>VZRZ01000914.1:1744416-1844394 GCA_013398175.1 Climacteris rufus
ACGTCAGGCGGGGCGGGGCCGGGCGGGCGCTGGGTCGGGAGCGATCCCGGAGCGGCACCGGGAGCGGCACCGGGAGCGGCCCGAGCCCCGCGGAGCGCGGTCCGGCCTCCCCGGCAGGGAGCTCCGCTTCTCCCCGTCCGGCTTGAACCCCTTCTGGGTCTGCTGACACCGGGCGTCCCCTGTTCTCGCGGCCGGCTCCGCCGCGACAGCCTCACTGAGCCCGGCTTGTGGGTGTCTTGCTGGTAGTGAGCGGGTCAGAAGCGGGCACAGCACCTCGATGGGATCCGAGCCGTGCCCAGCACAGGGATTTTCCCTTCCCCTCGGCTCGCTGCCGACGCTCCTGCTAACGCAGCCCGGGACACGGCCCGCCGTATTTAGCTGTTCTTCAAGCTAAAAGTGCCATTACGAGAACGAGAACGGTTCAAGCTCTACATCAGTGCTCACATTTGTGATGGGGGGGAAAGGAACAGGGACATTTAAAGAGCATCATCAGAAATTCTTGTAGAGTACCCCAACTGCATTGTTGGACCATAAGATCATTGTGGTTTTAGCTATATTGTTTGTGGCATCCAATATTTAATGCTGATCCCTTTACTTGAGTTACTTGAAATTTATAATCCATGAGGGTTTTTTTATTTGACAAGTGACATACAAGCACTGAACAGTCCTTACAAACTTCTTGTGGATATGCAACGAAAACTGTTACCTCTACTGGAAAAACAGAGAAACAATTTCCTTATGCATCAGTAGAGGCTGCTCTTAGGACTCACAAATCTTTGAGTAGAACTTCAGATTTTTAGGAATTTTAGATATGGAAATGAAAGGCATTTTACCATAGGGTAAGTAGATCCTACTATGAAATACATAACTTTTTAATAATAAGGAATAAAGAATATGTAATTGAAAATAGTTCTAGCTTTTTTCAGCATGAGAATTGCTTTGCTACAAGATGAGTTAGCACAGGGATAGCGTACCACAGGGATAGTTAAATCTGACTTTTTCATGAAGCTCAGTTTATTTGTTCAAGTCTTCCAGCAACATCTTGTTTGAAGTCACACCAGTCAAAGGCAACTGCAGGCATTGTTAAGCCAGACAAGCGAAATGCAGCTCCCATTGCTTATTGAGGAGGAGAGAACACCAGGGGCAGGCAGAGTTCAAAATACAACCAGAAACTCTGATTTCTGTCTGAAGTCCCTTTGTCTGGTAACCATGTCTCAGGAGACTGCTGCTTCCTGGATGGATGAAAACGTGCCCACTCAAGTGGAGGCTCTGACTAATGCCTGGTTAGACACTTCACTCCCATCAGCAGCATACTGGTGCTTCGTCACTTGGCTGATACAATTCTGGATGCTGCAGTGAGCAGGACCATGCAAGCACACTAGGAATGCCTCTCCTGTCAACACAGGGTCTTTCCAGTTCACATAAGTAAAAGAAATATTAAAGCTTATACAGAAAAATGTACCAGAATTTTTGGTCTACATGTAAGATTAATCAGTCACATCTGTATTGCATTACAGCTCATTTCTCCCAAACTTCATGTGAAGCAGTATGAAAAAATTAATAAAATAATTGTAATATGCTGGATTTAACCTTACCCTAAGACCTGTCACCCCACTGTAAGACAACAGTATTGCTTTTATACAGCTTGATTCCATCCTCTATGATATGAATTGTGATGGCACCCTGAGCAAATAACCTCACATTGCTTCAAAATAAACCTCAAGCTTCTGATCTTGATTTTAAAGCCCACTTTACAATTCAGAGCCATTCCCAAACAGATTTTTGACTGAATACATGACAGTGATAAAGGTATTGCTTCCTTTTAAATTCAAGCAATGCATAGCTTGAAGGTTTTGCTTAATTATAGATAGATTTTTGTCATGATCTCTTATTCAGGCAAGCTGAGGAGTAATACAAGCAGCAGCAAGCAATAAACATCTGACTTTCAGAGTTCTGTAAGGTATATGATGGTAAATTGCTCATGACAACAAAAGTATTGTCCTTTATTACTCTACTGTTTCTTCTTGACAGGGGAGGTCAGTAAAACAGGAAAGAATCCCAACAAAGACACTCAGAAATGTCACTTATCACACAATGGGGTATAAAAGTGGAGGACATGGGGAAAGACAGGTATTATCCATTATGCTTCTTACCTTCCTTAATATTTTGCTGTGGTACTTCAGTGTTTTCAAAATAAAAAGAAGGTGATTGCCCTGCTCCAGCGCTGCCTCACCTCAAGTCCTGAATGCATTTTTGGGCACCACAATATTAGAAAGACATTAAACTAGTATAGAGTGTCCAAAGGAATCCACAAGGATGGGGAAGGGTCTGGAGGGGAAGCTGAGGACACTTGTTTTGTTCAGCCTGGAGGAGACTGAGGAGAGACCTCTCCGTGGTCCTCAACATCCTCCCGAGGGGAGGTGGAGGGGCAGCTCCAATCTCTGCTCCCTGTGCCCAGGACAGGACCCAGGGGAAAGGCTGGAGCTGTGTCAGGGCAGGTTTAGCTGGATAATAGAACAAAAACTTTCATCCAGAGGGTGTTTGGGCACTGGAACAGGCTCCCCAGGGCAGTGGTCACAGCACTAGGCTGAGAGAGCTCAAGAAGCGTTTGGACACAGTTCTCAGGCACAGGGTGGCAGTGTGAGGGCTGTCCTGTGCAGGGCCAGGAGCTGGATTTCGATGTTCCCTCTGGGTCCTTCCCAACTCAGGATATTCTATGATTCCATGACTCTATGAAGCCAAGCAACATGAATTGCCCCACATTACCCCACCTGCAGCTTCCAAGCCCTAAATTTAACGCATGTAATAATTTATTGAAACACTTCTCGTGACTGTAGGCAGTGTTTTTTCATGTTGAAGGCCATATAAATCTTCATTTTGAGAGGCTGGCATGCAGCAGTACATTATCATAAATAATAAATCATTAAAATTCTGAGAAAGTCTATCATTTTTACATCAATACATCTCATGCTAAAGCATAAGTTAGCTGAATACTTGATCACTCGAGCTGTTTTAAAAAGTATAGGTTTTTTTCCTTATGACCAAGATGATCAGTTCATAGGCACTGTGATGATATTTCTCTGTAGCATAAAAGTTGATTGGGTTAGAGGGGGAAGCACAGAGAGTACAGGCAACTTGCACTCGCATTTGAGAGGTTTTTGAAACTTCCTGGCTCTGTGGCTGTCAGGCATCCTAGTGTGTCAGCAGCCCACAGAATGGATTTTTAATTTTTAATTTAACTTTGACAGTTTCTATTGCCTTCAAAAGGGCTTTATTCTCTTTGGAAGCAGCACTTGCATGCTAGCTGCTATCTGTCTTTGATGCCTGACTGTAGTGTCTAACACTGGAACTGCAGTGTCTGTGTAAAATGCATTGGGATTCTCAATAATATAAAGGGTTTGTATTTAGGATGAAGGTCTAGAATTCAGGAGATCTGACAGAAAACTTTGTTAACACACATCTCTCTGGCCACCATCACTAACACAATCTTGCAAAAACTTCTAAATAGATTAGGAGACTGTGCCTCATTTTTAAGGTGTGCCTTAAGCACATGAAAGGCAGTGTACAAGTGACTTTAGATGAAGATTGCCTTCTTATTTTTTTGATACTTCAGGTTTGTTCCATTCATTGTTATCCAGATGTTCAGTGAAATATTGGCCTAAATTATATGAAAGGCCTGACTTAAGCTGGACCTAGAGAAACAGCTTTAGGTCCTTTTTATAGGTGACTTAAAAATTCAGGTCTAACTGTAATGGAAGTTAAGCATTTAACTGGCTAGAGAAATTTTCAGAAGTGCCAGCTGTCCGGCTTTGTCATTAAGTAGGGACATTTGAAAAAAAAAAAGTTTAATTTCTCTACACCTCCCTAGCATTTCTCAGATTATAAACTCTCACCAGGCAGAATTGTCTGTTCCTGTATGACTGTGCATTACAATGGCACTTGATGCTTATTATTTGTATCAGAGCAGTGTTTATATTAGCTAGGTTATAATAGTTTATTTAATCCATTTTCTTCTAAGAAAATGGGCTACTTGGGCTGTCATTTACAATTTCAAGAAGTTAAAGAAATAAATGTTGAATTTGTGTAATTCCTTAAGTATGTATCACTAAAAACACCAGTTTCACTTGAATCATAACAAGTTTAGCTATTTTCTCTAGTAATTAAAGAACTATTCACTAGCAATAAAGCCTGAAATTATTAATTTCTTTTAGTTTCTTAATATGTTTGCTGAAGTAATCAGATATTATCTGACTGTATTTTTTCTGTAATATCTACTTCTGACTGCATGAAAGTCTCCTGCTACTGGTTGGAGAGGTGCCACAAAACTGAACTTCAAAATTTTTAAGCCTGTTCCAAGAAATTTGGTATCTGGCAGGTGTAATGACCAGGAAATTTAGGAGGGAGGCAATTAACCAGTTATAGGAAAAGATACAAAACTCTGGTTTACCTACAGAAGTCAAAAGTCACAGCATCCAGGGATATTGCAGCATGAGGATTTTGTTCAACACACTTTAGGTGTGTTCTCTATATGCTCATCTTACATAGTTTTTATGAATAAAATAGAGATAGAATATTAGAAGAAAAAAATTATTAAGAGACAGTCTCCCTTTTTCTTTCCATATCTTAGGCTGGTCTATGAAAACCATAAATGAAAAATGTATTCCCTTTCAAGTCAATTGGGTTTTCCCCATTGATCTGAATAAATTCAGGATTTCTCGAGATCATTTCAATGATACATTTCTTTTCTGAGTATCACTAATTTGGCTGATCTTCCTCCTAGCAAAAAGACAACAGAACTCACTGTAAAAACTAACTAGTCAGAGAGATTCACTGCAGGAACTTTCAAAGAACATCAGATACTTAAAAGAGAGTTCATTGCCTCCAGCATTGCCATGTGCTGCTGGTGGCTAAAGGACAGGAATAGGAGACTTTTTGGGAATACACACAGACTGCCTGTCACCCTGACACTGCTCAGCAACCAGCAAGACAGTGGGTCAGCCACTGCAGCACCTGTCCTCTCCCTGGTATTCTACAGACATTTAGTCCAAAATGCCAGGCTTAGAAATACATCTGAGGAGTGAAATAGGTCATTTGTATGGAGAACAATCCCTGAGAGTGATGCCTTCACCTTTATTATTCAATTATTATTAATGCACATCTCCCTAGAACGGTATGAATTTTGTCCAATTCCAAGAGCAAGACAAATCATAGAATATGGCTATATATATAAAATACATTGCAATGTATCAAATGCTTTTACATGTTCAGATCTGGATATTTGTTGCTCAGGTTTCTTTTCAAAATTTCTAGTCCACTTAGATCTGGTCTTTTTGAAGAGTAAAATGCTACTGTGAAAAGATCTAATATCACACTTCCTTCTGTAGCACGTGAGATGCTTTTCCTCTCTGCAGACTCCATTAGCACCACTTCCCACAAGAACTATTGCTCTCAGGGCAGGAGCTGAAACTATTAAACTCCATTGCAGGTGTCTCAGTGCTTTGCACAGGAGCAGGATGAAGCACCTCCTGTTATATCTCCAAATACTGCAGTGTGGATAATTATTGCAGTCCACACTTGGGCTGCTTTGGTGGGTTTCTAGAGGCAATAATCCTATGGTAGTCCCTCGAAATCTTTCCAGTTCTGCAAACTTTAGAGTCCAGTAGCAGGTGAATAGTTTCCCCGTTGCTGGCCAGGAAATTGTGTGCCTTGACCAATCACTGTCACTGTGGTATTAGAAAGTTCTTTTTTCTTTGCATGGCACAGTCACACAAGCCACAAATACATGTTTGTACCAGTCATTCTTCTCTCTGCATATGTGTGCAAGATGCACACGCACACACTCACAGACATATGTTACATTAACTATATTATTTAATACAGAAATACACCCTAGGATTTAGAGCTAGAAATCACAGAACAGAATGTAATGTACCTGCCTTGTGACAAAAAAGAGAGAGAGAAGAATACATGAGAGATTAGAAATCCAGGACAAAAGGCAGAACACCTTTCAGTGCCTATCCATTACAGAACATAACTATAGAAGCAGCCCAGTCTTTCATGTTGCTGAGTTAGTTTCTCAGTTCTGTCAGGAGCAGAGTGATAACCTTGAGTTCTCCCACCAGGGATTTCCCTTCTCCGCTCGCTATTTCTGTGTCTCACTCTGTGACTGACAATTAGAAATGCTATTATGTCTTGACCCACATGACATGTGAAATGCCAAAGCACCAGGTGTTCTGAGATGATGTTAAGTCACCTCAATAGGTTTCATCTCAAGTTCTAATGAGTGTGACAAAGTAACGATCCATGGAGAGGCTCCACAGAGTTCTGCTGGGCCAAGGGGAAAAAAAGCCATTGTCTGTGGAGGTAGTTTTTGCAAGAATCTAGAATGTGCACAGATGGAAGAAGGCTGACACAGGAAGATTACAAAATAAAGGGTTATGTAACTTTAGCTAAGGATGCTGCACCACATTTCAGACTGAACACCTGGGGCCAGATTTAATAGCGAATCTGGAAATTATTTTATTTACGGCAGTGAGATTGTGAAGAACTTGGGCTTCACTGCAATCAAGAGCAGCTCCACTGCTGCCCCTTGCAGGGTATTTCATCCCCAGGCTCTGGTAAGGTTATTTGCACTAAGAGGTACTTGTGTGGGAGAAGAGTTAACCAGCCCAAATCTTTTCAGATTTTAATTGTCAACAATTCATTTACTTGTCATTGTACTAATTCTATTTGGCAAGGCTGCAATCATATTTTAAACCGGGTAGATCTAAATTATTTTATTCAAATGTTCATAACAGATTTACTTTACTTCTGCCACTTGTTCAGTTCCATTTTGATTTCATCTGTTATTATTTTCATTATTTAAGATTACAAGATCTTTGGGGAAGTGATTGGCCATTTTCTCTGTTTTATAGTATTCAGCTAACTCCCTACTGACATCAAATACAAATACTCAGTATTGTAAAGATATTAATCCCGTCCATATTTTCATTGTCTAATTTCTGAATTTACTGGTAATTTTACATTTAATTGGTTTTTCCAGTATCTTTTACACAGTATGCCATCATGAAATGTCACAGACCAAATTTCTTTCTTTGCAGACTGATGGGTTTTCATTAGAAAACATATAGGAAAATAGCAATAATGCAGTGTTAAAATTTTCAGTCCTTTGCATTTAAGTGCTTAGCAACATTTTAGGTATTGAGGTATTTCAGCAGTGAATGGCATTAAATCATTTAAATTGTGAAACAGATCCCACTTGTTTTCATTCTCTAAGTCATGTCAAAAATTTGCATCTGCAAATTACAAAGATTTCATTTTCAAAGAAAATGGAAAATATTTTACCTATAAATCCTTAATCTTAGCCTGTGAAAAACATTGTAGACTATGAAAGAGCAAGTTCTACATCCTTGCTGTGCCTCAGCCAGACTGAACAAAGGTCTAATGAGTCTCTGAACAGTGTGAAAAAAATCTCTGTCTGACTAGCCGACTGTAGGGCAGGAAAAAATCCTATTTGTCTAGGTTTGAAACTTGAGTTAACTGTCAGTGCCCACACAAACCAGAAAAATAGGATTAAAGGCCAAAGAGATATTAACAGTAGAAATGTTGTACATCTGCTTTGACAGATGATTTTTGCACTTCACAGGTTTAACTAAAGATCACTCTCGCAGCAGTTCTTATGAAGCTAAAGCCCTTCTAAATGAAATTATTAAAAAACAACTGAGGATTAGAGCAAAATCAAAGCTCTCATAAAACTATCCAAAATGTTAATAGTAATGATAAGCCAAGATAAAGCAGAGCACTTACATTTAAAAATAATTAGAAAACTACATCAAAATCCAATCAGGTTGTACAATGCTAAGGGCCTTAGCCATCTATTTTTTTCCTTAACTCTGTGAATTATTGATCATACACCAAAATAATTTTTATCTGTGATTATGGGAGTACAATAATATTTCATAGACTGTGAAAATTGTAAGGGCAAGACTGAGAGATTCACCTTAGCTTCTTCCTGCTTGTAACATGACTTCACCCAAACACCTTCCAAAAACTATGACTCAAAGTTATCCAGCACACAAGAGCTGATGTACAATTCAGTTTTAGTCTGGATCAATGGCAAATGATTCAATACAGAGCCATTGAGCCACTGCAGCCACATAAGTCAAGGAATTTCTTTGCTGTTGTTTGATCTGATAACAGGATTAATGTCAGAGCTGCTGGAGGCAATGCCACAAATCCAAAAAGTGTAAGTTCAAATCCAAAAAGTGTAAGTTCAAATCCTGATCCTGGGTGGTGTGCCAAAGGCACGCTGGGGCAGAGCCCTGGTGGAAGAGTGTGTGGCTCTTTGAGCCGGGAGGGCAAAGGCAGCAGGCCCAGTAGTGTGCCACAAGTTACAGGTGGGCCTGGCCTCGTGTCCCATCACCATGCTGTGAAGAGATTATTAAAACAAGTAGATTTTGGAATCTCATGCCTAATATATGGAGAAATGACACAGGTTAATTTTTCTGCAAAATAGTATTTACTAATTTGCATACACATTTAATTTTTAGTGTTGTCATGTCATACTTACATAAAATATTGTTTGTGAATGAAAGCCCCTCAAGGGCTTATTCTAAAAATAAAGGGAAAAGTAAAGGGAATGTTCTTAAAAACAACTCTGACTCAGTTGCCATTGTGCAAGTCCCACACAGAGCTGTGCTTTGTAACACTCTGCATTGGGCTCAATCACCAGACCTGTTCTCCATTTGCCAAGCTAAAAGACAGAGTCAATGCAACAGTAATTAAATTAATTGCTGGGAAAACTAAACACCACCTCTTCTGATGACTAAGGAACTCTTGTTAAAGGTTGTAATATTTCTGTTAAATTCAAGTGTGGGATTAGTTACTGGTAACTGATTTTTTCTTGTTTTCCCTGGAGAGATTTGACACAAGCTCTTGATGCCTGGGATCTATAAAGATATAGTAAAAGCAACTGAGAACAAGTGTAAGCCCTGCTCTGGATCAAGGCAGAGGGAGAGTGCTCGTGTGAATGAGGTTCATTACAAAATCAGATTTACTCCAGTTTCCCTAAAGTTGCAGTAAAGGTAAAACCTGTATGAATATACCATTGCTGACTGCAACACTGGGACTCTCAAATAAATGTGTTAATCCTTGTAGTAAGTGGAACTTGGATATAAAAAGGATTGCTGAGCACAACCAGAGGGCTCCAGATTATGACAAGTAGATTATCCCAGTAAGAACCACTTAAAAAGCAACTGCCATCAAGACCTTTTATCTACAGCATAGTTCTTCGTGTCTTAGAAGGTTGGGCAAATTTTGAGATATTTAGTAACACAGAGGAAATATCACAGTTCAAAATTCAGAGTCTTAGCAGGTGTACTCTCTCACATTAACATTATTTTCCTGAGTCATAGTTTTTATTTTCATTATTGCAGACGTTTATTTTCAGTTTGGTCAAAAATCATGGGTAGTGACAAATGGAATGCCAATGTGCCAAGTGTATTTTTCTCTGAACTGTACTCTTTCAAACCCAGTGAACACTCAGGTGAGCATGAGTCCCTGAGTTAGCAGGTCATAAATCACCACCTTGCAGGACAGAGCTGCCTCCTAAGACCAGTCAGCAATCCTTGTGCCTAAGCTGAAATCATAGCTTATGTCTTTTAGTGAGAGTTTATAAAATGGTTTACTTACCTAGTGCAATTCATTCAGAAGCACTCCAGTCTTCTAAAAATAACTCAGTATATCATATACATTCCTCAGCAGATGTTTAATGAACTAAAACACACATCCTAAGAAAAGCAGGGTAGCTTCAAGCTCAGCTGGGCTAGAGGAAAGTTCCCCAATTTATCTCAAGCTAGCCTGGAGTATGTGAAAGCTCTTGCTGAAAGAGGTTTAAGAATTCAGGCACTACTCAAAAATCACACATGAAAAAATTATATTGGAACAATCCATTTCACAGAACACAAGCTGATGCTTCCAAGGTGCATTACTGGAGCATTCCACACACACTGCAGAGCAGTCTCTCTGTGCCAGGGGGTGCCAGGAACCAGCACAAACAGCACCCTGCACCTGAGCACAGGATGGGAGTGCCTGAGACACCCAGTCCCATTTCAGTAGGGCAGGTTTGTGTTTGAAGGCCAGTATACAGCCTCTTGGGGGGACCGATATTCTGCACATGAGCTTTCTGGAGAACAATTTTCCACATTTAGTTGATAGTCCTTTATATTTCCATTAATTTTTAACTCTTCCATACACAAGTCTTTTCTGAAATTCATGCTCTACATGCAATTTCTTTCTTTCCTGACCATTCACTGGTGCCATGCAGTATCAGTTATCTGTCCACTCTCCTCATCCCCACTGACTTACTTGTAGGTCATTTTTAGAACTTTCCCCAAGTTTTTAGCATTGCAAATTTGACTCATCTGACTTCCTTCATCAAAGATATATTTTCTTTTATTTATTGATAGGATGAAATTTATAATATCACATCTGCCATGTGGATGCTGTATCTTATGGAGACTATTGTCACAATTACAGAGTTTAGGCCATGATTTTTTTTGTGGACATTCCACTCATAAGCCCTGTTGTCTAGGATATTTATAGGAAGCAAATGCATGAGGCACCAACATGGCTAAAATAAAATCAATTCAACTTTCAAACAGTCACAAAACACATTTGTTTAAAGTCTATTTACCTGCACATGATATTTCTGAAGCAGTTATATTTATTTATAGTGAAGTCACTACATTTCCTTTTTTAAATCACTTAAAAGTTATAACTATTTATCTTATTTAAAGTGTATTTCAATAATCTAACCAGTCCAAGAATGTTCCTGGTTCAAACTGCATCAAAACCACCTCTGGCTACTATGTCTGAATAAGCTGTAAGCATGTTAAGTCATTATTTTCTGTGCCATTTGTAATATATTATGCACATAGATGAAAGTGGCAAAATTTTTAGCCTCATCAAGGAAGCCTCAAGGGAGCAGTTACAATATAACTACATGGTCTCAACCAGATGGAATTCTTTGGGCTAAAAGACAAAAAAGTCCACAATTTATTCCAAGTATTATTTCTCAAGTCTATTGCTGTAGGGTTCAAGTGGATCCAGAAAATCATTTTCTGAACCAGAAGTAAAGGGCCACAAATAAGATTTATTAAGAAGTCCTTGTTTTAATGTAAAATCACATTTTGCCCTTCAATTTCAATTAAAATTACTTGAGAAATCCAGGATAGGAGGGAGATTTAGGATACATACTTGTTGCTTCCAAAAATCAGATTTGCAAGTGGAGAATATTAAATATTTGAAAAGTGATCTAGAAGAAGGAATGTGTGTCATTGATGAGGGACCAGATCCCTTTATCAACTACACTTGTATCAGGGTGAGGAATTCTACTTTGCCACCAGCTTCACAGCAGTTCTGAAGAAGCTCACAGAGAAACTAAGTATAACACACTAAATTTCAGTGTAAAAATATACCTGTCTTTGCCTAAAACATTCTTGTGATTCCACATCATTTGCAGGATTTTGTTGGATGAGTTTGACTGTACATAGTAGCTCTTGACATAAAAAAGCATTTTGACTTGCTTTGGACTTCAGTAAGCACAACTCCACTGACTTTTTTCATCAATAAGTTCACTAACTTTGCTCTCTAAAATGAGTGGATGGCTTTATTTGGGTTGGTTTGGTCTGCAAAGCTGAATAATCAGTTTCTTATACCTCTGCAATAAAATCAAAGTTCTCTTTTGTCAACAAGGTGCTTGGGGCTTTGAGAATACAGACAAGCTTATTACAGCAGCCATGGAAGCTGTTCCCAGTAATAGTTGTACAGTCTGCCCATGCACTTGTAACACTTGAGAGGTGCTCATCTAATCTGCTGCCAGGGGCTGAAGCCAAACACAGAGCAGACATTTTCCAATTATTTAAAACTGTAAGTACATATAGCAATCTAATTACTATCTACCTAATTTGCACTGGGACAGACTATTAGTCTATGCAAAAGCTGTCTGTATAGAAGAAAATCTAGTAGTTTTCTTTTAAAAATATTTAATGAAATTAAATGTTCAATTGCCAAACATGACTTACCTCCAAAGGTCAATAAGGATCCTGGTTCCGCCTCTGGCTCTGTCCTACATTAATTATGTGTGTTTCCAGCCCTATCCTTGGTTCTAGGAAGTCTCTTCAGTAGTGATCTTCCAGCAGACTGGCTTTGATAGCTTTCAAACCTATCAAATACATTTTAAATAAAAGTATTTTTCAAAATATCTGAGTGGAGACAGACAAAAGAAAATGTGTATGAAAACTCTCCCGGATGGCTCCTTTCTGTCAAAGCCTGAAGAGCATGTGCAATTATAATTCCACATGGAGCTACAGAGAGGTAATGCCTGAGACTCATCAGACTGTAAAGTACCCAGAGGGTGAAGGAAATCCAAAAAGGAAATGACAAAAAGATTGGGAGTTAACTAGCATACAAACAGATCTCAGAAAGCAGTCAAGTAACATCTGCTTTTGAATGGCCAAATGGAAGGATTTCAGAGAGAGCCAGCAAGTAGCACAGTTGCCTGGAGTAATCTTACTGTAGAGAGGTACTATCCTGAAAGAGAACTGGGAGGTGACTCAACTACGCTTCTCTACTATTAGTTTTTCATGTCTAACTGCAGGACATGTGATAAAAGCTAAGACGTCCAGATTACTGACAAAAAAAGAACATCCATATGTTCCACAGCAGCAGCAAAAAGAGCAGGTTGAACAGAGTAGTATATTCCCTACTCCGCACTAATTTTCTGCTTGGGCTGTGCAGGACAGCCTGTTACATGCCCTGCACAGTCATTGTATGACTAAACAATTTCTATCTTAACATTCTCATTTTTCAGCTAAATTCCCAGAACTATAAACCCTCAGTAACTTGTATATCGTACTGACATAAATCAAGATTTCCAGGTCTTACTTTCCAGTTCCAAATACGCCTCTGAGATATCCTCGTAGCATTTAAAAGGTGTTTTTTCACTGTACACATATTAGCATATTATGAAAGAAATAATTAGCATATCAAATGCTAGAGATCAATTAGCTGCCAAAGCACCAGTCTAGACACCAGCGCCTGACACTTGTAATGAAATCAAAGCCAGGCTGGGCAAATGCTGCTGCTACCTCAGCAGGGCTCCCCAGAACAGCAGCAGTCAATGTTCATTCATTACCCTCTGCACCAACAGTGCAGAAGCCGATTATCATCTGCTCCCATTTACTGCTGTTGTTGAGCCAAATCCTAAATGAGTTCACAGTGACTATTCCTTTATTGTCTATGTCTATTGACTGCACGGTTTTATTCCACAATTACCACTTGGGTCCAGTGACTCCTGCACTTCCTCTTGAGCTCTCTTTGGATCCAGCTCAGGAGCTGCCTCCTCTTCAGCCTCCCCACGCTGGAAAGCAGAAAACTGCTCTGGAGAGCAGGGACACGCTCCTGGTGCACAATACAGCTCAGCTGCAAAAGTTCTGCTGTGTCAAGCCTCTTTGAGGTTTTGAAGGATTCTGAAGAGGATTTAACTCATGATGATGCAACAGGGCCAGAACACTGCACTGCACAAAGCAGAGATCAAATACATTTGCCCTCAAAAGGAGCATAAGAAATTGTGAGCTTCAATGCCTTGGCGAGCTGAGAATGAACAGCCTGAGGCAATACATGTCCAGAGAGGAGCAAATACAGCAAAACAGCAGCTAAGTACCTCATTCTGCAGTCTAAGTATGACCAATGCCTCATGAGATTTCCCTATACCTAAAAAAGAGAGAATTTTCTTTTATAGGAAATGTGATCAAATCTCTGCTCTGAATTCACTGTACAGTTGCACATCTAATGCCTTCCAACAGCTCAGATTCTTCATTAATCACTGAAGCTTTTCCTTCTTTTAAGAACTTCTTGCCCTTTTGCCCTAATCACGTGATACAGATGGCTCAAATAGTCATTTACTTCCATGGGACAATAATCTTTAATGTGCCATTATCAAATTTCTATCTGCAGATTTTATTTAATACAGAGTCACATTATATGACCACACATTCAGGAAACGAAGGCAACTGACTGCAATTTCATCCATGTGTTAAAGCAGAGACAATTCAGGAAATAAATTGTAAACAGTGGTTTAGCAATAGATTTATTCACATTTAAAAAAGAAGCACCATGCAAAAGCTAAAGACTGGTGTGATTTAGTTACTTTATGACTCCCACAAAATATTCTCCAACACAGCATATTTCTCTTACACCTTTTCACTTCGTCTAAAGAATAAACAGCATTCAGCAGAGAAACCTATCATGGGTTTTATACGCTTTGCTTTGAACTCTATCTCTACAGGATGCTGACAGGCAATAAAACCTATTTTCTAGTCCTCAACTGGAAGTTACTTCTGAAAAGAGGAGTCATACAAACTGACTACTTTGTGGAAATAATTCTGTTTTCAACCTTTATTAAAATGTGCAGTGCCCATAGTTTTATTTTGATGCTCTGCAGACCCACCATGCCACGTTGTGTGAATGCCCTGTGTGTATGTTCAGCAGTTCCTTCTGCTCCTGACCAGCTCTCAGAGCTATGCAAAGCAAGTGCACTACAGCAGTTGTCCAGAAAATCCAAGGTTAACTCAATCTTTGCTCTTAAGACTTCACTTTGTGATTTTCTGGCAGGCATTAGCTTTTTCACTGTTAGAAAAGTCAGTGTCTGTCCCCTAAGTGATTGCTAGAACCTTATATTCATACAGTGATTTTCAAAGGAGTTGTGAAGGATAGCTAATTTATATTTTTTTCTGGTGCCTAAGACATATTTACATGAACCCTATACATTCAAGAAGCCAAACTGGAGGGGATAAAGGACTCCTAAAGGAATCTAAGTCTGTGTCACAAAACACCTCCAATTTTATGGTTAGAAATGGTGGGGGGTGGGGTGCAGGGAAGGGAGACATTTTGGTTTCATTTAGTATTCTCATTTGTGTGGGTTTAATGCAATAATTACAATTCAGTTAAGACAGATTCACAAAGATTATCCTAGTAGGAAAACGCAAATATATTGACAATTTAGACATTTTAAACAAAATCATCTATTACTTGTCAGAACTGACTTACTCCTAAACATCCGCACTGAGCTTATATAAAATACTACAAATTACTAAGAATTCCCTGAATATTCATTTCATTGGTTTGTGTTTAATTTGCAGCATATAACGTTTTATGCTAGTAATTATATAAAATCAACACTTATGAACACAGATAAAGACCTTCAGAGAGTCTAGCAGAGAGCACAGTACTGTGTCACAATGTAATCCATTAAAAAGCAGAATAAAAAATACTGGCATCATTTCAAAAATGTAAAGCACTCGGTACAGCTGGAAGAAGCATTTATTATTTATACTCTGGAGGCTTTTCATTCACATTTACCAACATGTTTACCATTTGGAATGAAGATGAATTAGCAAGGCAACAGCCAAAGACAATTTGGGGTTTTTTCCCTGCAATAAACTTCAAATCCAGTAACATTCAGGTGAACCATTCACATTCTTCCTCCCTGGTGACTGACAGACATGTGAGAGGCTTAGTAAGATATGCTTGGATCACAGAGGTAGATGCTGTGTCACATATAGTTTCTGGATTTGGATACATATCTGAGTTAATGCTGGAAATATATTTAAGCTTGCCAAAGCAGGTTGGTGTCATGAATAATGTATCACACCCTACAACGGAGAACCCACCACAGAGGCTTTTATATCCATCCATTTAACTGCTGGTCCAACATACAGAGCATGAATTTTTCACACAAAAACCTGTCTGGGGCTTTTGGCTGTGGACACATGACAAGTGACTGTTCAGGGCATCATCCTGTCTAAGCCAACAGTATAAAAAGTTAACAAACTTGCATAAAAGCACACGGTTGTTTTAAAATCTGCCTGCATAATTTGTATTATGTTATGTTTTTATCAGACAGCAGTAAATTACCTGCACTGCAACTAGATGGACAGGAAAAAAAGCATTTCAAGTTGCACAGGAAAAAAAAGCATTTCAACACACTGTTGAGAGCCATTCAACTGTCTTCCAGTGGAGAAAGCTGCTGAAAGCACTTGTCATCTCAGCTAGCCAGCCTTCACCTTATTTCACACTATAAAAATGCAAATTCTCCTGTGACCCTTAAGACAGTAGTGGAATACTCACACTTCCATAAAAGAAGATTCTACTATTTGGAACAATTTCTGTATCTACATGAGTATATACACAGTTGCCTCCCAACCAGTGATGAGCCTCTGCTTCCCAGGCACTTCACTTTGACCTTAAAGCTCCTGGAATGCTGAGAGCTTCTCCCCTGTGCATGGCTCAATTACCCCACTATGAGCACATCTACAATCGAGTTTGCTGAGGGGTTTATTCTCAGGGTATGCTCAAGACATCCTGTGACCAGAGTAATACAGAACTGGTAAGTGGGGTTCTTTTCTAAGATAGGTGGTTATTTTGATATGTGTATTTGAATAACAGCCCAGAGATCAGAAAACTGTTCCCAACAGTGTGAGACCTTGATTCCATTTCCTCATTAGCCTGAAAGGCTGCAAACCACATCTCCCACCACCCCAGGAAAAGCTCCCAATCTGTGACTGTTCTGGAGGGCAGGCAGCCTGCTCTTTTCCTGTACAGCACCTGCTCTGCAGCACAGAAGGGACACAGATGAAAGGAAAAAAGCAAACATAATACTAATACATACAAACATTCATATAAATTATGAAATTGAAATCTAAAACTATTTTACCATTGCCTATTTATCATGCATAGTCAAACCATGTGCCAGTTGGTATCAGATGAAGGAAAAAAGCAACTATCTCACAACTAATAACATTGCCAGAGCCAAAACTCAGTCCCAGATTCAGTTAATACTATGTGATCAAATTCCTGTCAATAGAATCTCATGGTGTTGAAGCTTCTAACTTGACAGCAATCTGCCTCCACAAAATGAAACTGCACACACAAAACATGCTGAGTGGGTATGAGACAGTATCTGTTTACTGATTACTATTGAATAAATTTTTTTAAAAGTAATTGCCCTGTCATGTTCTAGCTTTGATGTACTTCAGAAAAAAATTCTCAACCTTCAGGCAGGGGGAAAAAAGAACACTTAATAAGGCATGGTTTCCCTGAATCTGATAAACACAATCCCAAAGCATCTCTTTAAAAAGTCGAAGCCTGTATTTTACAGATAACTATGCTCCTGGCAAAATACCAAATTATACTTAGCTGGAAAGCAAAATCTACACTGGGCATCAGGGACTAACCTAAAGATGTTACTGAAATATTTCCTTAGGAAAAAGAAAGTAAAAAAAAAAAAAGAAAAGATGTGTTATAAAGAGAGAACACACTGTGTTTGGCTTCATTAGTGCTCAGAAATAATTACCACTCTTACCCCACCATTGCATGAACAGTGCATAAAAAAGTCTGCCTCCAAATATAACGTATTTATATTATATATCTGTAAGTGTAAGGTATAGTATGTTATGGAGGAAGCAGTGAGCTAGAAAGGAACTGCACCTGGGGGACACGAGCTGGCACCCACAGCCTGCTCCTGGCACTGCAAACCTGGGGGTGACAGCTCCCAGCAGAGCTGGCCCAGCCAGTGGGACCTGCAAGGCTCTCACTGCAGCACCAACCCCCATCCCTGCACGGGGACTTCCCTCCTCACACACTGTGCACGTCCAACCTCAGTTTCCAGGCACCGAAATTCACTGAATTGGGTTTCCCTGGTCTGTAGCCCAGCAAGGGTAAAGAAAAAGCACTGGATGTTCTGAACATCCTCGAGTAGAGCAGAAAGGTGCCTATTCCCAAGAGGGTGATGCAAGCATTCTGACAGATGCTGAATGATTCACACACATCAATGTATGGCGGGGTCCTGAGGGGGAGGTGAGGAGACAGCGTCTGCTTGGCTGATGGTGGGACTGTTAGGAGATAACTTTGAATCTGGGGAATAAGTTATGAGCCAAAGTATTCTAAAACATAATCAGTTGAGGGAAGTACCCTGGTTAGAAGACTAAAGTTAAAGTAAGAATGCTTAAAATTGGAAGTAACTGCATAAAAATAGGACAACAAGTCAGAATATGGACAGCGCCTTCTGTAAATAATGTTTAAAGTGAGACTGGAGCTTAACAAAGCTGAAATGCTAAACATCAAATAAGAATCAATTTAAAGTCCCCTACCTGATTTAAGTAATACTACTGCAAGTTCTTTATACTGCATTATGCAAACTTCTTTCCATTGATCTGACAAATCTGATTAAATGTTTCTGAGCATTCTCCAAGCTGAAATTGAGGTCATTCACAAGATTATTTTCTATGGCTCAAATGACTATTGCATTCAAATAATTCAAAGCAATGCAGTGTGGATATGAACAGGGATGTGTTCACTAATGTTAAATCAAAATATTAACATAGGAGGGATGTTGATTACAGGTTTTCAACAATCCAATTGTATTATAGCTTTGTGAAAAACACTGTGCCACAAACCCTAGTAAAACCTGCTATAGTACAAAACTGAAAGCTGTCCCTTTGCAGAGAAGATTTCTGCAATATTAGACGTGTCCTGCATTTCTCTGTGCAGGATGTGAACACGGAGCAGAGCTGGGAAAAGCATTCCTAAAACCTGCAACCCCTCTATGGTACTGCTGACACTACTGCAAGTTACAACAAATCTTCTTGTCAGGGGACGAAAGGTTCAGGACTAGAATTGCTGCAGGATCATGGGCTGTCACTGCAATTTAAAGCTTCCTTCTGCCCTCTCTCAGGAGTGAGGAGCAGAGGTCACAGCTCAGCCACTGAGGGTCCCACTCCAGCCATGCTCAAGCCTGCCACAGCAGTACATGCCAAGGTTTTAGAAGATTTGTATAGAATATTTCTCACCAGTGAAGGAAAGTGGTTGCTTTTCCAGCTCAAGGATTTTTTACTCATCTGTAGGAAAGAATAGGTGTCTGACACATGTCAGGAGGTCTGTGCCTCTGCCTGTTCCCTACTTCAGCTTCAACCACTGTTGACAATCCAGAAGCACGAGTACTTAATGCCAGGTTTCTTCCCCTTCTCCAGATTTTCTTTTCATTTCCCATGAACAGACACCCTGACTGTTTAGATTATAGCAACATAAACCTCCAACGTTACTATTAAAAATCTGTAAATCTATTAGTATTCAAGTCTATTCACAAGGGGAAGCAGCAGCTCTGAGAGCCCAATTGAATGGGTGTCCTTTGCTGCACGTCAGGAAAGCCACAAGGTTGTTACGGCACCTCCAAAGGAGCAACAGGTTCTGAGTCCTACAGCACTATCAGCAAAGCCCCAGCAATAACCCTTGCTGAGTCAAACTTGCTCATGTCAAACCTAATTCAATTCTCTTTACTCCTGCAGAATGACAACAGGAGACAGATAGCATCTAAGACCGGCCTCAAGATATTGTTTTTTCATGTTTATTCAATTTCAGAAAAATTATATACCTCCCTTAGAACAAATTGCTTTGTCAATATTTCAAAAGAGTAAATAGTGTGACTCATACTGTTATGAGTCATTCACCTGAATATTGATTTCAAGGAAAGTCATACAATATCTGATTAAAGATTATTAGTTACTCTTAGAGAATTAATGCTATTTTATAGTACTCAACATCTTTTGGGAGAACATAAGTCTTGTCAGATCAAATACTCCCACTAACAGAATGGCTGGAACTGTTAACAACATATTTCTGAACATGTTTTAAGCTTTAAAATCAATACCACACAAGTTGCTGATTCTAAGAGACAGGAATACCCAGAAGCTACAGGGCAACATTAAATTGGAAAATACTTTCTAGATTTCTTAGTAAGTCATTATCAATTACTTAGGGTGAAAAGCTACCTAGAGATTGATTCCCAGCCCATGACGTGATGTATTTTTTTAAATACAAATATACAATTAAAGGTGATAATATTTCCAAAAGAATAAGAATTGAGAGAATGGAAAAGGGTGAGCAATAACTATAAAGTTTGCTTGGTAAACTGAACTCAAAGAGTTCTTCTAAACAGCCAAATACAAGATTTGTGATGTCAAAATTAAACATTGTAATCTCTGACTAAAGGACCTAAAGAATTGTCAACAGCAACTATCTCAATATGAGCTACCAATTCACAAGTTGAACCAATAACTGAAATTTATTATCTGTGGTTTGTAGAGAGTATATTAGATGGTCATTATTCTAAATGTTACTGCTTGTAAAATCTATAAGTAACAAGTGCTGCAGAAATCATTTGTGCTGAGCTTCCCCATGTAGTCTTATAATAAATTACATCAATCATAATGCTGCTGGCTGCCATTATTGACAGACTTGTAAATTGGAGTTCATTCTTTGATGTTTCTGCAATTCTTAACTTTGATACCTGAAGGATATCAGGAAAAAAATCTATACTAGACAACTATGGACTTGTCAAATTTCTCACACTTGGTTTAAAACAAAGCCTCAATGGGTTTGATCAAAGATGCTCTAGGCTGATCCTGGACATTATTATTAACACCATCACTGGCATTCATAGAAATGAACTTTCACCATTTTCCAAGTAAAATTACAAACACGTAATAATAGAAACTTAGAGAAGCCATGTCAGTGTCAGCTGACTGCACTTTATTTTATGGCTGTGCAGAGCTCATATATCACTTCTTTGTAAACACTCGGTTGGCCTTGATGCAGTGCAGCTTCTCACGGTACAAAAACAAAACGTTTTTAATTATCACAACGAGAGGCGTAAGTAAGGAAAAACAATGCTATTCATTAAACTTTTCCTAATTAAATTTTTACACAGCCTTTTTTAACCCAGTAAAGTACAACCTAAAAGCTAAGCAAAACTATTACTGTTATTCAATTTTAAGTTTATCAAAGACGAAAATACTGGAGAATTTGTATCAAATTAAATTAAGGATGTACAGCTATTTTCTGACACATTTATGGCATAAATAGAAAGATGGATCAGAAGACAAAGCTCTGCAATTTTCAATCTTAAAACAGAGATGGATTGAATAAATAGGATAAAAAAAAGAACTTTCAGACCTTGAAGATTGTGGTTTGGAAGCCTCTTTGTGGTAATGTTTCATATCATAGTAGATATTTGGAACAAAACTAGTCTGTTGTTTTTCCTGGAAACAGGATACGATGTGCAGTAAAAATGTTTAAAAAGCAGATCAGAGTACTCCCATTTTCCATTTTAGGGAAAAGTTAAAGTAATTTGTTTGCCTCTGATGGCATCTCCACTTTTTCTAATTGTATTAACTGAGCTCTGCCAGAAACTGTATACTCATAAACCTGGTTAGGAGGTGTAAACATTTGTCTTTGCAATAATTCAGCTCTCACAATGTGCCAGGTATCTTCAAAGCATTTATTTTCTCTGTAACTGGATTATAAATGGCTAATTTTGTTTAGAACTGATCCTAAAATAGTGGCATTATCATATGACAAAGATGGTTCAAGGCAGAGTGAAGGGAAAGGACACTCAGTGAGGCTCAGTGCCCTCAGTACCACTTGGAAACTTGAATAATAATTGAGTAATGCTTTCTTGGACAGAGCAAAGTGTACTTTCCAACTGCTGCAATCACTGAACTTTTGCAGCACCCACTTCTGTTGAAGGGTATTTGAGAAATACTTCTAATAAGTTCTAAAAATAAATATTATAAATGCTGAGTTTACATCAAGAGAGTTTAAGGGTACTACAGTACACATCATACTGATAACATCAACAAATGTTTAAATCCCATTGAATTCCAGAGAATACTGGAAGAATTTCTTTCATTTGAGTAGTTTAAATGAACATATAAAAGGCAAACAAAAGCGTGTAGGAGATATTTAAATGGTTTCCTGACAAGGGAAATGGTCTTCAACTCAGAAATAAGAACTAAATTCCAGAATACATCTAATTATAGATCGAATGTGAAAGTTTAGCCTCAAAGAGAAACCATTTACAGTCTTCAAAAAAAAAAAAAAGAAAATGGATCCAATCCAATGGCAAAGCACTAAAAAGAAATTAGACAGTAAGCAATCCAAAGTTTAGAAAGACAAAATGTTCACAGGAACCATTTGTCTGAGACCAACCTCGTGCAGTGAGAGGCAATGTTTTGAAGCTGATAAATAAGAACAGGAAGAGGCTTTATTGGAACAAGTATGCTGAACACGAATTCCTAGCAACAAAATTAGGCAACAGCATCCTGTGACACTTATTTCTGCCAAATCACTTGGGATCTCCAGCAGGTTTGCACTGCGACCCTTACTCACCCTTGGTAAACACAAACACAGAAAATGAGGTGAAATGCCAGAGCACTCAGGACAGCCAGGACCAGGAACAAACCCTTTCATTCCATTGCCTTCCAACATTTCCTACAAAACACCAACAAAGAGCCTTCTGCTGTTCAGTCTCTCTGGGCAGAGTTCACTAACACAATAATTTTTCTTTTCAGAGGCTTGATAATACAAAATATCTTGCAAAATTATTGTATCTTTATTGCATGCTGGTAACCAATGCTAACGTTGATACAAAAAAACCCACTCTTTCTTTGCATATTACTTTTTCTTCTTGGATTTCCACTTCTTCCTTATCACAAGTTAACATATTTCTAAAAAGTACAAATTCCTAAACTAATAAACTCAAATATACCTAATAAAAAGTCCTGGCAACTGAATAAAAACTGAGTTTTAAAAGTCTATACCAAAATTATTAAGAAATAGTGTTATTACTAAAAACAATGACTGTAGAATTTATTTTTTTTATCAAAAATCCTGTAATTATATTATGGTCACTTGATTATTTTGATTGATAAGGAAACTGTAACCCATGAAAATATTAATCCCATGAACTAAAGAGAAAAAAAGAAAAAACCACGTGTCATTAATCTTATGCAGAGATTCTAAATTATACATTTTATTATCCTACAGAGATTTATACTCCCATTATCTCTTACACCCACATAAGACAAAGCAAGTGTAAATCTGTCTTCCTCCGTGCAGGGAATTTCTTAATGCTGTATTAGAGAGACAATTATTCTACCCTCACATTTCATAACACTGTTTTTTTAACAACCAGAAGCACTCTCAGTTAATATGAAGACAGATGTTTTGACTGAGAGCAACTATGGATATGTGCTGAAACTAAGAATTAAAACCCCAGGTGAATAAATATTGAAATGTACACTAATCCTTATTCTAAGGGTGATCTTCCACTACCAGGGAAGATGCTTGGCCATGATTGTCTCTAAATATTTGCATCAGCCAAAGGGATTACAATTTTATACAACTTTCTAAACTTGCACTTACTCAAATTTCAAAACACCCGATTCCTTTTTCTGTTAATTGTACACAGGGTAGTGCTATCACATCTGTGCCAATTCACACTCATATAAACAACAGAAGTACAGGCTGATTGCATCTAAATTGAGGCACAATTTTTAACAATACAAATGGTACGAGAAAAAAGATTTGCAAATATGTCAAATTTGTATTTGATATATTTTCCTGTATCATCCCCCAATATGACACACATCATCAATTCAGCTGCAAAGGGCTTCTGACTGAAAAGATACCTGCCACCCATTTGCACAGGGTAACTACTTGCTCCAACTATTAAAAAATTTCAGCTGTCACAATGTGAGAGAACAAGGTGGAGTCTGGATTACACACAGTCAAGACTTTTGGGTCATTATAAATTAAATCAGTGCTGTCACCTAAAGATTTAATGGGTAAGCCAATTTAAACATTAAAAAATAATGTCAAGAGCTCCTACAAATTCCTTAATTGGAATTTACAGAATCATATAACCACAGAAAGGTTTAGGTTGAAGAGGCATTAAAGATCATGTAGTTCCAAGCCCCTGCCATCAGCAGGGAACCTTCCACTCAAAGGACATTGTTTGTTCTGCAATATTTGTTAGATTTGCAAATTGCACAGTACCTGAGATCTATTTCATGGAGCTGGACTGTAACATGGCTACACTTGCCATTTTGTAAATGTGCATTGCTGGGTTTGATAGGAACTAATATTGTCATGCAAGACAGCAGAGTTTAATGAGTTGCAAACCCGTGTACCTGAGGCAGCAGTAACACACCTTGGAGAATATTCTCATCCCGATGCCTGGGAAGGTTTGCATACAAAACAGGACTCTCAAATGAAAACACAAAACTGGCTTCTCAAGCAAAAATTATAAATCACAGGCTGATTTTTTTGTCGAAGCTGAAAAGCTCCCCATACAGCTGGGAGAAGAGGGAACACAGTCCCTCCTCTATCCACTCTTCCCACAGCCACCTTGGACCCTGCAGTGAAGGGCAGTTTAAGGGATGCTCTACATTATGCCAGCTTTCTTCCAGTTTACAGTCACCTCTGCCCAACAAAATTCCAACCAACTGCTGCTCAGTAACTCCCCAAGCAAGAAAACCCTTCTCCAGTTCTGTGTCTCCCCAGGACAGTCCTCCTAAGAGAAATTCCAAACCAGCTGGTTAGCTCAACTTTCAACCAGCTTTGATCCAACAAAGTGGCTCAACACAGTAAGGAAACAAAACCTATAGAAATGCTTCTTGGTATTTTGCATATATTGAACCCAATACTGATCCTTGTTTGAGGACAGGGGACATGATTTTGCTGCTTTGCCCAATATTAAGTACATCTGGTTTTAAAGTAAACAAAGAAATTACCACCACAGTGCAAAAAACTGCATCTCCTATAAATCAGCATTGCTCTGCTGAAGTCAACTGAGTTATAAAAATTTACATCAACTACAGATTTCCTCCCATATGTGATGAAGAGAGTTCTGTTTGCTCCCCTGGGTCTCAGCTCAGGCTCTGTATGAATACAACTACTTTTTTTCCCCAAAATGTGTATCCACACATTTCCTCCTGAGTCACATCTCCTTAGCTTTTACACACTGCACATTGCCAAGATGACTAAAACACCTTTAAAAAGTAAATGAATGTTTTCTTCAATAAAAAACATCAATTACATGATTTTCTTACACAGTTTGAAAACTTGCCTCATTTTATTGCCACATATTGTAGCAGAATGTTAAAAATGCAATTTACTGTAGAGAACAGATCTCAGGGTAATATACAGTACTAAATAAAATGAAAAGGAAACTTTGAGACAGTGCAACCGGCACCCCTGAAAAGACCACACAAAATGAAGTGGTATGACAGATTTTAGCCAGGAATTATAAGGAACAAGATACCAATAAAAGAGCATGAAAAACGTTACGAGTCTGCGCACATGTAACTAACTGAAATCTTGGAACCAAAGTTATCCTTACATCAATTTGTGGATTTAAATTTATATGCAGTTATTTGGATTTCAGAAGAGAGAACAGAGTAAGATGCCCTTCATTAACAAGCAGGACACATTACATCAGTCCTGAAGCTGGAAGTCAGTTTTTCAAAGTAAATGTTATATCTGGATGTCAGTAAAAATCATTTTATTATGTGTTCCTAGCAAAACGTAGCTTTAGTATTTTCAAAGTATACCAAATACATAATTTCCAATTTTCAGGGGAAAGTACATATTTTAACAATTCCAGATACTCAGTGTATATTATTGCATTGTCTCATGAAGAAAACCACTCCTAAGCAGACAAAGGCACCTATTCAATTTCAGATAATGCACACATAGTCTGTCTTGAAAAGTATTATTGACTTCTAAAGTCAAGTATTCAGAAGTCAGAAAACATCAGAATTAGATCTCCTTGTGTTTATTCAATTTAGCAAATCCTCATGTATATGCTGGAACCTTGGGCTGTTACCTTGTCTTTCTCAGGGTTTCTAATTTCAGTGCACAACGGAGTCACTCATGTCAGTCTTGCTGCAGTAATACAAAGGGTATCCCTTTAATACAGAAAATGTTTTATTCTTAAAGGCTTATTTCTTCTGCACTGAAGCCATTACCAAAATGTCAGTCAAATCCAGTGGGATGATGATTAGTCATATTAAATCCTGCTTGAAATTCTGCAGATCTCTGTGGCTTACTAACTCTGCTTACAACAGCAGAGGGGTTGGTGTAGAGGGACAAGCTTCCCTTATTCCCAGGAAAGTCCTATTCCCACTGATGTGTGGGACTGCTCAAGCCTCAGTGATACACCTGAACAGTCTCAGAAGGCCTGGAGACTGAAACGAGCTCCAATAAAAGAAGTTACCAGCTCCACCAGATAGGTGAAAATGTTTCGTTTAAAGATTTTCAACCAACTCTAATGAGCAATGTGTCCATCAGAAAGTTGAAATATAAATTTAGACTTTGTTAAGGTCAGAGCAAGAGCAGGGTTGTCTTGAGGAAAGAGACCTTGTGAAGTTAGGATTTGTATGATGGCAGTTCCTTCACCAAGGAGCAGGATACCATTCACAGAAATAAACTGAACAGTTTCATGTACAGTCAAGAAATAAAAGGAAAATAACTCCCTTGTTCCTTTTTTTCTTGCTTTTTTAATAACTTATATCTAAATAAGAATTTCATGTAAAGTTAAGGTCTTTCCAGATTATGAGATACATTGCAGCAGGAAGATCTCTCTCTTTGAAAGCAAAACATTCTAATATAGAAAATTTGGGCTAAACTACCTTCACTGGTATAGATAAAAATACACAATAACTCAATCTGAAAAAAAAGAGCATTGGATTTGTAGTGGTATCAAGTAGTAAAAAAAAATCAGTCTTGATGTGGTTAACAATGTAATGTTGCCAGCAGCAAATAATAAAAGTTGACATTCATAGCAGAGGTTTCTCAGAACACTTACCACATTCTGCTTGGAAACTGTGATGGAGATGTTTGTTTTCTTGGGAAACTAGGAAGCAAAGGAGGCAGTACAACACTTGGGTAGGGAAGTGGCCCAGACCTCTGAACTGATTGGTTTTCCCTCCAGCCCCTCCATTTGCTTTCCAGGAGACCTTGGAAAAATTGCTTCTTTTCTCTCTGTCTCAACTTTCTCACCTGCAGACAGGTACAACACCCCTCTGTAAAACCTTTTTAGAACCACAGACAGAAAGCATTGTAAGAATTATCCTTTCCCACCACTAAGTATTTGCAATGCAATGGAGTCTCCAAGATCTTCTAAGCAATCTTTTCATGTATTTAATTTACATTTAACTTTCTTAATGCATTCCTGAGCTATAATCATGTGCTCTCTTTTAAAAGATCTATGACCACAATTCATGTTACTGTAATGATTAAGGAACACTAATATGGTTCTGTGAAACCATATGCAAGATAAGTCAGCCTCCCCTGGTACACCTGGCTCTCTACATTGGATTGCAAAACAAGCCATAAAACACCATTAAACAGCTGAAGCAGAATGGCAGCTATCACATAAAACATCTACACAAATATTTAGAAACTATACCACAACAGCTTTTTATTTTACCTCATCCACCATGCAGTGATCAAATATACATCATTTTAACTAGTAAGCAAGACATTTTGCTGAAAGTACTAGAATATACTCACAGATTTGAAAGTCTACATTTAAATGGCAAATTGCAGAAAAAAACCAAAACAGAAAGTACAAAGTGCAGAACACAATTTATAAAAGTGGATGTTTAAATAGAATAAACAAATATTGGAGATTGAGACCAGTGTACTGCCAAGTTTTTCGTGCAGTCTCCAAGAAGGCTGGATTCAGAGAGGGGAATGACTGATAAGAACTGGCTGTAGAAGCATTTCTGCTCTTACACGTGTAACCTGTGGCCAGGAAACCCAGCTGGGATCCCCCTGCATTTTCCATACTAATAGAGTTGAGCATGTGAGGTTCATCCTGTGTAACATCCACTGCCATTTCCCCAGTATTTCTGATTATAAAAATCAAATTTTGTTCATTTATGCATAATTTTTTTTTTTTTTTTTTTAGTTTGAAAACTAAGTCTTACAGTACCACTCAAAAGGCATCTATTCTTATTCTTGGTATTTTTCCCCTCTTCTAATTATTCTGAGAAAAAAATGGATGCAGGAAATAATACTCTCTAAAATACCAAAGATTGTAAAATAATTCTGCGAGATGTCTTACACTAAACTGAAAACAAATTCAAATAAGAGACATTCACCCAAAGAAACCCCACACATGAGGAAGATAAAAAGATTAATACTGAGCTGCTCAAGTTTTTTAAGCATCCAGTAGGCTGCAGCAACAAAATCGTTTATGCAGTTATGCTGCATAAAATGAGATGGAGAAAACCTGAAAACAAAAAGACTATCCCTTTTATCAGCATAGGTAGGAAACATTTTCTACTCCTTCATGATTTGGCTGCTATTGCAATGTAATTATCAACTTGTGAGATTAGGAGGTAGAACAAAAAAGCAGATTACCGCCCAACACTCAATTTTCAGTGCTTTGTTTCAAGAAGTATAATGGCATTTTTTGTTTTAAAACTAAAAATGTTCTCTCATTACACTTGAAGTAAACGAGACCTTGGCAATATACCCATTGTGAACCTTGGGGAAGTCTTGACTCTGCCTTGAGCCACTGTAGTTACTTCATTGGTTCTACATTTATCCAGAACTAGTCTAGATCATTATTTCAGTTCCATGCTTATAAATCTGAATCCTGCAAAGTCTCTGCATGGCAGGGCAGACATAGAACACTTCACGCTTGCTGTGATTGCTTAACACCCAGGAAATCAGGTTTGAAATTCAGAACCAAAAAGAACATTAGGTTTTGTAGAAATAGGGAGGAGATAAGGTCAGAGACATTCTGTGAGGATTTGGAAGAGATTATGAGATCATTTGCTTAGGTGAACTGACATATTAAGCATCTTATATCAGGACTATTTTTGCTGTGCTTTTTTGCTTCAGAGTCCAAATACAGATGCTGCTTTCAATTTGTAAAGTCTAGGCAGAAAACTGCAGACTGTTTTTGACACAGAACCATCAAACTGGAGTGCACTCTAACCCATATTTCTTAATATTCCGTTCCCAGCATGAAGCCCATTCCTCCTCAGAATTTTGGCCGAAATGGATTTGGACTGGAGGCCAAAGTCATGAGAGCTGATGGCAGTTAAGTCATCTTGTTGCACTTGTTAAAAACAAGGTTGAAGGATATCTGTTCTCACAACTAACAGTTGTCATTTTGACGTAACACTTTTCACAATGTGAAGGTGCTCACAGAATCGGGCAACACTTCACTTTTAATATGTACAGAATCAAGAGACACCTTACTTCTTTAAAAGGATGAAAAATCTAAAAAGCACTAAAAACCAATTTTATTCACTTTTAAAAGTGCTTTCAAAGGGAGTGTTAACAGCTGATTTATTTTATTCCTCCTACATTCGTCTGTTTGTCTTCATCATTTCATCTGAGGAAATCTGTTCCACTGTTTGAACTTGTGGGCTGGTGTTTTTTTTTTAACTGACTCGCGTTGTCACATCCAGTTCCTCTGTAAATCACCCCATAAGGCTCTGCACTGTTCCTGAATTTTTCTTCTCCTACTGTAATCTGTAAAGTCTGCATCAGAACAATGATTCCACTCATTTAAACTGTTGCACCATATGCCACTGGTATGGTTCCAAAATGCTTTTTAAGCTCTGCATTCGAGATAAACATTCTCACACATGTTTATTCACAGCAGCATCTGCTTCAGGACTCCATGGTGAGCACCTGGAAGAATCCAGCCCCAGACAGAGGTGCCAGTGACACACAGGTATTTCCTACAAATGTGATGTAGAATGCCCACTTCTACCATCCATCAGCAGGTGAGCTGAGCAGTTTTAAAACATCCATTTTCAAGTGCCCTCCTACCTTCTGCTGTGCAGGATTGCATCCATGAGGGAGCATTACTGGCCTTCCATCAGGCAAAAATAAACAAAGCAGAATTCAGGAGAGACATTTTGCCTGGAAATGGAAGCAATTAAGTTGAATGGCAAAGCTCACAGCAGCCATTCAGTTATGAGAGTATCTTTTGAGTGATACACTGAAATCAAGTTAAAGAAAAAAAGTCTGATTTTAGTAGATTATACAAGTACACTGGCATGGCTGTGAAGATCACCATACTTAAAATGCACCTTTCATTGTGTTATTTCATTTGACTCAGGTCTGCTTTTCAAATAAGACAATGCTGTCTGCACAGGCTTTTATCACAAATATGTCAATGACTTTACCACCTCTAAGCATTAGAAAGCTGTTTTCCAAGTGGGATGGAAGTCATTGTCAAGAATGAATAACTTGGATTCACTTTCTTGCTCTAACACAAAAACTATCCTATATCCAAGTTTTATGACTTCTCTTTGCCTTAGTTTTCAAACTGTGAAAGAAACAAGAAGTTTCTGCACTTACTGTAGAGTATTGTACCATAAGACTTTATTAGTTCAGACCTCGTTTACTCGTTCCTTACAGCATCATTTCTACAACTATTTCCATTAATTCCAGTAAAAATTCTCAGGAGGACTTCTATTGCTCTTTGTGCAGGACAGGGAAAATTTTTCATTAAGAAACAACAGTTTCTTCCCCTTCCCCACCTGCCTTCAATGTCTTTTTCTAATTAAAAGTACATTAGCTCCTTGAGAGCAACAGAAATAAAAACACTTTCTCTAGAAGCTGTATTTCTTACCTGCCCTTCTTAAAGAGGAAAATACAACTAAACTAGTTGAAACTCTGGCAGCAGAAACAGAAATTTTCCCTTCTGCACTATACTTACAAATATACACAAGTTCCCTTGTCTTTTTGCTTTAGCCTGAGGCTTCCAGTATGTAGAAACCTGCTGTCTAAAATGAAACTTATACATTTAATAAGAATTCAAGGCTGTCTGAAGAGAATTGGCTCTTTTATTAACTACATAAGTCTGAAACTCAGTTAGACACTGTTCAGAGTTCTGTAAATATAAGTCTATATTTCACCATGGACATGTTCAGTGACTTAAAAGCAATATAAACAAGGTAATTCCTAAAGGAGCATGGCATCCTTTTCTCAGTGCAGTCATATCCATCCCAGTTACTGGCTGCTTTACTTTACTATACTTTATTTCTTACAATGTTCTAGAGGACATTTTTGTGTTGGGTTTTTGTTGTTTGGGGGTTTTTTATGAGAAAAACCTGAAAAGATTAAGCAGTGTGTGAATAGCAAAGATATTGCTCATGTTTTTTACAATATCCAAAATTCAATAGCTATATAGACAATGTTGGTACAACACATACTTTTGGTTAGGAATAGAGCTACATTTCTGTGCTACCTAAAAAAATCACACTAAAAGAGACTGCAAAGAGAAAGAAATTCCTTCCCTGCCTACACTGTAGTGTTATGAAGTCTCTAAAGCAGGATATCATGCACATGCCATATCTTATACAGCAGCCCTATCTTCATTTTTTACAAAGAGAAACAACACAAAAGAGAAACTTCTTAAGCCTAATGTTTCAGACAACTGTTGCCATTTGCAAACAATTTTTGGGTACAAAAGCTGAAAAATTCTTAAATCTAAAAAACAAGAGTTCTCCTCAGAAGCTCAGAAAAACAGTTTTTTCTAGACACTGAGCTGGCAATACTTCCCTACAGAAAAGCTCTGAATCTGACAAAAAGCAATGCCTTAACCCACAGGCAGAGGCTGCACACATGGAGAACAGGAGGTGTGGAAGCAGCACTTTGGAAAGGTGAACAGGGAAGCACTGGGCCCAGCTGTGTGGCGGCTGCGGTGCCCCTGCAGCCTCCTGGGAGCAGATCTGCTCCGTGCCCAGCCTTGCTGAGCCCTGGGGACTGCACGGCCAGAGCAGGGGGCATGGCAGGGCTGTGGCACTCAGGAGTAACGCGGGTTTAACTCTCACAGAGCTTGAACCACAGCCTAGAGCTGGCAAGGACAGGAGCTGAACCGACCTGAACAGGCACAAAAATTATTTCCAAAGAGCCTAAAGACAAAAAGGATCCCACATGAGCTCTATGCATAAAATAGAAAGGGCATGAACAGGGACCACACAAGACGGAAAACATTTATGGCCATGAGTGTTGCCTTACTCTTTGCTGTTAAAAATAGCTAGTTCCATAGTGGCTAGTTCTCAAGGTTATTGTTCTGTAAACATAGCCATGTTATTGTAGAATTATCTTGTCATTGCATTCCTTTCCCATGGACACAGATCTTTGATGGACATTTTCTTTGACCACTGTAGTTGAAGGAGGAAGAACTGATTTCCTCCAATGAATAGTGATTTCTAAAAGGGTATTTAAGAATAAACAAGGTGGGTCTTGCCCCCCCTTCCTTCCTTTCCTATGAACCTGAACACAGCTGTCTCTGGCTCCTTATTTCTGCGCCTCCAGCATTCCAGCCGCGTTACATGAGATACACAGTGTTGAAGGACAAAGACCAGAAACTACAAGAACATAAGTTTCCTACTGAATATGTGCAAATAACTGCAAAGTGCAGACTGCTCTAAAGAGTGATATCAAAGGATTCAATTAAAGATAGAAAGGATTTATGGCTTCCATAGTTTTACAACAGAGCTATCAAAGATAATATGTAAGGACTGAAATTGTAAAACATTTTAATGCTTCTGAAAACAGATAGCAAGGAGATGGTTTTTTCCCCCAGATAGTATTAAAGCATGTAACAGTGAGCAGTCTATATTAATCCTCTGTGCTGCAAAGCAAGATGGGCTTGGATTATTTGGGAGTGAGTGACAGATTTAGTTGCACTATGAAACAAAGTCCAAAAGCAACGGATTTCACCAAAATTATGTGAAAAGGCAACCAATGTCATTTAAGATTACATCAAAACCTTACTTTAAAAACTGTTCCAAATTTTTTCAAATCTCCAGAGACAACCAAAAATAGAGACTGAAATTACTCACTATAAGGCTCTGGAATCATAACCAAAATTAACTGCAGTGACTAAGCATATTCTCTTGCCAGTAATGACAAAAAAAAAAAAAGATACATTCTTTATCCATGATAATTTGACAGTAGTTGTTATTATTAACACAGAAATAAAGTGATCAATGTCCTCTCTCTAAAACACAGAACTTTTCATATTAACAGGTGACAAGGTGAGGAATTTCACTGGAGCCCAATTATAAACTAATACTGGAAGGGAATATTTCACACTGAACAAGAACTACAAGGACGACACGAAGACTGCTGGGAAGTTACAGAGAGCACAAGTCCTCTTCCAGACTTCTACACAGTGGGCAGGCATTCATAAAGCAGTGGAGAAAGAGTCAGTAAAATTCAACATGCAGTCAGCTATGCTAAAGATTAGTAGAGAATTCAGAAAAGACATGGTCAAATCTGCTGCTATTTAGCATAAGTGGCCTTACTGTAGACACAATGAACAGTTTTCATGGGATTTGCATTATAACACACAGGTCTCTGAATCCTGCAGATGATGTCCTGCTCTCACCACCTGCACCAGAGTTTCCAGTGCTCTCAGGAAAGCAGCAGAACTAAACAGGGATGGAAAACGCTGATTTTTATCACGTGGGCTGAGATTTCCCAGTCTTTTCTTTTTAAGCATTCAGACATATGAATTCAGCCATCATTTCATTATGGAAACTGAAACATGATGCTCACAGTATTACCATTTAATTGTAAGGGTACACCCTGCTTGTGGAATTTGACACTTTGGAACTTGCACAACTTTATGGAAATAGGCTCCCAGACTTGGTTAGGTTCAATACAATTCAGAACAATTCAGAAATCTGTTCTCCAGAAGGACTCACAAAATACAAGCACCTCAACTCAACCAACAGCCATGTTTCTAACAGCAAAACTCAGGGGGATTTGGAAGCATTTCAGTGCCTATTCCTTGCTAATTCTGATTCAGAAATGATATGTAAAGATGCTGCCACTCTGCCTACAGCTCTACAGAAGCCAACTACAGCAGGAGTCCCTTTCACACTGAACCTCAGGAAGGGAAAAACATTTGTTGCACTCCCAGATCCCTTTGTGCTTCTGGACCAGTGAAGTCCCTGTTAATACAACTCCCAAATAAATAGATTGCACAATTAGTGTTTCTATCCATGCTTTCCTCCTGGGCCCACTTTGCACTGTGGCCCAGCTTCAGTAGTCTGAGGAGGGCTACCCTGAGGCTGCTCACCCCACAGCCTGTGACTGCAACATTCCTCATCTGGGTTTAAATTTCCCTGATTTGGGGAGCTGTGAAACAGCCTATTATTGTAACTAGTTTGCATAATAGAAAACCATAAGTACCACTGTCAGAGCAGGCCTATTTTTCTGGTTCAAGGATTACAATAATGTGCAATTTAAGCTTTTACAAGAGAGGTGATATATTTTCTGTTTACCTTTGGAAGTCTACAGACTGAAAGGTCTGATGTTCCACTGTCCACTCAGGAGCCAGGGAGAGTCTGTGTCTGAAAGGAGAGACCTCCCCAAATTTCACCTGTAGTTTTAAATCTACAGGCCAAATACCACAGCCATCCACCATGAATGGCACTTCTGTGTTTCAACCAAGCCACTGAAATCTGGCACAGCCTCATGTGCCTGAAATACTTTATAGAATCACTATAATCAATGATCAGTAATCAAGAAGTGCAAGAATACAGCCCATACAATTCTAAAATAGCTATGCCTTTATTGCACTTTTTACTATAATCTTTACTTACATAATCAAAATAGTGTTTTTCAAATATTCCTACATAATATCAAGCACTTTTCTTAAGGACTAATTTAGAACTGCATGCACTGAAGTGATTTATACTTTAATTCCATGCACTTATCTAAATTGAATTTAATCTGACATCTTATTACCAAGTTCTATTACATTCTCCTGCACCTCTTAGTAGTAATTTCTAAAATTGCCTAATTTATATAAATTTATGGCATTACCATATATTGACACCCTGCTTTTCACCATTACCCTGGGCAGATAACTTAGTAATATATCAGCTGGTGCACAAAGCCTCAAATAACCCCAATATTTGACCTCTTTCTAGTTCTTCCCTGTCACAGTTCTGTTCTTTCAGTATCCTACAAATGCACAAGAATGACTGGCCCGACTTTCCCCTTGCCTTAGTTTCTCCAATTTTTGCTTAATAACTTTGAATGAGTTACTAATCCTTTCAAAGGAGTGCCACCTCCTAAATCCTGATGGTTTTCTTTCAACAAAAATTAGAACAAAGGGCTACATACATTCTTCCAAAAAAAGTTGGAAACTCTGTGCTCATTCCACTTACAGTTTTAAAGCTCTCACTCAACAAAAAACAGACCCAGATTCAAGTCCTGCCTCAAGGTGAAGTAACTCAGAGCTGTGGTTGATGCCTCTAGTGAGAAAATTGTTATGCTCAGAAACACGGAAACATCTCTAGTGACGAGGTGTAGATTCAAAGGCTCTCCACTCAAAGCCCACTTCAGGAATCACATGGTGGAGTTCATCCCATCCTTACATTTGGTAATGATAAATCTCAAATCTGTCCCATGACCAGTGACAGGAGGAAATGTGATGAACCTGAGTCAGGGGAGGCTGAGGTTGGATATCAGGAGAACGTGGCTGGGCACTGACCAGGCTCCCCACGCAGTGGTCACAGCACCAAACCTGACAGAGTTCAAGTAGTGTTTGGACAACATTCTCAGGCACAGGGTGGGATTGTTGGAGTGGCCTGTGCAGAGCCAGGAGTTGGACTTGGATGATCTGATGGGTTCCTTCCAACTCAGGATACTCTATGATTCTATGAAATATTTTTCATGGACAGCAGCACGCTTCTGACCATGAGAACTGCAACTCAAGATGTCCCAAAGTTGAGGCCTTGGAAAGTATTAAGATCACAGTTCTAGACAGGAGAACCTACACTGCAGCTAAATTTACTCATCTTATGATACTTTTTTTAACTCTGACATTATATTCTGGAATAACTGAAATGAATTTACTGTCATTTTGTACCACCATCAAAATAGATGCTATACCTAGACTTCATCTCTTTTGAAGATGAGGGTTCCTCAAAGTCAGTGGCAGCTGTGACATTTGGCACACTGAAGATGGCTGGTAAACAGGGGCTGAAATTGCACTTATTTGCCTCCTCTGCTCTTCTCTCTTGAAAACACTCAAGGGCAATGGCAATGCTTGGGTTTATTACAAAGACAACTATCTGTGGGGAAATGTTCCCCCTGGAGTTCTTAAAAATTCGTATTAACGAAAATAACAATGAACATTATTTGAATATAAATTGAAAAATATATTTCAGTTCTGTTAAGTTAATCAGACTTAAATCTCCATGGAAAACCTGCAACACTGTTCTCAATTTAAACACTTCCCAACAATTTACAGCTTCATTTTGCCAACTTTTCCCCAAACCAAACTCCCCTGAATTTACACAGCCTAGAGTGCTACTCAACAGCAGCTGAACAAAGACTGTGAAGAAGAGGTTTAATATGCTGATGAGAAATAGTGCAGGAAAAAGCAGCAGCAGCTCCTGAAAAATAGTCCTTTTTTTTTTTATTCACATGAAAGGTACCTTAGTAATGCATCACTACTTCCTACACTTTATATCAACATTGGCAGATCAATTTTCTTCTTACATTTGCACATCTATGACCAGAAATGTTAATTAGCATTTGGATTCTCTGGCCCATCATTAGCATCAAAGTGAGAAAAGTACCAGGGAGGGGGTCAGGCAGAATGATGCAAAAGCTACTTAAAAGATGAACAAAACTTCATGGTTTCTTGTAGTTGGTGTAGAACTGCTAAATTGAGTCTGGCTGTAAAACTGCCACAGCACAGAACCTGTTCAGAATCTCTGCTACATGGAGACCAGGTAGAGTGCAAGTGGGAATCAACAATACCAGAGCTTAATCTATTTTTCATTTTCCAAAGCATAAAAATGTTTGATGTTGGAGTAAGTGCCAAGGCATTGATGGGCTGTGGGTGGGTGAGCTCACAGCAAACAATAGAGAAACAGAGAGAGAATACATTGAATTTTCTTACCTGGCCCCAAAGGAAAGCTGATTCCAAAGGGTGACATTTGCATTTAGATACTGTCTCAGTTCCTGGAAGTAGCCAGCACTGAATTGAACTCCTGTTGCTGAATGAATGCAGTGAATTGAAGTGGGCACCTGCACCACCCAAAGGTAAATGCACCACCCTGCTGAACAATTCCTACTGCTCCTCTTCATGTCCCTCTCCCACTCTGTCGGTGTTCAGTTTCCAGTACCATACAGCTGTTATGGATATGTCTGCCTAGCAAGGGAAAGAAGAACAATCATGAGGATGGATGATGTGGCCCTTGAAGTGGATTTTGTGTTCAGGGGTGGCTGATTTTGACACAATCAGAATATACACACACAGCTATATGCTTTGTAATAAAAAGGTGAATTTCAGTTGTATTTTCACTATGAATTTGATGGGTTAAAATGCTTGTTTCCGTAGTGAAATAAGACAAAAAGGTAAAAATTTAGAAAAAATTTTTTTTTAAATTTTAAGTCTGGAACTGATGGTTCTATTCCCAGGCAAATAGAACTATATCCAGCAAAAACAATTGATGTAAATAAGAGAAAATGTTGCAAAATATTCGACATTTTTTCTTTTAAATAATATGGAGAAATCCAAACATAAAAATATTTTTTTTCACTATAATAAGTCAAATCTAAACAATTTTAGGACCAAAAAAAATTCCCAAAATTAAACAATCTGTTGTGTAAAAGTTTACTTTCAATGAATTAGCCTTTCTAACACACACAAAAAAAGGCAATCAGAAAAAGAATTAACTGTTCCAGCTCCCAGCATCTTGCACACAACTGGAAACTGTTTGGTGGCTTTCTTGACCAAGATACTGGGAACTTTATGTGCATCCACTCGCTGCTGAGTGCTCCATGGAGCTCCTCTGGAATTGCATTTTCACACCAGTTCCTTTAGTGAAAGACTGAGCTCCATTACCTGCTCCATCTCTGGTTGTACTTGGTTATTATTCTCCCTTTTTTAGCAATACCTACACACAAGATGAACTGACTTGTCATCCCCAGGAGCAACTTCTGCTACAAGTCAGTCAATAGATTAAGTTTCTGTCTCATTTCAGAAACTGTGTGATAGGCAGTATTTATGACTGCAACCCCAAAGTAATAACACTATTGCTCTGACCTCTGTTGATTACTTTTAATTTATATACAGCTCAGTCCTTTTTCACCTTCTGGTCTTGTTAAAGTATGTAACAACACAACAACCTTGACAAAATTGGAATCAACTGGTAATTAGTATTCCATTTAATGGAGATGAAAGCCAAGGCATTCTGACTAAGAGGATACTGCACTTATTACATTAAGCTATATATAACAGCATCAAATGGAATACTTAAGCATTTTAACTTGAGCATTTTATGCGTTAGTAATTCACTTAATTATTTTCTCCAGAGAACAAGAGGTATAATCTCATGCTGATGCATGGGGAGTTATGTGAATAAATCTTCAGGCATCAGGGTAGGATCAGATACCCCAGAGCCTCACTTAAATCAATAAAAGCAGGAGGCAGTAGTGGGAAGGATGCTGCTTCTGGCTTATTTCACAGCACTGCCTGTGCAGCAGGTACACCAATCATGCTGAAGACCCAGTTGCCTTAACTTAATGAAAATGTAACTCGAATTTTCACACCTTCATAAAAGTAAAAAGCTACCTATGCTACGTTCTCATTTAAAATGTCTCTGCTAGACCTCTTGCTTCATGATAAGCATGCTCTAATGAATCTGAGCTGTTTAGGTCACATCATATTTCTACACGGTCACTACAATCTCAGAAAACAGTTGAGAATGAATCAGTAGAAAGAGTGAGAGGGCACAAACAAGAAACTGCACTAACAATTCCCTGCAGATAAATAAATGAATGTGTCACTATTCTCCAACACATAACCTCACTAACTCAACTAAACCAGCCTCTCTCTAAAATATTTTCTGCACTGTGGCTTATTTTTATAGCTCTGAATTTGATATGGGAAATATTACAGCAGTAATCAATGACTGTAGAGAGAAATTGAGATGGGAAAGAGTCATAAAAAGAGCAGGAAGGGCAAGGAGAAAAGGAACATTATGTTACAGATCTGAAAATGGGAAACAGGACTTCTGTTAGTTTGTGTATATATGCTTTATTTTATACATTTTCATTTTATTATATTGGCAAATAGTACCTATAGATGGGGCAGGAGAAATTGGAAATTAAAGAAATAGACTAAGAGACTGACACAAAATTGGCAATGAGAAAGGTGCTCAGAATTTGATTTGTACCTGGTCCCAGCTGTACCTGCTGCTACAGGAGGGTGGCAGCCAGGGATTTCCATCTTCAGGCCTCAAACTCCAGCACAGCTGTGGTGAAATCCAGATCCCACTGTGAGTCAGCCCAGCAGCAACATCAAACAGAATCCAAGCTCCAGCACTGCCCTAATTCATATGCTGCTACCCACTTTCTTGGTGGACTGTGTTGACAGCTGAGACTAACTCAGAAGCAAAAACCAATTCCCAGTTCTTGTTTTGCTCAGAAATTTCAACCAATTTGGCACTGGAGAAAAGTTTACACCAAGCTGCTGTGGTTGTTGTCTCTTACAAGGGATTCCTCCTATGTAAGGGGGATTCCTACCTAGCCACACTCTGCCCTTACAACTACTTTGTGCTGCTGGAAAGGGGATGTGACTTTGGCCCACATTGTCTAGAAACTAACAAAATATTACACATGCTCACATTAGCTCATTAATATTACCCAAACAGCACAAACTGTTGGCTGCACTTAGCAAGACGAAAATTTCTGAATCTTTAGGGAAGAGTATCCAGCTGCTAGCTGGTGAATCACCCTAACAAAATGTTCATTCCTCTAAAGAGTTATCCATCAATGTAAGTAATGCATGCTTTTAAATTCCCAATTACACAGCCCACTGGACTTGGTCATTTTGATGTCATTCCTGACGTGGTGCTACGTAATTGCTATAGTTCTCTGGAAGTCATGGAAAGTTCCCCACAATGAAAGAAAACAAAAAAAAAATTGGCTTTTTTCTCCCTGTTGCCTGCAGTTATTGCCGTGACTGGTTTCATTGTTGCTGCTAATGAAGATATTCGAGATCTCCTTGTCCATTTGCTACAGCTCTGCCTATCTTTCACCTTTCTGTTTTCCATGAGTGCAGGTTTTGGTCCTTGACTGTCAAGGATGTTTTTATTCTTTTTATAGGCATTATTCCACTATGAATACATAGTTACTCATAACAGACCCAAGATTTCAGCCCTCCCCTTAGCAGTGCTGGTAATGATGTCATTGTGGCACTGTCACCGCTCTTATCTCACCTGTATAATTTTGCCTGAAGTGCCATCCATGGATACAGACAGACCTAAACTGTTTACACAGCCCACAGCTCTGACAGTAAAGGAGTTCTGCTGCTCAAAGGCTACAGGCTTATATAAAAAAAGTTTGGGAAAAAGAGGTTGTATGTAGATATTCTCACTTTACACTTCTCCTGTGGTGCTGAAGTACTACCTGTATTGATATTTTCATCAGCAGTATTAATTCTACACACCGTCTCATCCCCTAGTAATTTCCAGAAAAATCAGCACTGTTGAAGTGTTACTTGAAGAGTTAGCCATGGAATTGAAGATTAAAATGGACTAGAGGGACAGGACTTCTTGAAGAAAGACCTATCCCCAGCTATACAGTGTGGATTTTGAAGGATTCAGAAATTGTAGGAGAGAGAGGAACCATCTGTTCTGTCAACTGGGGGAGGAAGGGGACTTAGGATACTGATCTAGAATAAGCTCACAGTACAATATTACATCTTTTCTGGCTATTGCAAAAAAGGAGACAATCATAATTGTTTTGGTTTTTTTGTTTTTTTAATTCATTACTATCTGTGGTAATACTTTTGGTTCAGCCTTTTGTCTTGGTCTGTAAATACTAGATACAGGACATCCAAAAGCAGAACAAGGTCATTCTAACAACTTATCACATTTGAAAGCATAAAACTAATGTCAGATCCCTGAACTTCTGAAAATTTCAGAGCCAAACTGATATCTGAATTTTTCAGCTTAGGCCCTTTTCTCTTTAGTAAAGAGGGAGTTTTGAGTGGTTTTTCATTATTGTCCTTTTGATTTACTTTTAGTTGCTAAGCAGCGTTACAATAGTAACAAATGTGGGCAGAGATATGAAACTTGATTTAAGATTTAGCTCCAAGTATGTGTATTCGACATTACTAATTAAAAACATCTACACAGCACAACCAACTGATTGATGAAGAGCAGGTAATAAAAATGTGGCCTGTACAACAGCAAGCTCCATGTGTTTTAGGAGTCAAAGAAAGAGGAAGAATTATCAAAATGTTTCACAAATCCTATCAGTGTAAGACTTTCCTGAGTAGCTGTTTTCTCTCTTAAAAGTTCACATCACTCAAAGTTTGACAAAAAATCAAGAGCATAAAAATGAAAGCTGTGCTTCATTAAATTAAATCAAAAATTCTCATTAATTCTAGTTCAACCAAAATTTTGTCCTAAATTTAAGAGAAAGGCATTCATCTCATGGTCAAAAGAAGACTCCTTTTCTCCTACTTTGGGTAAGCAGTAATGTACAGGCTTTCTATATGAACAAGAGCTTCAAAATTTAACATATCATCTGCTTAGAAACCCTGAAATTAACAAAATTCTTGGTATTTAATTCAATGAATTCTAGGGTGGAGCAGCAGTAACATGCAGCACAGAAACAACTTGATTTATCTCCTGCATCCAGAAACCAGGTTTGTTCCAGGATATCCCTAGGAATATCTGAAACTAGAGTCCTTATGTGAAAAGGGCAAAAGAAATAGTAAAATGGTTCTTCCTCAGAAGCCAGATAACTGAGCAGCTGCAATGTCCATATTGAATCACAACACAAACCCTTCTTACCTGGTAAGTTATCTATAACAATTCTCTGCCTCAATAACATGGAAGAATTATGCCCTAGAACCCTGTGGAAAGTCGATGCTCATTGCAACTGATATCAGCAGCCAAGTGCCTTCTTCTCTTCACGTGTCAGGTGAGGATGACAAACAAGCTCCTTGGTTCACTGCTGGATCCCAGCCCTCTCGATCACCTACATAACACGTGTCACTTTACATGCAGAGTCTCCTTTGCTGCCAGCTTACCTTTCAAACGAAATTTGAGCTGCACCCTGAGAAAAACTCCTTGCAAGGGTCCCCTTCAAGGCCAAAGCTGTGCATCCCCCCTGAGGGCAGCTGCCTGCCCTCACCCACCGCTGTGGGGCTGCGGAGCTCCATCCCCGCTCCTCTCTCAGCCCCAGGGCACTCCCCGCTCCCTGCGCTCCCATTCCGTGCTGCTGCCACTCAGGCAAGCGCCAGCACAGCCCTCGCCTCAGTTCAGACACTTTGAACCCAAAAACACCAAATAAAGTGAGGGTTAAAGGTTCACAGCCCCTGGGTGGAGCCGCGGTGACCCAAACCCAGGGCTGGCCCGCGGGGATGCAGCGGGAATGGCCCGGAGCAAACGCACCCAGCACCTGGGGGAGCTGAGCCATCCCACAGCACTTTGCCTTGAGGGCAGGAATCACTGCGTGTGATGCAGCCCACATATTTTATTTTCAAATGAGAAAGCTGAGCAGAGATGATGAACGTCAAGCCAAAGTCTCTCGGGAAATCCATAGGAACTGAACTGACTTGAATGAAGCCAGTTAATCAGGAGCTGAAAACCACTCGTAAGCGCTCTAATTTCCCTAACCATGCTATTTTCCCATTCTCAATGAGGCTGGAAGTGAGGTATTTTGACCCTAGGGCTATCACCTCTAGGAATCCAGCGACTAATCAGTTATCCTTTTCATCCAAATCTCCAAGACTACCTTTTGCCAGTCCAATTTAATCCTCATCTTCCCATCTTCGCAGAACAGTGACAGCCTCCAAGCACCTCCTTCCTCAGGTGTTTCTGCAAGTTGGGGACAGCGGGGACAGTGACCGCCGGCAGCTCCCTTGGGTCTGCTCTGGAGACACAGCCAGGCAGCACCAGGCTGTGCCCGGGACAGGCAGGATTACAAATATCCCACACGGGCTGCTCCCGAGGTTTGTCCTGCTCAGCATCAACCAGCACTGCCCGTGCATTTTGTGGAACACATCACTCGTACTGTCACTGGCCAGTGGGTGTCTAGAGGCAAGGAGTGGGCAGGCACAGCAGTGGTAGATTCTACTTCAGCAGCTTCCAGGAACAGCAACTGAACATAAGAGGAGAAGGCAGTCTCATAACAAGTCCATACAAAGAAACTTCAGTATAGCTCAGTCCAAAAATATCCATGTATGGTTTTGGAATCATATTTTTATTACCAAAAATATGGAAACAGATTTTTTTTTTGTATCAGAACAGCTTCTAAAAATGTTCACAACTAAATGGCAATACAGGAAGAAGCTAATGGTACTTTTTCAATCGTTTATAATTAATACAATCTATCCTGAACATCGCCCTAGTAATTCTCCATGACAGTAAGGCTGCATAAAAGAGAGGGGTTTAATGAACTACGAGACTCTCTGCAGTATAGAAATGTTGTCCTGGTAGTTTTCACCATTTTAAAAGTAGAATTAAATTACCAGTATTATGTACTTGGTCTATCTTTTCCTAGCTGGGAAAATGAAGAGATAAGAACAGCATCAAAATTCTTTGGAAATACTCACAGAAGTGCTACTTTACACCTGGTGCACGTTGAGCTCCCAGCCCAGCATCACAATCCAGCTGAGGTCTTTACGTTCTACCCCCTAACAAACACTGATAGTTCCTACTCTGGCTCTAATACACAATCTATTGACATTCCTGAGACCAGCAATGAGCAGATCGGTGTTTAGCTGCAGAACTCGACATTCAGCCCCAGGCAAAAGCAGTTTATCCATTTGGGACAGTGCACACCTCTTGTTACTTAATCCCCAGCTGACAAATTACAAAAGGGAGAATAACAAACACGTAGGCATTTAAAATAATGCGTTTTCAGCATGAGTCACCTCATAAAACCCTGGAACCTAAATGGATTAGGAGTTTATAACAGGAGTTTCACCAGGATGTTGGCTTGCTACTAGGGCTGACTTCCAAAATAAAGTTACAGATCCCAAGGCATATTTAGATTTCAATAACATGAACATACTAACAGCACTTACGCTCTTGAGAAAAAATTCCAAGGCTAAGTCTGAGCAATATAAAGGCTGTTTCATTCGTTTACCACTAATATCTATCTTGTTTCATTACAAAGCACTTGAAGAAAGCCTTGTGCATACAGATGATGTGTATTTCTTCCCCTCCATCGTGCATAGCTCGCTTGCCATCTAGTGGGCACAGCACGTGAATTAAAGCACAGTTACTCTCGGCAAGAAATGAGCAGTCACAAAATGTGTGGGTGTAACAGTTTTAAATTAAATATTTCAATTAAAAGCAGAAAATGACTAGGATAGCTATCAGACTGCCTATTAGATTCCTTTGGATGCTACATTTTGTCTAACTCCTAGACAACCTCATAAAGAAAAAAACTTTAAGAAAACACTTTCTTCCATACCACACATTCTTTTTAGTCTCAAAAATAACCCAAAACAATCCACAATTATGAAATCAGATTACAGTTCATTTTACAATACTGCCAAAATAGCTTGCAACATGAGATTATTGAGACACAAAACACAAGTATCAGAGCATTCATCTCCAAGACAAAACCATCAGTTTTAGTGTGGAGAAAGAAGAGTTAAAACCATTTTGCACTTCCTGATTCAACCCCCAAAGTACAGTGAATTAATCACATGTTTAAATTAAGCATTTGATTAAGTGTCTTCCTTGACCAGAGAGCTCAGTATCTTATTGACCTGTGAGTCTGAGTTACAGATCATTTGCTTTGAAACCAGCCCAGGACAATGAACAGCAGGGAACAAAATGATTTTGTGCTTGCTTGCATCAATTTAAAAATGGAGTAAATCCTTTAAATCATCCAGAGCTGAATCAGACTGAAAGGGTCAGTAAATCTTTAAAAGTTTTATATCATTCTTTCAAATGATACTTTGTGTAAGTTTTAGTGTGCTTTTGTATTGTCCATTTGAAGGGGATTAAAACACTTAAAAAATTCCTTATAAGTGTCAACAGAGGGCAAAAAATATCTATCAATCAGAAGAGAAAGCTTGTAGAGTCACTCTAATTTCCTGTACAGAAAATTATATTCTGACTCTGAATGTTGTTTGACATCACTAAACACGCTGTGTACTTTTTTTCTTCCTTAATCAAGTTAAACATCTGCTAATGATCACAGGGAATGAAATAGGCCACAGCTGGCTATATTATGTACATTTGATTACTGCTTAGCCACAATTTATGTAATTAGTTACAGTCCTATTAAGCTACTTAAAACACATGTTAAAGATCTAATGATGAGCTGGCATTAATGGGTCTCTACAGAAAGCTTAAATAGTTCCCAAATAATGTTTGAACAGGTCACTGACATGCAAACAGGACACATGCAGAAAACAATTGTACATCAAAATATTACTGCTTTTAAACACATGTATTTACTGAAGGGACTGAGTATGTACATTTTCAAAAGATATACCAACAGTGCCCTTTTCTCATTACAATCTCAGTTCTATAAGGCTGACGAACTGGGAATTTTTTTTTGCTGCTACTCATGTTCCAAAGCTTAAAGCCTGCAAGGGAGAACTGGCCTTCTGTAGGGAATAAATACAAGCACTTACTTTGAGTGAGTCCCTCGACAGCAGTTTTGCTAAATCTGTGTGATTGTGCCTTTGGCCAGCATGGAATGAAGTGCTGCATTTGGGCCCAGGGCACTTGACAGCAAGTCCTGCAGAAATGCAGGTTCAGACGAGGCCCCAGCCCCAGGCCAGCCCTGCCTGGCTGCTCCTGTTCAGTCCCTGCCTGCCAGGGGCAGGAGCACCTCGGCCATCGCAGGGGTGAGACCAGGACGTGCTGAAATCCAAGTTGTCACTTTTATACAGCCACTATCAAGGGAACTGTTGGAATCATGCATAATTACAGTACTTCAGACATTTCAGTTTAACACCAGGAAAGTGTAAACTGAGGCAGAACAGAATGGCAGGTAAAGAGGACGGAGTTTTGTTTTCTCAAGAGGCCACATGACAGTCCAAGCTCTCATTTCAAGCCAGAGGATGCCTGTTGGGCATGGGCACTCAGCTGGGTGGCACAGGGGACAGACCCACACAACATGTTAAATATTGTTTCCTGTAACACTGTAGAGGATGTTCTTTACTTGCTGAGTTACAGGTTGTTTCAAATAAAACTTTTAATTCTGTTCCTCAATTTTACCTTCAAAATTCAATTGGATGAAGTCCTGAGCAACCTAATGTTGAAATTAGCCCTACTCTGATGGGGACTGCACCAGGTAAGTTGCTGACCTGCCAGGTTCCCTGAGCTATTCTTGAGGTGCAGTTATTGCTTGAGGCACAGTACAAAGAACAGGTGTAGTTGTACCACAGGATGGGTTTACCACCAAAGTAAGAATATTTCCTTCTTCATGTTTTCTGGCCAACAAATATGTTAAAAGTAATCATAAAAAAAAGGTAATCAGATTAATTTTAATTTCAATCAGTTTAGAGAGCAGGTATGATTAGTGATCACAGCAGCTAGACTCCTGCCCTGTAACCCTCTCCAGAGCAGAGTTAGCAAGTGCTCTTCAGAGTCTCTAAGAAACAACACCAAAATGCATAACCTGAATACTGAAACACTGCTGCACCCAAAATTCAGTGGTTTTGATGAATATGGTAAAACAGAAACGTCTACATAAATAATACATCTCACAACAGTATGATTATTACAAGTGCCTACAGTAGTATGTAGGCAATGGAGCATGAAGATGTATTCATTAAGGTTTCAGCTTTGCAAGCTATTAAACATTCTGTCCTGATCACACAAAACACTTTGGTGTTACCAGAGGACTACTGCACTCATGTTTAAATGTAAGAGCATCCTTAAGCTACTTGCAAGAGTGAGATCTCATTCAACCATTCCAAATTCCTGTTGTTTGCACACATCAGCATTGACTCCAGCTAAGTCAGTAATGTAACACTAATCTTAACACAGTGTGACATCAGAAATCCCCTATTAAGAGAACAAAATCTTTGCATTTGTATTACAAGCTCAAGCAGACTGTTTTTTCTAGTGAATTTGAACATTTATGATTTATAGCAAAGGCCTGGATACTTAAAGAACAGGATTTGCCTGTCAAGTTTAAAGTTTTGCAGTCACACACTAAAACACACCAGACTAGAGCAGAGCAATGCTAATTATTACGATTGATACATAAAATATTCCTAAAAATGCAACACAAAGAAAATACAGAAAAGTGTTTCCAAAAGCTGTATACACTTGTAAGATGCTCAAGATATGGAAAAAAACAACACAAAACTATGATAACAAAGGAAAACAGTAAAGAAGATACAAAAATTATTTTCCAAACTACCATTTTTATATTAATATCTCATTTCAACAATAACACAAAACAGGTTGTTGCTTTTACCTCAGTATACACACAACAATTTTATAGTAGTTCTGTAAACTATTACTTTTAATGCTCATTTCAGAGATTTGAAGGAAGCATTATTAATTCTCTTAAAGTAAAAGAGAGGTCAGTCCTGTTATTAACAGTCCATCTGTTAACATTGTTTCCTGTGTTAATTATCTAAACTACTTATGGTCATTTTTATTTTAATCTGGACATAAATTAATTAATAGAAGTAATCTATTAATAGAAGTAACCTCACCCCAAATTAAGGATTCTGCCCTGCTAGCTTCATTTCCCACTCAGGTATTCTTTAAAAACTGCTTTCTCCAAGTTTCTTTTTTGCTGTCCATAGCTTTTCAATTGTATTGTTAATTTCCATGTTTATTTTCCCTTTTTTTTAACCTACAGCACTAAAAACATAGAAAACTACATAAAAACTCTAAAAATGTATACACATAAGACTATAGAAACTAATACCAAAGGCCAAAGGTCATACACAGAGTAAGAAGTTCAGTAGAACTTTAAAGTATTTACATCTGCCACGAGGTAAAAAGATCTTTACAAATGGTTATTTTGAAATGTTGAGCATTCCCACAATATGTTAAGTATTGGGACAATTGAAATGCTTCTGCCTACACACATTATCTGTATTGTTTCTCTGCCTACATAAATTATCTATATTGTTTCCTTCTGACATGCATATTCCATTAACACTTCCACTGTAATTTACTATGACAGAACTTGACATTCCAAGTGGAAACAAACCCTCTGAATCCTAGGTGAGCTCCCAGAGCTCCACAGCACTCAGAGGGAAGGGAAATGCTTTGACCCAACAGGAATAATACAATCCCATCTCCTTTAGCAGGAAACCGGGAAGGAAAAGTCCTTTAATGCATCTTCCTTTGGGTACCTGCTCCCTCCACCTTGAACTCCAGCCCATTAGGGAGGAACATCCTTTTCAGGCATTAGCATATGGTAACACAAAAGTTAGTAGTACCCAGGCACAGTCTGTTTCCAGAGTTGTAAAAAACTCTGCAGACAAAAGCCTTGGGAACAAACAGTGTGACTTGTGACTCTTCATCTCATGCTCAGGCAAGCAGCCACATCACATTCGAGGTGACTGTTTGTATGAGCAAACTCTGCTCAGTGGGAACCTAAACTGTAGGCTTGGGCCCAAAATAATGCATTATGCCCCTAGGATAACATTACAAATTGAACTGAAAGGCAACTAATACCATACATAACAGAAGTCTGTAAAGACTTCACCTGGGTCATAAGACCCCCTTTCTGCCCTGCCTTTTAGCTGCATTCAAGATAACACTCTAAGTGCCCACTTTTTTCCCAGATGGCAAATTGTAATTGTAATTCCAAAGGCATCTCCATGTGCTCAAACAAAAACATTTTTGCAGCTCTCAAAACCCGGTAACAACCTCCTCCCACACCAGAGTCCAACACCAAGGGTTCTGTTCCAAGTCCAGGTTTCGTTGCCTGCCGTGGTTTTATTGCTGCAATAAAGTGACGGAAACAGAGGGAAAGACAGAGACAAGAGGACGGCCAATGTGTGAGGAGGTGATTGCACCTCACACACTCGACACCCAGCACCATAACCTAGTTCTAAATACCCAAGGTTATGAAATTCCCACAAAGCCCTTCAAGATAGTGCTGGTATTACTTTATCAGAAAGATATTCCAACTAGCATACTTCAAATTAATCCCACAATCTCTGGACAATTTATGGTCCACAAAAATTTACAGCTTCCCACAGCCTTCCTCACCATCCCCCTCATGACGGCCGCATGAGTCAGTTCACAGAGGAAAGATGACTGGGGGCACTATTTTATGGGTGTGTGTTTAAAACAAACAGAAAACTTCAGCGTGTAGCAGGAAGCTCAGGCAATGCACCAGACCAGGATTCGGGAGAAAGGCATTTTTGTCCATTCCTGAGGGAGCCGCAGCAATGGGGGTCTCTCTTTCATGTGGGGTTGCTGTGAAAGGGAGCAGGGGCATCATCCCGTACCTCACTACCATCGCCAGGGCTCCCCGAATTAATACTGACAAGACTAACTAATTAAGTCCAACAACAGAACCCTCACTTAATTGATGGGAGCAAGAGTTTACCTCCGACTTCGCGGGGCACTCACAGCAGAGCTGCTTCCTGAAAGGGCCCGGGCAGCGGGGCAGGGGCTCCCGGCGAGGGAAGCGGGCAGGAGGATGGAGGGGAAGGAGGAGCAGAGGGAGGATGGAGCCGGCACTACGGCTCAGGTAGGGGCGGTCCGGGCGAGCCGCCCGCCCCGCCCCGCCCTGCCCTGTCCTGCTCTGCCCTGCCCTGGCTGCCGAGCCGTGCGCGGTGATGTGAGCCCGGCCCTCCCCTCCCCCTCCCCTCCCCGCCGCCGAGCGAGTCCTGCCGCGTCGGGAGCCGCGGCCGCGCAGGTCCCGCCCCGGCGGCGCTGCCCGGCCGGTTCCGCCAGTTTTTGACAGGTCGGGGAGCGCACCGGGAGCCGCGGCTGCCGCGCTGGGGCCGGGGCGCTCCGCAGGACCGAGCTCTCCCGCCGGCACCATGTCCCGGGACCCCGAGGAGGTGAACAAGCTGACGGAGAACACGTACAAAGTGAGTGCGGGCCGGGGAGGGGCTGCCGCCGCCACCTTTGCCCAGCTCCGGGCGGCGCGGGGCAGCCGCGGCTCCTCACGCGGAAACGCAGCAAACTTTTCTCTTTTTACCTCTTCTCTCTTTTGTTCTTCTTTTCTTTTTTTTTTTCTTTTCTTTTTCTTTCCCCGCTGTGCCCATTTCCCTCTGTCCGTGACCCCGCCCCGCGTGTCCGGCCGCTCCCGCTCCCCGTGGCCGGGGCTCCGCCGCAGCCCCCGGGCGGGCACGGCCGCGGCAGCCCCGGGACAAGGCGCCCTCCAGAGCGGTTCCTCCCTCTCCAGCACGCTCGGTTCAACAGCCAGCCCTAATTCCCTCGGTGTGCTTGGGTGATAAGGTGGTTTGGAGATCCTGGTGGTTGTGGTTCTGCGCTTGAACCGTTTCTTCATACGGGCCGGAGCCTAAAAATGGCTTAACGCTGAATTAAGTTGCTTGCCGGCGTCCCGAGCTGATAATCAGATTCATGACGGTGCACCCTAGCACTGCCTCAAAGCACCGACTGCTGCGGGTAGTTCAATTCATGTCCATAGGCTTTTAAGCTTTCCAAAATGCCTCGTTATTTGTAGAATTAAAAATATTTTGCTTACGGGCACCAGACACTTGTTTTGAACTTTTTCTCCCTATGAACACAGTCCTTTCGGAACACAGCAATTCTGTTTGGGCAAAATTCCCTTAAGAATCATACTTTGGTTGGGTAGTGAAGTAATCCACAGTTGGGTCTGTGATCCTCATTCTGGACAGTGTGTGTTGTACCAGAGAAAGCACTTAAATTTGCATGATTTGAATGCATTTGCAAATTTAACTTACAGCTGCACTGCACTTGCAGCTTTGAGCCTTAAGGAAAGCTTTCTGAGGGATTGTTCTGTTTTACTATTTACTAAATTTTCCTGGTTTATTATCAAATGTTTTCATATTTTTGAAGATGTTGTTGTCAGCACTTAAAGGTCTCCTAAAACATTTACTGGGGTAAATTTTGCTGTTACATTTGTTGTTCTTCAACACACTTAAGTCAACTTTACCCTTCCTTCAAGCAACCCAGTTATATTGGGGTCATGTTGTGTTTGCTGTTTACTTTCTTTGGACTCAGATATCAAATTCATGCAAAACTACTGAAATAAATTAGATTATCTGGCTATAAATCTTGTTCTCTAGAACTGGAGCAGATCATCTTAAATAGTCTGGTGCTTTTTGATATCAGTTATGTTTGTGGCAAGGCTGTAAGCAAACATAAACTCCTGTCTCAGAAGAGCACCTTGTAAATACAGGCTCACAGAGGAGAAACCTGGGAAGTTGACTGTTCAGGGCTGTGCCAACAAAGGAATGCTCCACTCTGTCTATTGACTTCCAGAATGTAGTTAAAACAGTTCTACAGAGGAGAGGGGAGAAGATCTCCTGAGTATTTTAATTGATATAATTTAAAATTGGCTTTTAAAGAATGACAGCAAAACAGCAAAACCTTTCCTGTTATTCAGTACTTATTTCCTGGGAAAGTTTACACTTTAGTTTTGGTTTTTCAAACTAATTCAGAGGGATACTTAAGATTGAAATAACCAGCAAAACCACAGTAATACAAAGTTAATGTTGACACTGTGATGAAATGTCTCCTCTGTAGGTATTTTGAGAGGTCTGGCACGTTGTGTCACATAGCTCATACTCACAGGCCTTGAAACCCTCCTGCCCTGCCCTCATTAAAAATTGAAACTTCATCCAGATAAGGTATAAAGGCTGCTTCAGATAGAGAATGGATTCAGGGTCTACTTTAAAGCAGTTATTTCTATATCAAAGTTGAAATCTTGAAAACAGTTGGTTACCCTTTGGAGGCAGAGAGCAGGAGCTGTGTATTCAGCACTGGCTGGGACTGTAATCACAGCTCCCCCATCTACAACAAATGAACACCTCTTTGTGCTGTGCTCCAGCCTGCACGGTGAGTGTGCTCTCCTTTGTTCAGGAGTGCTCAGGGCGCTTCTGCCCTTGCCGTGTGCCATCCTAGCGATGCACTGCCTGGAACACCGTGCTGGGATGGATGAAATCCGGAGCAGGGTTTGTGCTTCTCCCCCCAGCAAGAACAAAGGTTTGGTCTGGGGAAACCAATTCAGTATAGTGCAATGATGGCATCTGTGCTGCAGGACCAAGCACAGGCTTTACACTTCTCAAAAAATCCAAGTTTTGGGTGACCTGGAAAAACAATAGAAAATTAAATTTAATACCTTGCTGGCCTGCTATTTTGGGGGGGGGGGGGNNTTGGTGGGGGGGGGGGGGGTGTTGTTGTGTGGGTTTTTTTCTTTCTTACGGTGCTAATCCACTGGATTTATTAAATACATAGTAACCTGTGTTATACAAAGCTTCAAAACATATTTACAGAAGTCATCAGGTGGCTGAGTAATGCCGTTTTATTTTTATCTTGTTCTTCCTTTCTGTTGGCAACAACATCAGAAAGTGAACACCTCAATGTTTTTCAGCTAACCTGACTAAGTACACAACATAATTCACAAATATGCGTGTGCATTTGTGTTCACAAATACGTGTGTGCTGACATTTAGCCTTTATGTAAGAGCTGAAGAATCTCTTTAACGCATGATGGCAATGGCACGTGCACAATGAAGCCCAAGGGTGTGGGAGGCTCTGGCTGAAGCGGGCCCGGGCCTCCCTTCTGCCCCGGAGCTGCCGGGAGCTTCCCCGGCCCCACAGTGCCCTGGCCCGGCAGCTGATGTGCTGAGGGCACCGTGGGGCTCCCTCACGCACGGACCGCGCTCGGTGACCCCAGCAAAGTTCTTCTGTGGGGCTGTGTCACTGCAGCCCGCACGGGTTTTCTGCTGTAAATGAGGGGAAAGCGCTTGGCATCCAGCTGAGACCACAGAGTGCAGGGGAAAGGGGACAAAACAGGAAAGTGCTGACTTACGGACCTGTCCTTCTGTCTGCATGGGCTGAGGGCTGGGCAGGCAGCTCACAGAGAGCTCCTGTGGTGGGAGGTTCCTGGAGCTCTTGATTATGGCATGATTGGTTTTGCTAATCTTGGATTTAAAAGATATATCTCTCTGTATTCAAGTGAATCTTACCCAGAAATTTTAATTATCAACCAAAGTATAATTTCAGAAAAACCAAAACAACTGTCCTCCAAAGAAACCCTCTGTTCTTCTCAGAAGCATTGTAGAATTACTTTGGTAGACTATCTTGTTTTATCACAGAAATATACCTGATAAATTCAGTTTCAAGTCCCAAATTCCATGTTTCTGTATTTTAAAAAGACTCACAATTAGATTAAACTACAGACTTGTGTACCAGAATTTATACTCACCCAAGGTCCCAGCACATGCTGCAGTCAGGCTGGCTTTGCATTCCTGAAATATAAATCTAACTTGGGGGAAAAGGAGCCTTTGGAAGTTTATGTGTGTATAAAATCCAGTTCTACCTTAGTGCAAATTATCTCATTTGACCTTTTTTAGAGTTATGTCTACTTAAGGTCTATCCTTGGGCATGTGTTCATAACCTGAAAAAGTTTGTATTTGAAACACACTGATAGATGTTTTATTAATGTTTCTCTTATGAAATGTTCCATCAAGCAGACTAATAATTAGTCACAAGAATTAGTCCTTTTGAGTAAACACTAGCATCTTGATTTATTCTTTTTCATTTTGCTAAACCTGTTTTAAAACAATAGTAAGCTAACTCACGACTGAGGTAGCTTAACATGAGATGAGGGCTCAACTGTGCTCTTCTGAAAAGTCTGTTATGGATTGCAGAAGCTTAGGGAGGAGATGAAATGCACTAATGTACAAAATGCTTCAAGTACAGTAGAGCACATTATTATTTACTTTTTGTACAGCTTTTGAATCTTCTCAAGTGGATTCTCAGATGCAGTGTGGCAACACTAAAGATTTTTTTTTTAATTTACTCTTTTTCAAATTGAGAAATAACAATTTAAACTAAATCACTAGTATCTGTTCAAAGGTTAGCTATGAATAGCTATAGTGATGGTAATGAGTGATGATAAACATCAAGATCTACTTTTCTCCCTAAGTTTTATAATTTCAGATTTCTACCCAAATACATTGTTGCTCACTCTTGCAAAAGTGCCTGCAGGATGTAAACTTGAAACTACAGGGAGTCCATGCATTGTTTAGTTGTGTTCATACCTGCTGAGCTATTGTTCAGTGAGGTGTGTCTTTAAGTAAAAAGCAAAGCTGAGCATTTACAGGAAGGCACTTTTACAATGGCTGTCATTTGTTTTGAAGATTAGCGTTGTTTATGTGACCATCAGGAACTGCAGAAGATATAATACCTACACACAAGTGGAAATTCAGGGCTTCTTCCTCTTCAGCCAGCTCAGTGCTCCCAGGCTGGATAACTCACACTGGTTTCATGTGGTGAAAGGAACACAGCAACTCCTGTAACAGATTATATGAGGATTCATGACTCAAAAAACCAGAATTGTCTTCTCTGCTTTTTTTCTTGGAAGGTCGCTTTTGCCAACTCTAAAAGTCTCTGCATAAAAGCTATTTCCAGCTGCCTGTTTTGAAAATGTTTCCCTTTATTTCCATTCATCCTAAATAATAGAAAGCTGTAGGATCTGATCATGTGCCTCTTCTTCTCGTTAATTATTCTGTTCATGAGAGGTAGTGTGTCACTAGAATATAGGACACACGATTGACAATTAGGAGGCCCTGTTTGTGTGCCTCACTGTACAGTCAAACAATGTGTTGTGAACCACTTTGTCTCTCCCAAGCTCTTTCTCACTTTGTGATGTTTATTTGGAGTAAAACAGAGGTTTTATTTCCACATCTTTGTACACCAAGGCAGATACTGTGTATTTTCTGAGACTTCTGACAATTTTTAATTAATGGTTCTCCTGATGAATTTTTCACTGCTCCCCTGTCCTCCTTTTTGAGAAGTTTTGAGATCTGGCTTTATTGTGTGACTTGAAATTTTGCACTGGTGTTCAGTCCCACTTATTTTTGTGACCTTTTCCTTAGAATAAAAGTAAGAGAAGCTATGAAACTCTATGACATGGTAAGAAAAAGTAGTTGTACAAATTGATTCGAGTTGCTCTTGTCCCCTATAAATTCTGAAGCTGAATAAAATACTACAATAATTTTAATTGATCTGAAATGTTTTTGCAATACCAAATCTATACCTCATTCTGAAGAGGGAGTTGCCTGTGACAGTTTCCCTTTCTGATAAAGTGCTCTCAATACTTCTTCCTGGACAGTACTTCAAAGACAGCCAGTGGTTAACTGTATAAAAAGACCACTAGAAGCATGGCCAGGTTTTTTGTTTGTTTTGAGAATCTAGTTTTCAGTAGAAAGGAAAATCATCAAATATTATGTTTTTTTCCTAATGTATGAAAGGGAAATAATCTTAGAATTATTTCATTAACTCATCTTGGAAACCTGGTGGAGGGTTCAAGGAGAATTAATCTTTGCTATCAAACACAAACCCTTAGCAGGAAAGTACCCAGTGCTGTGAGGATCAGCTCACAGCCACCAACCAAACTGTGCCAAACCAGGCAGACTCCAAAGGGGAGTTTCCATTGCAGTTTTCTGCCGTTTCTCGGCGTTCACACCCAGGGACTGGTTCTGCTGACAATCAACCACTGTGGCAGGGCAAAGCCTGCAACACTCCCAGAGCCTGCCTGCTCTGCTGGGGAAAAGATCCTGTAGTTGTAGTGCTTGCAGCTACTGCAGGCCCCGAGCTGGAAATTTTCTTCCCCTTTCCCAGCGGTTTTATGTGGATGCTGAGCAGATGTGATGTCCTGGAGCTCTTCCTCTGAGCATCTTGTGTTCCACTGGACCTGCTGCATTTCCACAGTGTGGTCTTGTGCCTACTGTGCACAAATACCTGCTATGGGCCAAGAGGTGTTGTGAAAATCAAGAGCTGAGGAGCCTGGCTTCAGAGGGGGGAGATGTTGAGGGTGATTTTATTGGGTTTTGTTCACTCCTTCCTAAATGGAAACAATTAATGACACAGGTGCAGTCACTGGGTTTTGTTTGAAATCTGAATTAGAGGATGTCAAGAAAACTGAAATCTTAACTTCTGAATGCTTAAGGTAGTCAAACTCAGTACTTCAGCACGAATAATTCTCAGGTTACTGTTAGAATTTTTGGGTAGGTGGCAACAAGTGTTTACTCTGTAATTTTTTGTTTTGAGGAGCAGGGTTAGCAGAGACAGAATCTTTCAAGAAAATTGTTTTCACTATAGTGTGGCAATTCAAGGTGAGATTGAGATTCTTACCTGCCGTGGATACACACCATCATGGTACATCTTTCTTTTCCCCACATCCTTGAAAATACAGGACTCTCTATCCTCAAACAATCCCTTCATTCATCTTTTCTTTTTCTTGTGATTCACTGACTCCGTGTAAGCCCACAGACATCATCTTTAGTACACAGCTGGAAGAAATGGCAAGAAGTTGGAATAGGAAGAAACAACTTGCTCGTTGGAACAAGTGTCTCACAGCCACAGTGCCTCAGCAAGGAGGAGAGCAACAGGCACAGCAGCAAGTGAAAGAGCTGGGGCAGGAGGAGGATGTTCCCAGACTCCAGAGCCTGAATATCCATGCTGTCAGGTTGTTAGAATAGCCCTTGGCATTGTTGGCCCGACCTGAAACATGCTTTCCCAAATGATTTCTGGATGTGGTTTGTGAGTTAACACAAATCAAGGGCCTGGGGACAATAGCTGGTTTGTTTGCAGTGATTGCATTTGGGTGGGTGAGAGTTTAATGGGACAGACCAGAAAACAATCCCAGTTGCATTTAATTTGTACACAAAGGCAGTGGGGCCAGGTATTGTTGTTCTGTGTCTGCTTTTGATGTAATTTATAGTGTACTAATATTGGAATATAATAGTTTTATATTTTAATATCTATATTTTTACTCAGTATTACCGTCAAAGTATTATTGGAGTTAATTTTCTTCACTTATTATATTGAATAGAGTTCAGACACAGTGCTATCTTTGAAGAGTAATAAAATTCTGTCTGCATGACCTTGCCTGAAAATAAGACAAATGTGATGGTATTGCTGTTCTTTTTGGGCCCATCTGTGTACTGAACATAAATATTTTCATTCTGTTAGTAGTATAACAGACAAAAGCTTGATAATATTTCACTTGTCTTAGTCTTGTATTTCTTGTAAACAGAAAGCATCTGTTTTGAATTCCTTGAACCTGAAAGTTCTGCTGTGTGAACAGTAGTGAGCTGTGTCAAAAGCATTGCCATAAAAATAGGAGTAACAGAATGGTGTCTTCGGGTATCTCATGATCTTCCTTATGATGATACAATTTTACAGAATAATGTCATACCTATAGGTGTGTTAGGAAGATTCTGGGGAAAGGAGGTCTAGAATCTGCAGGTTGTAGGATTTGTTAGGTATGAGAGCAGTCATGCTTGGAGCTGCTGGATGTCAGATTCTGGTTGTTTCAGCCAGTAATTGTATTTAACAGCTAAAGCAGCTGAAATGGATTTTTTTTCCCCCTTCTGTTTCAATAAGGTCATCATTTTCATTTTCTTTCTGAATGAACCATGGCTTTGCACAATTTTCAAGCAAACAAACAAACAACCCAATTAAAAAACCCCAAAACAACTAATATCCCTAAATGCATCTGTCACACAGAAAACATGAAGAACATGAATCAGAGATTTGGTGAAATTTTTCTTTTTTCCTTTTCTAGCTTTTTTTTTTAATTTTAACTCAAATCTTGAACCGTTGTCAGAAAGTTGTTGTTATTGTCTGAATTTACAAAACAATTGGTGGATAAAGGGTTTTTTCTCATTCTCATTCCAACTTCACCTACCACAAAAGATGGGTTTGTGCAAACTTTGATCACACACTTGACATCCTTTTGTATTATAAACAGCCAGATTCCTTTTTAGCCCTGTTGAAATACTTTAAGTTTTCTTTATCCCCATTTGTTGATATTAAGTGCTGTTTCTTCTCCCTTCCATCCTTTGCTTTCCTCTGTCTCCCAAGTCTTCCAATTTTCATCCATCCACGGACCTCTCAGTTGTATGCTGTACATATGAAACTTAAAACTAGACCTGAGTGACAGTGAGATGAATATTTTCACCCACTGTGGAATTGCCTTGGTTATAACACAAATTCTGTTTTCTGTTCACTAGAATGTTATGGAACAGTTCAATCCCGGACTGAGGAATTTAATAAATCTGGGGAAGAATTATGAAAAAGCTGTTAATGGTAAGTTTTCTAGGTGCTATATTTAGGAAGAATGTTTCATTTTCATTTAAATATACATATGGGGTATGAGGGTTGTGTATAAGCTTAATTCACAAGTGGAACTTTGGATATGTTTAATTAAGAAAAAAAAACCCAACTAACAAGCACAAACACACAAATATACGTGCCTTTTCCCCAACCTTTTGGGTTTTTTCCACTGTCCTGGAGAAGCTGAATCACAAACACTTAGGCACAGAGATCCTGCAAAATAAACTGAAAGTGGGTTTAGGTAACCCACATTAGACTAAGAAGTGGAAAAAAACAAAGTTATGTAAATCAGATGTTCTTCTTATGTTTTTTTTCCTCTGAAAATCTCTTCCAAAGATATTTCCCATTCTTAGATCTGTTGCTGCTCACCTACAGACATCACTTCTAAAGTAATCCTGTGAACAGAATAATGTGAATGAATATGAGTTGCAGGAGTGGGTTGATTTTGTTGTTGTTGTCCATACTAATCCTGATGGTATCTTCTTCATGCAGTCAAAATCAGAAGGAATACATTTGAATCTAAGGATCCAGTCTCTCCAGCTTTTTAGAATATAATTGTCTACTTCCATTATTGACTTCACTCTCTAAGAAGGGCTTTCCAGGACTGGGCTCCAGATTCCCAGAGCCTGCACTGTGGGACCTGTCAGAGCTTGCTGCATTTCACCCATGCAGACCTGTCAAACTGCTTGATACCATATTAAAGCCATGTAAAATCTCTCATTTTGCCTCACTCAAGCCTATGGCACATCTTTCCCCTGCATGTAATGCAGTACTCTGAGAAATGTGACACTGCAGAAGTAGTGCATAGCCAAACTGACATTGAAATCTCTCTTCATGCAAATTTTAGACCAGGCTTGAGAAAAAGATAAAACCAAAGCCTGCTGGAGATGAAAATAGGGAAATGTTGACTTGTGGTAGTGCCTAACCTGATGGATTAACATGTGTTTACTTAATACCTGACCTTAGGAATTACAGGTAATACCAGAAGTAATAACAAGTGTTTTCATATTAGTTTGAAGCATTTCTATACCAATTTCTGAGGGTTCTGCTTTCCACACACTTTGCTGTTGATATGTTACATTCTGCCTTTTGTTATATTTGCCTGTAAGCCTGGCTGATAAGGCATATCTAGCATGAAGCTTAATTTTGACTGAATATTTACAATGTTGCAACAACTGTTGCAAAGTCATCTTTGGACTCTCATAAATTGTTAAACTTTTCACCATCAGTTCTGAGTGGTGTAAATAGATCTGTAACAAGGAGTAAATATTCTGTTGCTAAACACACATTTTGCAGCTTTCCAAAAAAGTCAGAGTAGGCTGAAAAAGAGCATAAAACTTACAAGAACTCCAGATATGTTTATAATGTATTTTTATACATTTTGAGGACAAAAGGTCAAAACTCCTTTTCTGCAGAAGTAGTTTACCAGCCATAGCACTGGTGAAGGGACTGTACAAGCAGAGTTCTTGATTTAGCTTGGTTACCACAGGGAAAATCACATTTTCTTCCTTTTTTTTTGGTGCTTGTATTAGGAGAAAAGTGTGACTTGGGGCTGTCTTGAGAAAACATAGATAGGAAGAGTTGGACTGGCATCAGATCTTGTCCAGGTGGCACACTGCTCCATCAGTAGCACGAGCATAATGCTTCTGCTCAGAAAGTTTGCTTTCAGAGCACCTATGGGATGGATCTTAGCCAGAAATCACCCTTTCCAATGCAACAGAGCCTCAAAAAGGAGCTTTGTTTCATTTGGAAAATTTTCAGACTTCTCAGCAAACATACTGTTATGTAACCAAAGATGTCACCTTACTAATAAAAACTATAAAATACAGACCTATAATTGGCAATTATATTCCTCTCAGAAAAAAAAAAAAGGTGTTCTAAACCCAACAGTGAGAGCCTGCTTGGCTCTCACTTTAGGTCAAGAACGCGCTACTACAAAAAAATTATGACAGCTAACTTCAGTAAGTATTTTTCACATTAAAGCCTGGCAGTTTGTCCTTGTTATTTCTTTTGTTTGTGGTGTGCAGATGAGTTCTGGACACTGTGCAGATGCAGGGCAGCCCCTGTAGATCTGTTCCCTGTGTAGGATGCTTCTCCCCAGCGGCCTCCCTGCAGTTTGAATCCCGGCGTTTCCGTGTTCCTTCCAGCCGAACTGGCTGTGCTGTTTCAACCAGCCCTGGCCAGGAAATGATTAACTGGGCATAGCTGGAGCCTTTGTGGTATATATTAAGAGCTTATTGGTTCCTGTAACAGCCAGCTCTAGAGGGAATGATGATTTGCTTTTGGGGGGCTCCACATCTCCCTGGGGCACTCCAGGCCCATGCTGTTGTGGCCAGTGGCCGTTTCCCGGGTCACTGCTCTGGCTGGTCAGCACAAGAGACCTCGGCATTTCTAGTAAGTTTGGGATGGCATTTTGGTTTCTTCTGACAGTTTTCTCTGTACCAAGGAATTTTGGTTATGTTCTGGCTAATGGCTTGTGGCTAACCCACCCCACTGGTGGTGCTGACTGCCCCTGGGTATGCAGTTGGAGTTAACAGGCTGAAACTTCAGTAATATATTCTGGTGTTCTGTCTTTGTCTCCTGGTTTCACAAATCAGCAGGGAGCACAGGGACTTGCATAACTTTCTCTGATAGAAGGATTTCCTTGTTGCCATAAACTTCTTTCTTACTCTGTGCCCTGGATTACAAGATTTCATAGGCTCATAGGTTAATAAAACTTGAAGATATTTTTATAACATCTGGGTTTTTTTCCCTCATCCCCAGTTATGGTAGTGGCTGGAAGAGCATATTATGACAGCCTTGCAAAGATTGGGGACATATCAGCTGATTCTCCAGTTTCTAAAGAATTAGGTAAGTGAAAACTCATTTTTAAAAAATACTTCAAAATATAACCTTTGGTTTTGCTTTCCTGCTGGCATTTCACAGAACTAATGTGAAATAGATAAGAATCAGTAAAACTATATTCTACTCTTATATAACACAGATGGAAGGGATTAGATGCCTTTAAGGTATATTACCTCTCAAGACACTTATAATGTTTTGACAAAATTACATTTTTCTTTTCTCCTTTTGTGAATATATATCTGCCTATGTGTTCAAAAGCATGAAATTTTAAGTTCTTATAATTCTAAAATAAATGCAAAAAAACTGTAGCTTGATTTTTAATGCAGAGATAAACGTTGAAATACTTTAGTAACAGAATACTGGTATGAGGAGTTCTAGTGTAGAGCAGCAGTTCTAAAACAATTTTCTGCTTGAGTGTCATTGTGAAGGGTTCAGTTTTACTTCACTACTTTTGATCAAGTGCATCACTACAATTTCTCAGATGCTTTATATCTATTTTCTAGTTGAGTTTTTGAATGAGAAACTGTAGACTCAAGGATGGATTAATTTTACATTAATATCAATCTACTACAAGTTCTGTACTTTTCTGACAATAATTTCTGAATTTTTGAAAGGACAGCAGCAGCATTTGACCTTGACAACTTCACTTTTGTAGGTTGAGCAGTATAATTTCAACACTGGGCAAAAGAGTACAAAGTATTTGTAATATTTCTGACACAAGATTCTCACATCACTGGAAAACAAAGAACTGGGAACTGTACTGCAAAGAGGAGACATTTGCTTGATGCCTTCATTTGCTTTTTGACAAAAATAACTTGATGACAATGTCTTGCCTCTGAACTTTGGATTTGGGGCAATGTAGGACTCTTCCAGTGATGCAGCTTGCATCTGCTCCTGTAACTCACAATAGTTTGTTAATTCAGCTGATCAAAGGGGTGGGTTTAGCAATTTTTGAAGTGGAATGGAGGGGACAGACTCCTCTGGAAAGGTGGCTGCTGGTTTCTGTGTGGCTGCCTGCACATTTCTGGTTTGTTCTGCAAGCTCTCATGGGTGAGTGTGAAGGGCTGAGCCGAGGGCCGGCAGCGGCGGAACAGCAAACAGGGCAAAGCAAACAGCCCCGTGGAGCAGCTCCTCTGTTTGCTCTGCAGGCTGTTTACAGAAAGCAGAGCTGCTGCTGGCAAACTACAGAACAAAAGTTAAAAGAAATGGCTAGGCAGAGTCTTATGAAATAGCAGAAAATGCACAGTGATGGTTTTTGCAATCAAGCAAGTTGGTCAGATGCATGGAAGCAATTGATTTATTGCCTGTCACATGACTGTGAGACTGTCTGCTTGTTTAAAAATATTATTATTGGGTAATTTCGTGCTCAATTCTGAAAATAACTGGTTTTCCCTATTACTTGGGACAATACAGAATCGTGATTGAAAATATATTTTTGTGTAACTATGAATTTCATCCTGCAATTATAAACCTTCTTCAAGATATACCACATTGAAAAAACATGGCCTTCTTCACTGCTTTCTGTTCACCTTCTGCTTAAACTTTTACTGCAGAAATGTCCATTCTTCTTAAGGAAAACAGTAACTCTGGATTTCTTCCAACATACTCTCTGATGGAATACTTAATTTAGAGATAAGCAAAGTCAATGAATGCTGGGAAAGGCAGGATAATGTGGTTAGGAGTCTGTGAGGGGTCATTTGCATTTTCAAGAAAAAGTCTTACAAGTTCTGAAGCTGGGCTATAGTATTGAACTACTTACTAAAGAAATAGGAGGCACCCAGGTGTCTCTAAAAGTATCTGCTGAAAAAACCCCCAAAATTACTGTACACTTTTGTATTTTAATAATATTGCAAAGCATGCTGAGCAATATGGGGTGTGTAAGGACAGATCAAACTTTGCTCATTTGTGGGTCCTATAACTGCAGGGGAGTTGCTGCAGCCCCCTGTGGAATTGTCTCATCCATGAGTTCTTCAGACTTGCCAAAAGACAAGTTATTGACCACTAGCAGCTCTATCATGCATAATGCTTCTGTTCTCTTTGCCAAATTAGAGGTTGTTACACAGTTCAAACCCAAACCTGCTGGGTGACCTAGAGCGTATTTGCTGCCAATGTGATGCAAAGATTTGTATCAAAACCACAGCCAATCCTTCCTTCTCAGAAGGAAACACAGAACATGGGCTTCTGAGATGGGACAGTAAAATGGACACCAGCCCCACAGCAGGGGAGGAATACAAATGGAACAGAAAGAGGAGACATTTTTTGAAGTAGAGGGTAGAATGCAGAGAGGCTGGAGAAGTAGTGGGGGGAAAAAGCAAGTAAAAATGCCAGAAAATGCTTTCTTCTGTTGAATGAGACTGGAGCAGAAGAGGGAGACAAGAATAAAAAGGAAATCTGGATATTCCAGCTGATTCAGAGCTTTTGTACTAAGTATCTCTGTCTTTCAAGTCTGGAAGCTCTCTGAATTATTTTAATACAGAATAACTTAAGCAAATTGAGGAAGTAGAAGAATGTACTGTAGTCATAACACAATCCTTATGAATAAGGGATAAGCTCATTCTTTCTAATTTCTTATTTCCCTAAATTTCTGATCTTGTAGTCCCTCAGACTTGGCTATGAGCATTTAAAGAACAGAACCTGAATTTATGTGGTTCAAGCTATTCTACAATATGGAATTTGCATATCTTTTATCCTAGGCACCTTTTGGAAAGCCCTCTAGGAAGAAAAGATAGAAAACAAGAAACTGCATGTTTTAAAATGTTAAGATTTCATACTATTCAAATTCCAGCATACCACACCAGCACAATAAAATGTGGTGTTTCAGCAATGCACTAAAACCAATTCCATGCAGACACTACACCAGTAAAACAGTAACTTTCATCTGTTCTTAATTGTTTTTCTCTTCCCCAAAACACAGGCTTATGAGGCTTTGTCTTATCAATTTTTAGTGCTTATAATTTTAATAAACTCTCCTCTAGTAACACAGGCTGTCTTTGTAGCCTTCACTTGCACAAGGAATCAGGAAGTTATTTCCTGCCCATGGAATTCTGCTTCTCATATCTTCCCAACTCTCCTCTCCAGCCCCAGCTCTTGTAGCTACATCTCATTTCATATTGTGGGTGTAAAGTCCCACGTTGTTTGTTGTGTAGCAACAGTATCTATAGCAGTCACCCACAATTACATTATGGGCCTGGACCCAGAGCTTATTGCTCAAGAACTAAGGAGAGTAAACTATTTTAATTGTTTGTCAAAACAGAAGAACAAAGAAATATATTATATTGCATGGTCTTGATCAATGGAACTAAATTGCAGAAGGTCAGTACATTAAAGGGACAATAAAAGGAGACAAAAAATCTCTAATCTAACCAAGACAAATAATTTATTTAAAGATTACTCGGGGTTATAGACTTATTTTTCATACTTACGTTCTGTTAAAGCTTACCTGAAAACAGGTATGCAAAAGTTTATGCTCATCTGCTAAAATGTAAGAATTTGGAAAAAATGAGGATCTTTTCAGAATAATTTTTTCGTTAAAAACCACTGCAAATAATCTAGAGAAAGCAAGTATTGAACTAAAACATTGTTCTTTGTTGTGGTGGTCACCAGATAGAGAGAGGTGGGGAGAGAAACCCCAAAACTTCTCATGGTGCACAGAGGAAGTGGAATTCTTTCCTGACAGAGGATGAGGCCTGAACTTCATGTTCCTCTCAGGCACAAAAGATCAAACTGTTCTTCAGGTCTAAAAGACAGGATTTGAACACATCCACAAAACACATTTGCCCATTGAGTGGTGTAATTTTAAAGGTCTCCACAACTTTGTCATGTTTTGTCAAATACAAAATCTTGTAATACCACTCTATTTTACATAGCAATAGAGTGATTGCAGTAATTCTGTGATGTGAGGGCAGGGGTTCTCTATATCCATGTTTCCTCTCTTTGAGAGCCTTTATACTCCTCTGCAGTTATTGGGGTAACTGCATATTAGTTTGAGAGCCAAGGCTGATAAACCATCAGTCAGAATAAACCAGTGATGGTGCATTAATAGGCCTGCAGTTTATTCAAGATTTGGCATTTCTTATGAATGTCTATGAAGTTTCTAAGTTAGAGTTCTTGAGTAACATCTAAAAGGTTCACAGAGATCCCTTGGTAATTGTTTTCTAGCTTTTTGTAAAGCAAACTAACAATTAACCATTTGATAACCATGTATGTTTAATACTAATAAAATCAGTAGTGTGAGGCTCAATCTATAGAGAGTTGTGATTTTGGTTTTTTCTCAGTGATAGCCACTTTATTTCACATTTGCAACTAAGAGAAACCCCATGGGCTTTTCTTTCTTCTCATTATTTGCAGAAATGAGAGATTTTCTGTATCAGAAACTGTGAGCCTTAAGTGCTCAACTCATACAGAAAAATTTTTGGAAAATTCTGATTTTGCTAAAAAGGACGTATCTACTTGCTCAAAAATTTCTAATCAGACTGTCTTGCAAGTATTTATCATCCAAAACTGTCCATTTTCTTCCTGATTACCAAGCAAAATGACCACTTGAGCAGGTACTTTTCAGAGCTATAGTTCTCTGTTGTTAATTCTGGGATACAGCACTTTTGTTACTCTCACTAGTGAGAAAACCAAGCAGAAAAGGAGAAAATTCCATGGGTTAGGATGAATGTAGCCAGCTCTACATCCATTAAAAAAAAAAAAAGGGAAGGGGGAGAGTTGTTGGCTTACTTTAACATGTACATTGACCCTGTCAGCTGGAATCCTATTTCACTGAGAAAGATGACACCTTGCACTCTTCCCTTCTCGGCTCATTTCAGCTGAGGAGGAGAGATCTGTCATCTTGTCCCACCTTACTGCATCCCTGTGTTCTTCCAGAGAATCACTGTGCTACCTTTGGAATAGATGGTGTTGGATAGAAAGAAAAGTGAAGTGTGCCAGCAACTACAGAACCTTTAGCACCTCATCTGCTGGAAACTTCTGGGAAATCAGCTTAGAGGCTGCAGTTTAAGTAGTTAGTTACAGTCAGGCCAGCTTTTCCTATGGAGCATTAATAAAAGAGTCTTCTACTATATTTATAATGGAATTGCATTGAAAAAAGCCATTCCAGTCCTGTGCTATAAAAGGAAACTACACAAAGAACTGTCTTGAAATGGAAATACAAAGCAGTTGTGGGTTTTTTCAGGAATAAGGTTTTGTATCTTCCAGTTTTACAAAAACATTCTGGGTTTGTGCTATATAGACCTCCAATCTGCTATAAGAGAGATGGAAGGAGATCAGCCAGTCTTGGGTGTAATTTCTATAATATTTCCCTGATAGAATATAAACCTGAAATGATACTATCAAGAAACACAGTGAACAACAGATGGGTTTGTTACTGAACACAAAGAATGTATATGTCTAAAAATGGATACTGCAGTTTGTTCCTACAGGACTACCCCCCAAAAAAAACTTGTTGTGTATACAATTGTGTTATTGTAAATTTTGTTATGAAGACTTCCAGATAAGCTACAAATTTTCTGCTCCTAGAAGTGGCTGATGGGAGGAACAGAATATGAAAATACACAAAGCCTTTGGCAATGATTACAGTAGCACTAGGGGATGGAAAGAAGACAGATATTCATAGGATTTCAGGGATATTTTTCCAGCTATTTTTCCAGGTTAAGTTAGATAATAGGCCATATTTTTCAGTAAATTTTACTATTGTATTCCCCACCTTCCCCAGCCTTACAGCACCCTGTAAACTGAAGCTGATTGTCCTGGTTTTAGTCAGTGACAAGATATAACAGTGCAGCAGTGTGTAGTCCTGACCTGCTGAGGGTGGTTGTCTGTGCAGTGTGATGGTGATGGCACCAGCACAGGTCTCTTGGCACCTGCAGCTGTGGGAGCACCTGCCTGTGTGCCATCACTCTGGGCTTCAGCACAGAAACCCATAATGACACTGGTGAGCACACACCCTCCAGGGAAAAATACATATTCAAAGCACCTGCAGGGAGTGAGACTTGATATCTTCATGCTGTGCCTCACAGGCCTGGGGAAATAGTGAAGGGAATCCTTAAAGAATTTCTCACTATACTGGAACACTTAAATTTGACATGAGCTTCACACTCATCTTTCACTGTGCAGTGGGAACCCTGGAAAGGCTGCCCTGGACCTCACCTGGGTGTCCATGCAATGTTCCCTAGGCTGTGGCTAGGTCTGTCTAGGAAAGAGGAATTCCTGGCCCTGTGTGTGCTGCCCCAGCTCTGAGCCCACCCAAAAGCTGCCAGCACCAGGGGCTCCTTCAGGGCAGGAGGTTGTTCTCTCTCACATCTCCAAGCCAAGGATGCTGAGCAATCACTGCCTTTCCTCACCACCAACCCCGGGTGAATAAGCCTGAGAGCCTGTGTCAAGAAAATATACTTGGTTATGCTCTCAGTGGGAAAAATAAATGGGAAATGGAAAGTAAATGACAACATTGTGAAGAAAATAACGTCATAGCTGTAAATAGCTTGTAAATCCTTTAGTGAAAGTCTGACTAAGTCTGTACAGTCAGCTCTTCCTGATGAATTATTTCTCAACAAAAAAATAATCCATTATCCATTGTAGATGTCATTAATAGTCCCAGGGGACAGGGAAGGGAACCAAAACCAATTGTCTCGGACTTCTAAGAAAAAGACTTTTATGAAAACTTTCAGCTCAATTTGGGTGTGGGATTTTTTGGTTTGGGTTTTTTTTGGACACTGCTAAGGATGTGAAATTCAGTGGCAGTTCTAACATGCTGTAGTGAAAGTTGCAGTGATTCCTTGTGCTTTATTGCATTTCATGTAACATTTATAATGATGACTTAAATATTTACCCTCCCTGGTACTGGAAACCCATAAAGAACTCTAGTTTTTGCTGGCTAGCATGATTTGTTTGTTCCAGTCCTGCTGTAAAACAGAGATTAGCTCTCTTGTATGATCTTCCTTAACTAATCTGCCTAAAACCAGCAGGGTTTCATCCAGGCAAGTTCAGGCTTGTGGCTGTATTGTAACTTTTTGCTTTGCACCCGACGTGTGAAGATTACAGGTCACTTCTTTAACACCATTGCAGCTCAAGTATGAAAAGCTGTTGTATGTAAGGCTTTCAAGGCCCTATGAAAGATGAGTCTGGCACACAAACCTTAATATACTGTGGGTTTATATGTTTGGGTAAAAAAAAAAATTAAAATGCCTGCAGCAAACTTTATATATATTAGCAATGGAGTAACAGGTAGAAAAACAAGTTTGTAAGTTTTTATGCATTATTTACATGGCATATGCTTTTCCTTTCCTTTTTTTAACATTAAAATTTAGTTTCTGTGCTTACCAATCATCTGAAACAAGATGAATATTTCATGTTAAGTAACATCTGTTCAATGATACAGCAGGTTTAAAAAAAATCTGATCTCTGAATTTTTTTGACTAAAAGATCAAAACATCTTGGGAGAAAAAGGGGAACTAGACTGCAGACTGAACTTTGCTAAATATGCAATAAAGTCACATTCCTCTTTAAAATGCAATGCAAGCTAATGTTTTTGTTCCATTTAAAACTGGAAAATAGGAGCTTCACAGCAAGAACAAACTGAGAGTAACTGGAAATTGTAATGGACTTGGTAATCTCATAAGTATTCGCTGTTGTCAAGTCTCATACGGAATAGCTAATGGATTAGCAGTTCATTGGCCACTTTATAGCATGGTCTGAATCGGGTAGTACTTTTTAAAATCACTTCTGCTCAGCTGAAAGAATTTGGCATTAATTTTAGTCTTAGTAAATTATATCAAAAACGAGTTGATACTTGGGTTTAACTGAATAAGGCTTATAATCGGTCATAGACTTTCTAAGCTATAAAGAGCTGAGAAGTATTTTGTCTCCATTAATATTTAAATATTCCAACATTTTAAAGAAAAATAATGATTTTAATTCAAGTAATTAAAATTCTGTCTTATGTACTGAGAAAGTCCTTCATTATGTGTTCCTATGCTGTTTCACATGATCATCAATGAAGTTTCAGGACAAGAAAAAGGTGACTGTATAGTTTTGATCCTGGACTACTAAAGGAAATTATATCATAAGAGGTGCTAGGCTACTAGAGTAGAAGTGAACGGTGCTCTGTCCCTTCCGTGTTTGTCTAGTTATGAAATGGGAAAAGGATATTTGAATAAGGGAATTCCTCAATTCTATTTCCCATACTGAGAGCAATGTGAAACCTAATGACAGGGAAGTGCTCAAGAGAGCATTGCCAAGTATGTGTCAGGGAGATACACACAGGCACTTGTATGGGTATGTTGTAGATGTACAGGCAAATATGTACATTTTAAAATAAAGCTAATATTTGGGGAGGGACACAACTTAGTGTGCAGCATTTGCTGTAAAAGTGAAATGGCAAAAGTCCCCTTTGGTCCAACAGAAGCATGTTGTGCCTAAGAAGTTGTCTGTGCTGGGTAAAGCAGCTGTGGAGTCCTGGCCAAGTGTGTTGGCTGTGGTGTAGCTGTAAAGAAATAATTTGACTGGATTAAAACAGAGTTTTGGGCTTTTTTGGGTTGGGCTTTTGGGGTTTTTTTCACTTGAAGCAGATAAAGATTTGATTGTGGTCAAAGACTACATAAAAACTCAGCATGGGCCAGAATACATTTTTCCCTGTGGAGCCATTTGAGGAACATAGCAGTGAAGTCCTACAGAAGGAACAAGTGGAGCACTGGGAGTTCATCAGTCCCAACATCATCAGTGGCCAGCTCACACAATTAGCAACAGTGCCCTGCTCAATCCTATTTATTGCTTACTGGTTTGTCTGGGCACGGAGGCAAGATACTTAGACTACTCAGACTTAGTCATATTCCAGGACTGTTTATCTCTTCTGTATCAATGAGACTGTAAAGTAATTTTTCATTTCCTTTAACCTGTGTTTAATCTGTTTAAAATTAACTAATTTATTTGCTTGTTGTATTGCAGAAATATTTCTGTTGTTCATAGCCTTAGTGAGAATTCTGCATATTTTAAAATGAAAAATTATCTCAGAATGCCATTTAGACTTCTGAATGTTCTCCTTGTGAAGTTCTCCTTGGTCTATTTTTTGTTTTATTTATATATTTTGTTTATTTATTTATTTATGGCTCTAGCTGCTTCAGGGAACTAGATCTAGTATGTAGAGTGGATTTTAACTACTTTGTTATATTCTGAAGAGTCCTCCCCTTTTCTCCACTGTAGGCTTTATTCTTTTTTTTTTTCTCCCCCCCCTCTTCACCTTCTGCAGTCACCTTCACAAAATGGCACTGAATGGTCATGTGTCAATGCCATTCTGTAAAATGAACCACAGGGAGATTTACTCCTGGCTTCCTATTGCATGTTTGCTCATGCAGTAAGGAAAGGCAGACTTGACCTAGTCCTATGGATTTATGTGCATATTACCATTAATTCTACAGATGGGGGGAGTGTGTTAAAGCATTCTGGACAAATTGGATCAGAAGCTCAGTGCAGTTACAGCTGGGGAAGTTTTGCATTACTTTGTCCTTTATGATTTTCTTCCTTCATGTTAAATTCCATTGAAGCTCTTTGGTTTTATTAAAGCATCTGTTGCACAATTAAATCCTTCCTATCAAAGAATTATAAATTTAACATGTTTGAAGCTTAACAAATGTTTTGTTCAATCATATTTATTTATTTATACTGTATTCCTTTCAAACTTCCTATTTTACTACCTCCCAGGGGCTACTGTTTTCAAAGGACTTTGTTTCTAACTTTCCCATGTCATAAATGCCTTTTTTCTGGACAGAGGGTGACTTGGAGGAAAGAGCATTTTGCCAGCAATAGTATCTAATAACACACTTGGACTACATTGTCTGCATGTGCAGCTCTGACTTAGCCTTTCATTCTCTTGCTTAATATAAATAATTATGTGGCTTCATCTCTAAGACACAAAGTTAATCAACCTGCTCTGAATACAAAACAGGACAACAGGAGGTAAATGAGTGATATAATTGAGCACTTTGCCTGTTCCCAGACATCTACAAAAGTCTCTCTATTAAGAGACTTGAATTTTTTCAAGAGTGACCTCCTCTAAATAAAACAAAATTGAAGTGTATTTCAAGTAAGCTGCAATTAATACTTTTATTGATTCTAATATAGCTATTTGTTATTTTAAAAGCTGAAGTGATTTTGTTGGTAGCTGTTGATAGTTGTTTCTATGACAGAACTCTATTGGTTGAGTTCCATTTTTGTTTTTAACTTGAACAAATTCTTCCAGACTTCGCAAGAACAGTCAACATAAGGTGAAAAGGTAAATAACCTGAACAATCAGCCAGTGCAAACACTGAGGTTGAAGTGTAACTGCTGCAGGAGCTCTGGCCTTATAATGAGTATTTCTGATAGAAATTGCTTTCCTTGATTTTCATCTCCTGGGAAGACAGCCTTCCAAGGATGTCTTCTTGCTCAGGGGATGCTGCTTACAGAGAAAACCAACATCATTAATGGCATTCTTGTCTGTATTACTTTATCAGTAGAAAATAAGGATTTAACCAACAGCCTTGGTTAAGCCTTAAAATATTCCACAAATTTCTGAAGTTTCAGATTAGAAGATCTTTCTGCATATGCACTGAACCTATTTGAAACTGAAATAAATTTACCATGGAACTTGACATTACTGTTCATGGTCCTGTATCAGATCACAGCTGTATTATGCAACATGGTTTCAAGAACCATGAGAAATGTTTGTTTTATTTTTAAGTCATTTAAGGTGTTTGAGATACCACTGAGGTATAGTATTTGCACCACTAAGGTAACAGCAAAATATCAGAGCACATATCTGTGAACATTTACAAATACTTTTTTGTTTTCTAAACCAAAGTGGGAATATTTAAGGTACACCTACTTTATTTAGTCACAAAGGTTTCATGTTCAGGGAGTGGGGAGATGGAAAGCAGAAAAAAATATCTTTGAAAGGCAAGTATTTTAATAGTTCTATTTATCATCAAGAGCAGTGGTTTGGGCTTATTAATTCATTGCATAATATGATGCTTAAAACTGGTTTAAGTTTACAGTATGGCTGCCACAAATTGGACTTAAGTGGCCTGTTATCATGTGCTCTGCTCATGTCATTATGTTTGATAGGTTTGGGGTTTGCCAGTAAATGATGACAAGGTTAATATTTGGTTATCAGGTATCATGAGCTCTCATATATAAAACCTGAACATCAGCAGCTTTAATACATAGCAGAATATTTTAATTGATGTGAGAAATACATGTCTGTCTTCACCTTAAGTAGTTTTCTCTATCTTTTTGCAAGAGCCTGGCCTTAGGTTATGCTGCTATTAATCCAGAGTAATCCACTGTCTTTCTTAGAGTTATTCTATAATTCACCACGGTAATTACAATTCAAATATTATATTCAATCTCCAGTCTACTTGGACACTGTTCCATATAGGCTACGGGTTGTTTTATCTTTCCTGAATTAGTCTTCTACTAAAACTTGCCTCCTTGTATAAATTCATTCGGCAGGACCATCAAAATGTGACTAACCCATTACCTTAAACTGGCAATAAAGAAACATGATATATGCTCACTGTAAAAATGCTCTCTATTTATTCAAAGTTCAGAATCTGATCTATAATTTAAGTCCTAACAGATCAGAGTGTTCTTACTATGGGTTCTTTTCATGTTTTAAATCAACATTTTGAAAGGGGAAATTAAATGGGTGAGCCAGTACATGCAGTGCCTGTGGATTCCTGGTGGCAGGGAGGAGATCCCAGTATAAAATATATATATATATACGTATAAATGTGACTTTTGCCTGATGCACAGCACAGGGAGTTTCTGGTTAAGAGAACAAGAAAATGCAATTACAGACACAGACCCATGACATCTAAACATGCTGTTTAAAAGCGTTCTGGAACACTCTAAAGTAAACTCGTAAAATAATCCAGCACAAACCATTTAGAAGGAAGTGCAGATTTTAAAGTTCTCTTCAGGACATGTTTTGGCAGTATTTTTTTGCAACAGAGATGAAAAAACCTGTTTCCAACCAAGCACTCCAAGCCGAAAGGCTGGAAGGCTGCAGCCAGCGCGAGACAAAAATAACCCTGAGCGCGCGTCAGGTTTTCCACTCCCGCCGCCCCAGGTGAATGGGCGTTTTATGGAGCCGGGATGAGGGAGGGAGGGATGAGGGAGGGATGAGGGAGGGATGAGGGAGGGAGGGATGAGGAGCCACCCAGGGCTGAGTCAATGCCCGGCCTTGTTGGCCGCCTGTCCCCGCTGGCAGCGCAGCGCTGGCTGCGCCAGCCTTGCCAAGGATTAGCTCAGAGCTCTGCCTTGGCCCCGCTGCTCAGAGCAGGGTTTGTACAGACAGGGGAGTAAGTTTGCTTTAAAAGCACAGAAATCTCTAAGGGTCGTTATTTTGAGGGCCACTGTGGCCCTGAATTTCTGTAACTTCCCAAACAGCTTTCTAGTCCATGTATGTAAAACCAAACAAACATTGTAATTTAATTTATATATCTTGATACTTTTTTTCTGCTTTCTTTTAACAGCATTTTCCTTTTTAAGTTGTAGATAAGATTCACAAAACTCTTCTAACTTTAAAAGTCCATTACAGTCTAAAATGTATCTTTTCAGTTGAGTTGGTGAAAGAGAAACAGTAGGGACTAAAGCGCATTCACTTCTAGAGCCCTAAAATAACACTGCTCACCTCCGTTACTTCAAGTGTTTGTGTAATTACATTGTATTTACTTTTCTATTGCACATGAGCAACTAACTACTATAGCACCTCTCACTTCTAATAGTATTAATATTGCTGTAGTCACCAGCAACTTTAAATATGGACCAAAAAAGCACAGCACTCTGTGGGCTGTACAGGACTCAGAAAACCTATACTTATTTAAAAAAAAGAAGTACCCCTCTGTCTCTGCCATCTCCCATCCTGAGAGTGAATTCCTTTTCTTGCTGGTCAAGGGGTTGTCTGTTCTCATATATTCTAATTCTTTCTTCTCAGTGTCCTATAGTCTGTGTAAAGGGAGGCAGAGGTGGGCACTGGGGCATGAAGAGGGATTCCTGAAAAGCCTGGAGAGACATGTGTGTTTCTTCCTGAACCACCTCATGTTTTCCCATAAACAATAATGCAGACCCACATTTTATATGATTTAGTTAAAGACCTGATCCTTCATAGGAGATGTGGTTCTCATCTCAAAGAAACTAAGATTTTGAGATAGGTAACTTCAGAATGACAAATCAGAAGGGAGAAATGTGGTAACATATCCAGGCACTATGGGAATGCTTCTACCTTATGTGAGAAGGTTACCAAATCACTGACCTGCACTGTGGGGAGACAGGTTTGGATGGCTGTGCAGATGAGAAAGTTCTCATGAAAAGTTTTGTCATTCATTTTATTGAGCTAAATTTTTAAATTATCTGCATCTTTTGGGAGCTTTTCTGAACAATCTGAAGCATTATGGGAGGATAAGTCTTTGTGGACTAACCTAGGAGTTCTCAAAGAATATGGACAGTTAGGAAACAGGATTTGTGCAGTGGCACGTTGAGCAGTTAGTGCATTCTTTCATTTTTAACTCGGAAAAAAGGAAACTAGAATTGCATAAGAAGGCCAATAGGAGGGACACAGTCCCATGCAGTGACTGCCAGTGATGTGCAGGAATTACAGAACTGTGGTCACTCTGTAGCCCTGACTGCAGGTACCTATGTGGCAAGGATCACTGGAGGGAGGCATGTCAGGGACCCAGCTGTCCAACTGAACCTGCTGGTCCTGCTGTGCAAATGGAATGCCAGGAAAGCACATCTCCAGTCAAGGCTTCCGGATGCAACCCAGTTTGTGGATCTGATCGTGGCCCCTGCACTGCCAGTTTCTGTAAAGGCTCCTGGCTGGGAGTGGTAGCAGTGGACTGGTGTGATCTGGGTGAAATCAAACTGGGCACTTCAGAGCCTTCCAGCTCCTCTTCTCAGCACTGTGTTGCAATCTCCCAGCCAGGGCTGGCACACACTTGGTGTGTCAGTGCCAGGGCACGGAAGGGAGTGGGGCTGGTGTGGCCCTGAGCAGCAGGCAGGGTGATGTGGCTGGCTGCACGCAGGGAGCACCAGCCCGCAGTTTACACTGCTTTGCACGTACAACCACACCCAAAGGACTCAGGGATTTTTTCCTCTATATCCTCCTAGAGTAAAATGGAACCTTTCAGCTTTCAACTGCTCATGGTTCAGAGTGGGCTGGGTAAGTTTGTGGTGGAAGACAGGAGAGCAGAACTGGGGTATTCAGGATCTGTTGTGAGGATGCTGAGAAATGTGCTTTGCCTCGGCCCTTGGTTAAGGCTGTCCAGGCAGGCTGATAAAACAGCCACAATCCCTCAGTGTGGGTATCAGCTCTGCTTTAGCAGGTGTGCTCTGAGGGCAGTGAAAGGTTGCTTTGTTGGTTCTGAAGGTGCAGTAACTTAATAAACATTGGAGTTTAATTTTCAGACTCAGAAATGGATAGCAGCTATTTGAGTAGTAACAACTTGTGTGCTATTCTCTGACTTGGCAAGAAAAGAGGTCGTTACTAAACCAACAGGAGCTATTCTGGAGAGAAGGAAGTATTTATTTTGTCTGGCACTCCATGTCCCTTTTGCATAACAATGCATGATTAGTTATTCTTCTATCACTTATGAACTGCTTGGTTTGTCTGTGGCCAGAGTGAGTTATTTATTTAAGGTGCTGTGATGAACAACAGCAAGAATTTTCCTATCTCGCTTAAATATAATGATTAATGAGTATATTAGTTAAATGTATTTTATTACTGCTCTTTGTTAACTAACTTCAGAAGTCTAAGAAACCAATATATTTGTATGTTTATCAACAGGCCAAGTTCTGGTAGAAATCTCAAGAACACACAAGAAACTTAATGACAGTCTAGAGGAGAGTGTAAGTTAATTGTTTTTTAAATTGATTTTCCTTATGAAATTATAAATTACTTTTGCCAATTTTTAATAACCCTTCATTCATTTGCTTTTAAAGTTCAAAAAATTTCATAAAGAGATTATATCTGAACTGGAGAAGAAAACAGACCTGGATGTAAAATATATGACTGTAAGTACATTCAATTCTAGAACTCCTATCTTATTTGCCTGTTGCTACTCAAATAAATTTTTTTAGAAATTGATTCCCAGGATTTATTTAATTGATATGAACTTTAATAGAAATGAACTTCAGATACATAAAGATGGCCAAAATTTTCATGCTTGATTTAAGTTAAAAAGGGAACCCTTGTATGACTTCATAGCTCCTTAAAACGACCGCAATTTCTGAACTCATTTGGTGTGTGTGTGATATCTCAGAGATCAAAGTAATGCTTTTTAGGCCCTTACCCTGCATGGCTGAATGCATCACAAGATGTTGCAAATGCTTTGATTGCAGGCAACTTTAAAGAGGTACCAAACTGAACACAGAAGCAAACTGGATTCTTTAGAGAAGTCTCAGGCTGAGCTGAAAAAAATCAGAAGGAAAAGCCAAGGAGCACGAAATGTAACAAAGTATGAGCATAAAGAAATGGAGGTCAGTGAATTGTCTCTTATTTGTTTCTTTCTTTGTATGAGAACTGGTCAACAGAAAATGTTAATGGTTCCTCAGAGCTGGTTTGTATTAAAGGCACTCCTAGGGTTTGTACTGCAGCTGCAGTTGAGCTCTCTCCACTGTATGTATTCAGACTTCTGCTCCAGTTCCTAGATTTCATCCCTTGACCAGTAATTTATTTTTTTAAAGCACCTCTGTAACTACACCTTTATGCAGAGCTTTACACAGGGAGTTAGCTAAGCTATGCAAATTCAGTAGTAATTTGCTACAGAGTAATTTCCCCAAGTAGGCAGTGCCAACTTGTGTTATTAGTTATTGCCTTTTCTACTGCCCTTAATCCAGCATTGCCATCTTGAGGTGAAATCTGAAATGGCAAGGCACTGAAGAGAAACTACTTTAAAATTAATAAGTCATATTCTCATCGTCATGTGTCTCTCTAAAAATATTTCAGATATTTGATAATTTTATTTGTAGGATTTGTACTTCATGCTAGCTTATATATTTTTTCTCCATATCTTTCTACTTTTATTTTCAAATAAAACTTTGTGTATAACACAGTATAGTAAACATAGGTAACAGTAGCTCCTCTTTCTTACTGCCTGCATTCTTTTAGCCTGCATTCATAACAGTTGAAAGTTTTTTTAAGGTTCTGGGTCTGAGAGTTCAAGGATTAGCATTTAATCACAGTTTAGCCATGAATCCTTGTAATCTCAGATAAATATAGTTTAGTCTTTTTAGTAACTCATTTTCCCCCCTCCTAAATTAAGTAGAGAGTCATCACAGCTTTGTGTGAGTAAATGTAGCTGCTGTGGAGCAGACAAAGGTCATTAGTCTAATTTAACACACACCCCACACACACACACCCCTCACAACCTCTGACTGTATAGCAGGACAATATACATTTACCTGATGAGATCAGGGAAGTCAGATGTGTGCAAAGAAAAGAGTGTGAAAAGAGAGGGACTTAGAAGTAGAGCCACCCTATCCCACCCTGCCTTTCTAAAAGCTTTTTCTAAGGCTTTTGGAGTTTACTTAAGTAATTGGATATAGCATCAAATAAAACTCAGAAACTCTATGAGATTCTTTTCTCCTTTTTCCCTCAGTATTTGGAAACCGTGAGCTCTCGCCAAAGTGATATTCAGAGGTTTATTGCAGAAGGCTGCAGAGAAGCTCTCCTTGAAGAGAAAAGAAGGTTCTGTTTTCTGGTTGACAAGCACTGCAGCTTTACCCAGCACATGCACTTCTACCACGTGCAGGTCAGTGGTGTGAGCACAAACAGAAATGAAACTCCTGCAATCCAGTCACACAGGAGATGTTCAGTATCTCCTGCAGCGTGTAGACCAGACTGCCAGAGATCGCTAAGCAACACTGAAGTGCCAGACAAGTATTGTGATCAGTTCATAAAATGTTTACAATACACTATTCTATGAAATGTATTGTAGCAACAATCAAGGGTTACTGTGATTTTTAAAAATTGTGTATTAAGAAAAAAATACATGGACTGATCAGGTACTTCCAGTATCTGACCCTGCAAAAGACAGTATCTTTTTACAACTTATTCTTTGTTTCAAAGAGGCATTACTTAGAAAAATCTTAGAAAACACTTCCACTTTGCTGGTGTTAACATTTTGGTATAATGTTAATGAAAGGTAACCAGTAGGTCTGTGCAACTTTATGCAAAAGCCTATCTTTGACGAGTACCTTTTAACTTGGATGCAGTGTGCAGACTTCCTAAAATCCAAGCTGCCTGGGTGGGAGGAAATCTGTAGTGATGCCACCAAAGTGCCTGAGAAAGTCCGAATGATGATAGATGAAATCAGGACCCCTGGTTCCACTCCGGTGTCGGGAACGCCGCAGCCCTCGCCAATGGTGAAGAGAAACGCCCTGGTACGTGCTTCTTCATGGCCTGGGGTTCTCTTCAGTGGGGCTGGAGGGGCTGCACAAGGTTCTGTTGTACCTCTGCATTTGGGGTGGAGTCCATAATGTCTCTCAGTTGGAACATACTGGGGTTGGGTATGGAAACAAAATGATTAAACTGAAGCTCTGCTATGGGAAAAATACAGTGTAGAAGGGAGAGGCACAAATCCAAACAGGGCACAGTCCTCAGCTGAGTGCCCAGGGCTTCTCCTGCAGAGCTCAGCCTCAGGGCTACTTTTGTTCCAACCATTCCATTCCCTATCTTCTTCTCTGTCAGTAATAGTAATTACATACCTAGTAGCTCAATATGAACTTAAACCAAATGTTATTTTCTAGTTTCTTTCCTTCTTCCCTTCATGATTATTACTTACTGGAGTACAGGCTAAATTCTCATTTCTGCCAGTTTATATGTTGTGTCGTCAGTAGTTGTTGAATTTATAAATTATTATAGTAAACTTCTAAACAAGAACAATCTGGAGATCATAATGCAGAAAAAAGGCTATTGGAGCATTTCCACTAACAAGTATTTATCTCTGACAAACCTTCTATCAGCAATTCCATAGGAACATGTGGGCTTTATGTCATGTCTAAACATGGGATACTTAAGCATTGCTCTCTAGAATTTAATCTTGCAAAGAAGTTACTGCTGTCTTCTCAGTATGGTGATGCTGTTGTTTTTGTGACTCCAGATTGGAAATGATTTTTATCCTCCTCAAGAAAATGCATCCAAAGTGCCCCCAGCTCCCACAGGCAGGGCGTACACGAGCCCACTCGTGGATATGTTCAACAATCCTGCAGCAGCTCCCAAAGCACCTTCTGAAAAACTGAATCACTCAGCAGGTGAGTGTCCCTTCACTGCAGACTGGGGAAGTGTGAATGGCATCCTGCAGTGCTCAAAATCACCTCAGGGCTTCTCGACTCCTATGATGATGTGAATTCCAGGATGTACAGAGGAGTAGGAAATGGTCTTTACAAAGTATTTATGTAAGTCACCTAACAGGAGAGGAGAGGGATGTGTTTTAAGAGAATTGTTTGCTGTAAAATTCAGGCCAGGATAGGTAGATTCTATTTTAATCACTCTCTGTGTGTCACTTATTAATCCAGCTTAACTGCTCTCATGGCTTCCAGTGTTACCAGCAGAAGGCATTCCACAACTTTGAACAGGATATATCTGAGTGTTTCAGTGCACATAAACAAACATAAACACCCTGACAGTCTCACTTTGGTTTCCTTTAAGGGCACTTAGCAGTAAGGGAGGAATGCACATGGGACAAAATGAACAGTCTCGTATTTCTTTCCTGAAATGTAAAATCCTAGTAAGATTTGTTTCCCAAGTTTCTAATATATTGATTTTTTTACTTTCTCTGATACAGGAAAGAAGTAAGCCTAGATCATAGCATAAGAAATGCAGAACGCTTCAATGTCATAATAGCAATTCCAGCATTTCTTCCTTAAAAATGCATTTACAATGTACTATTCAAGTAACATACAGTTTTGAGCTCTCCTTTATTTTGTGTTCTGGTAGACATCTGGTGTTCACAAAGTGCCAAGTATCTGCAAGTCTCCTCGATGCTGAAGCTGAGTGCTAGGAATATTTGAAAGTGAAAGTTGGACTTTATACACAATTCCTTTTTGTTAGAAGGGAAAATTTTCAAAGGTCTTTTATAGCTTTTCATGTCAAGAGGAAAAAAGTAGCCAGTTAAAACTTACAGAACTTTTTATGCCTGTTGGCTCCACTTTATTATGCTGGGTGTGTGCACATAAAGGCACATGAAGTTAAGAACTCCATGGTGATAAGAAACATTGGCAGTGAGAGGTGTCTAAGTACAAAGTCTTGGAACTTGATATGCACTTCACTGTTCCTTTATTTTTTTCCTCTCAGATTTCTAATTGCTCTTAATTGTGTGTCTCATTTTGTTCTTTTTTTCTTTTTTTGACAGAGAATTCAGATGATGCCAGTTTGTCACGTTCAACTTCTGTTGCCACGGGACTAAACATAATGAAAAGGCAAAAAGTGAAGACAATCTTCCCACATACTGCTGGAAACAACAAGACATTGCTCAGCTTTGCCCAGGGGGATATCATCACCCTGCTGGTGGCTGAGGAAAAGGATGGCTGGCTTTATGGGGAGCATGACACAACCAGAGTGTAAGAGAATCAATATATTGCCCACCTTGAACAGGAACTAAAAGTGTGCCTCATCAGATTTTGTTAGCAGATATTAGTAAATGGTTTTCCACTTTTTTTACTGGCTGTTGTTGACTGGGGACTTGGACTCTTTCTCTAAGGAAAATCATTGCACTTAATTTTAGGGAGGTTTTGCACACCAATTTGGTATCATCAGAAATTGGGTCTTCAGAAGTTAAATCTCAGTTTGCTGAGTCTACCGTTTCACCCACTGTTGTATTTTGAAAGATCTTTCCAATTTTATATAATATAAAAAACCTTTCCCATTACAGAAAAGGATGGTTTCCATCATCATACACCAGACCACTGGAAGAATCAGCAGAAGAAAAAGCCTTTGCCCCAGTGCCAAGGTAACATTTTGGGTGGCATTTGCAGAAATGCCCAAATCTTCACTAACATTTATTAAAAATGGTTTTTTTGTGCTCACATTCTTTGAGGCTCAGGAACACGTACAGTAAATACTCTCTAACAGTCTGTAGTACAATGCCTTAATTACATTACCATGTTGTAATGGTTACACACAGACCCAAGAAGTAACTTTAGAACAGCTTTACCTCAGAGTCCCCCTGACTGCGGGGCATCGAATGCAGCTCCTGCTGCTAGAGGTAAGAGATGGATCCTGGCACCTGCGAATGGCATTTGTTGGGTTGTGTCTTGCAGCCCTGCACCCATCCGAAGTGTGAGCTCTGTGAACCTTGTGGAGAAAGGGGAGGTTGTGCTCCCACCACCAGACTACCTGGGGGCTGTGCAGCCAGACAGACGGACAGAGGCGGCCAAAGGCCCCGCGGCCAAAGCGCCGAGCGACCGAGCGGAGCCGGCAGGAGCGGTGAGTGACCGAGCCTGCAGGCCAAACCTGCCACCCTGCCTGCACGGGCTCTGAGGGCAGGCCAAACCTGCCACCCTGCCTGCACGGGCTCTGAGGGCAGGCCAAACCTGCCACCCTGCCTGCACGGGCTCTGAGGGCAGGCCAAACCTGCCACCCTGCCTGCACGGGCTCTGAGGGCAGGCCAAACCTGCCACCCTGCCTGCACGGGCTCTGAGGGCAGGCCAAACCTGCCACCCTGCCTGCACGGGCTCTGAGGGCAGGCCAAACCTGCCACCCTGCCTGCACGGGCTCTGAGGGCAGGCCAAACCTGCCACCCTGCCTGCACGGGCTCTGAGGGCAGGCCAAACCTGCCACCCTGCCTGCACGGGCTCTGAGGGCAGGCCAAACCTGCCACCCTGCCTGCACGGGCTCTGAGGGCAGGCCAAACCTGCCACCCTGCCTGCACGGGCTCTGAGGGCAGCCAAACCTGCCACCCTGCCTGCACGGGCTATCAGAGGGCAGGCCAAACGTGCCACCCTGCCTGCACGGGCTCTCAGACAGGCCCTGGAATCCCCTGCCCCACCTACCTGTGCTCCATTCAGCACTTTGACCCAGCTGTCTTCAGGAATATCAGGGCCTGTGGCATTTCAGTCCATCCATCCTAACAGGAAGGGAGAGGAATTGTTCAGGGATGTAACTGAGAGCAGCAGGAGGTTTACTGTGCATAGGAAAACTTCTCAGCAATGGAATCTGTTGAACATGAAAAGAAATTCTCACAGAAAGCAGTAGAAATCCAGCATCTTCAGTGATTGCAGAGCTGTGGGGCACAGGGGATTTACAGCAGCATAAACTCCATTAAGAGCCCCTTGAAAGCGAGTGCTGGGTTTGCAGCTGTTGCTGAGGGAGACCTGTATTAACCCATGGCTGTACTCAGCAAAGCTGTAGCTGGGTGGAAATATGCTTTTTTATTAACAGATAATGCTATACAATGCCATTATTTCTGCTACTGTCAGCATTCAAACTGATTCAAAATGAAGATTAATCAAATTAGGCAATTAATAGGTTTTTTTCTTGCTACTCATTTAAGTATTTTGCTGATGGATATCTAAGTTTTTGAGACTTTCTTCAAAAAGCCTGTCAAAGCAGAGATCACACTTTGAAGGCAAAAAAAACCCCCAATATATATATCAAATAACATTGACACTGCTAAAATTTGAGACACTGTACCAAAGTGAGATGCAAAGTTCCATTAGTAGGTACCAGGGGAAACTTCAGCAATCATAGAATCATACAGTTGGCTGCCAGTAGCTAAAAAGAAAAAAAAATTTTATTTATTGGTATGACTAAAATATTTTGTGTCTCAATATAACATCTAAACAAATTTTGGGTTGTCCTGCTGACAGATGTTTTTGCTTTCTAAGTAATCTGGTGAATCATACAGTAGAAATTGAAGTGACCTTTGTAAATTTGTGCCTTATGGAAGTAAAATTAAGGAACTTAAAAAGCAGAAATTGAAAGCTTGTTATACCACATCTTGATTAGTGGTGAAAGAGTCCAAAGGATGACAATTTATAAAGGTATTCTGTCAAATGGAAAGGCATCAGGAAACACTGGTTGTCTTTAAACACAGTTCATTCTCTTTGCTCGCCAATATAACAAGAACACCCCCCAATGCCAAAGACTTCTAAGTAAGAAATGCTGTTGATGTACCCAATATCCTAATAGGCTTAAATGGAACAGGAGAGGAGGCTTCTTTAATGTAAGTAAGAATAGAAGCATTCACTTAATAATAACCAAAATATAACTTCCAATACATCACTCTAGAATGCTGGAAAAAAAATACAAAATATGGGAAAGAAACAAGCATGGCATAAACTACATAAGTTGACAATAACAGATGCATTTTAAACTACTATCTGCATTTCAGAAGCATGGAGAAATACAGAATTTTAACAAATGGGAGGAAAGGAATTAAATTGTTTTTGAGTAAATAGTGTGTCTTCAAAGCAACCACTTTTGTAATCAAATCACTGACATGTATCTAATTCTTAAAAGAACAAGTCACCTTTATAAATATAAAAAGTGTGAAAGAAAGAATGAAAATTGTTGGTGAAGATTTGTGAGGTTCCTCTCAGTTAGAGATCTTACCCCATTTCATTATGAGTCATGTCTTGGGATATCTTTTTTTTCCCCACCTAAATATTCCTATGGAAAAAATTTGCATTTTTGGGGGACACCAGAACAATCTAATATTAGCATGTATATTTTAATCTACTGTATCTGGATCCACATTCAAGAAAGTGGTCTATTTCTCAGTAATGAACCTTGTGTAGGAAATGTACAGTTTGTGCAGTAATGGTGTGTTTCTGGGACAAAGTTTTCTGTGAGGAATGAAGCTTTTCTGATGCATGAACTGATTATCAGGAAATATGATCTAAATCTTAGTGTTCAATCACTTTCAAAACAAATATCTGTGAACTTCTAAAATTATTCTGAAGATCAGCATCTATATTTTGACATATTTGTCATTTTTGAATGAAGATGCCATGAGCCTTAGCAATGGTGCAATATCAGAATTTGGACACTGGCTCCCTTACCCTGTGTCCTGCTGCTGAGACCTGCAGGATCAGCTCGGCCTTCACGTGTGATTATGTTCAAAGGCCTTGGAAGGTGCCACCCCAGCACAGAGAGTTCTGTGCCACGGGATCAGGTGACTTCTAAAGAGCTTAAAAGAATTAAGGAATGTGTGAAATGGTCTCAGGATCCCTGCACTGTGGTGCTGTGGCCACTCTGTTCTCAGGGAAGTCACCTTAAGGGTTGTTTTGGTTTGTGGCATTAGTTCTGGGGGTTTAGGAATACATTTAAGGCTTCTGGACTAACATTCCTGGTGAACTGGAAAGCCAAGGGGAATGGCAGATCAGTGGGTTGGCAGAGCTCTAATCAGAGCAGTACAATCTCTTTGGAGGCCAGAATGGAAGCTGATAGCTCCTAGGAGTGGAAAACAAATACCTCTTTTTTGATAACCTAAATTTCCACAGGGAAAGCAAGATTAAATTAAATTAGGACTTCTGGAGTATAATGACCACTTTTGTTGAGGCACCCTCAAACTCGCAGCAGCTGCCTTTTTACTGTGACCCCAGCTTAGGACAGCTGTAGAGACAAGCTGCTGCACTTGCACTCCAGTCTTTTGCTCCAAAGTCACTATTTATTTTCATTCTTGCAGAGCTTCCTTGCCTTTCCTGCTTCTGTGCAAGTCACCAACCCCCACAGCTCCATAGGCTTTGGAAATCAGCCCAACATTACTCTGGGCTGGCTCCTGCACTCGTACAGGATTCACATACGTGTAAAACACTGGGCACTGGGCCTCCTATGCAGAAGCAGGAAATGATTCAAGGCATCTTATTTTTGTTTCAGAATACGCAGAAAAAATAGCTCAGGATTTCAAGAAGGAAAGATGTGGTTCTTGCCAGTTAAATTGTTCATGCTGTGCTACAGAAGACAGTCATATGCAGAACAATATCAACTAAAAAAACAGACTTAGTAGTTGACAAAGCTTCGAGGAGGGTGGTGCTCAGTAAGATGTAATTCAGGCATTTGTTCATTTTTCTTAATTTTAAGGGCTAATTAGACCCACTTCTGACGTCTATTTATAGCTGATGCACTTGAGCAATTTCACTGGACTCACAAGTCAAGCATGAGTTAAGAACCTGCTGAATGAGGTCCTGAATAAATAGAGATTTCTTCACTTGCTTTGTGGTATCATGAACATGGAACTGGGGACTGCTGGTACAACACAGTGTGCCTGGAAAGGAAAGCCTGACAGGCTTTGGTTCAGCACTGAAATTTGAAATATTGAAACCAAACTGGCCTTATAGACTAATGCCAGGGTCTCTCTCCCTGAACAGGACAGCGAGATCACATGTAGCATGTTTCTATATATTTATGTAAATATCTTTTTTTTTTCTACAGAAACCTGACATGAATGGCATTATAAAACCACCTTTCCTAAGGTAAAACACTTTTACACCAATTAAGTTGTGTTGATTTTTATATGAGCTTATTTTATTGATTTTAAGGGGAAGTAAGGATGTTTATCATTAATTTCTCTGTAACCTTTCCCAGGCACTGGTAGAACAATATGGCTAAAATTAGTTGCACTTTTCTCAAGAGTGGCATCAAGTGCAGTACAATGCATAGGCCCTTCTCAGGAAAACATGTTTCTCCAGTAGTTTGACAGGGAGCAGGACTTAACCTTTCTTTAACTGTCTTTGAGGGTCAAAAGCAAAAATCGTTGAAGACTGGGAGCTGCTTAAAAAAGTCCAGATCTAACTGGGCATTAACTTCCCAAATTTTTGGATCACTGTAATGGTAAAAAAAAAAAAGTTTTAGAAATTCAAGTTGTCGCACAGAATCCCTTAGTCTCAAACCATAACTTCCTATTTGCAGACAGCTTGGATGAAGAACCTGGGTGACTCAAATTGGGGTTGGATTGCAGCAAGCCTTCAAGTAACCTTATGCATTCCTTTTCAGTGGAGAAAATCCCTTTGCAACAGTGAAACTCAGACCAACAGTAACAAATGACAGATCAGCACCCATCATCCGATGAACACCGGGGCCAGACACGTGTGCTTCCTCCTCATCAACACCCAGTGTCAGTCATGGCAATGCTTATCTCAACTTGTCCTAAAACTTTATTTAAATGTAATTACTGTACAATAGACACCTACTGGAATGGAGCTCTGATGTTTTTTAAAACCTATAGTTTCTAATGAGGTAATTGCTTTGGGCTAGTGTTTGAGCATTTGAGCTTGATTTTACAGTATGCCTTTTTTGTAGTAGGAGTTGTGAAAATACTGGAGATAGTTTGGATCCTCTAGTGAATCAGTGTAATAGCTCACAGAATCTTTGGCATTCATTACTTGGAAGCTGCAATGGTAAGTTCTAGAATATAAGCCTGCATTTGCCACCTGCTAAAGAAGATAACAGTGATTTTTTTTTGACCAGAACAGTGTAACAACTGCCTTATTCCAGAATAGAGAATTGCCTGTATAAATGATTATGTTATTTTGTGTAAGAAAGATACCTTAGGATATAAATAAATATTTATCCCTTAAGAATAGACAACTTGTAATGCCTTGCTTAATGTTCACGTACAAATTTCAAGTGTTAACAGAAACTCATTTTCAATCTAATGTTATACTGTCAACACATTCTTCAATGATAATTTTGTCTTTAAAATGTGTTGTCAAACTTCAGTCTGATAAAAAGTCATAATAAAGCAGTGCCATTTTTTATCAAATGCCAATATAAAAAGCTGCCTTCAAAGTTCCTCCATTACTGCAGCCTTCCCGAAAGGAAAAGAGCTTAAGTCTGAATTTTAAGGAGCTGAGCAAAGGCCTGAGTGCTGGCACAGTGCACTAGGTAAGTGAAATTGAGCTTCTAACTTCAGCCATAGCAGAGCTGAACAGTTTGTTCCCTCAGGCTCAGATGTGGCAGATCCAGTGGATCCAGCTTGTCCAAAAGCCTTTTCCTCCAGTAATAATCATCTCAGAAATGAGCCTAGCATGCTAGGAACTCACTGTGCATCAGCAGTGGGTGCTTCACCACTGCCCAGCTCAGGGGTATTTCCCACCTCCTACGAGTCTGTATTGTGACTGCTGCCAGTGATTAAGCCTTACTCTAAACCATTCTATTTTACACATGTACAGGCTTCCTGAAGCATCCCCTGGCTCATTCGTTTTGTGGTGCCTCCTTCTACCCCTATAAACAGTGAATTCAAGTCATGTGAAATGCCTTTCAGTTACTTAATATCAAAAAATAGTATATGAGCATGTGCTGGCTCCTCTCCCCCTGCCTTTCAAGTTCAAGGCCGAGGACACTGTTTGCCAGAGAGCCCTGCACAAACACCCACCATCCCCATCTGAACCACCAGCTTTCCACAGGGGTAACTTACACCTGAGCCCACCTTCTAAAGCATATTGGGCAAACCAACCTAGCCTGTCTGAGCTTTCAATAATTCAGTATCAGAATTAAATAATCTAAGATGCAAAAGCCTTTAGTCAGGGCAGCTCATGGCTGGCAGTGCCCCAAGCTCTTCCTGCTGCAGGCAGAAGGTTCTGCTGTCTGTGAACCCACACCAGCCCCTGCATGAAGCAAAACCTTCACTAATTAAAACAGGGCTCTGATTGTGTGTTTTTACTTGTGCCTTCAGTAGGGAAGAGAAGCTGTTGGCACAGAGGTAGCACACACAGCACTTGCACCCCTTCCCTCAAATATCTGATGCCCTAAACAAGTACAGTCTTAAACCATGGTTTATCATTAATCATAAGGATTCTGGCAAATATTTATCCTTCACTGTAGCTAGGATTACTAACTCTGTTTTCAGACTAGGTGTCCGACATGTCAGGAACACACTTAATAATCCAGCCACAAATTGAGGATTGCAAAAGGAAAAGCAGTTTTATTTAGTTTTCAACAGGTGCCACTAAACATGGAAAACAAGTCAGGTTTTCATGTTTTGCAATGCACATGCTCATAAAAGATTAAGTTTAAATTACATGCAAGAGACTAAATTTCTTCACACTTTACAAAACAGGTCTGAAGCAAATAAAATGATTGTACATGACATTTACATTAGAAAGAGTACGCTAACAGTTGTAGCTTCTGTAAGCACGTCCACGTTCCTCCCCTCAGCCAAAAGCTGCCCCACAATTAGGGCATCTTCTCTGCCTCAGTGCAAGGCAGAACAGAATCCCAATTGGAAAGAACACAATGGCACACAAAACACCAAGACAGGTGAAGGTGTCCTCCAACACGCCAACCCTGCAAAAAGGGAAAACAGACTCAGTCAAGGACACTCACCAGCTTTGCCCCAGGTCAGCCCTTTGTGATTTGGCAGTCACGAGAAACCACACCATTTTATACAGCAAGATAAACTACAAGGTTTGGTCCTGCTTTCTGCTTCTCAAAACTGATGTCCCTTTAGAACTGTAGGAGAACCAATTATTGATGTCACCTGGCTCCAGCTGAGCCCCAACTGCATGACCACCCTGAAATTCTGTTTCAGCACAGTCCTGCAGTAGCAGAAATTCACCTGCATTTCAGTCCCTGACTCCTTTCTGAAGTGCTGTATCTGAGCATCCCCCAAAATGAAGACAGTGAAGCCAGAGAATTCAGACTTCAGAAATTTGTGCAGTTACATTAAATAGTCAAAATCTGAAGTTTAGCAAAACACTGGAACAAGATGTATCCCCCTGGTACAGTGAAAGTCAACACAAACAGAGCTGAGTGACCCTCAAGTGCAGGCTGTGAGCAGGCTGCCAAGGCCAACAAGCTGCTATTTCCCTGTGAGCAGTCAGGGACAAGCTCTTGGATGTGTAAATAGAGTGAAGGAAGGAAGGCACAGGCTCAGAGACCATTTCCTTACAGCAACTGCCTGAGACATTGCAGCTTGATTAAACCTGAGAACCATTCCCTTCAACCATTATCAGGAGCCAAAGGCTTTTCAAAGTGTCCTTGACATTCTGCTGCTTACACAACTTGATGCTCAGCTTAAGCTTTCCCTCATTTTAATGCACTTTATTGCTGTTTGCAGAGTTCTTCTAATAGAAGTCAATTCTTAATCGGTATAAAGGAACTGTCAGGGTACCACTGGTCCCAGCAGTAGTTTTATCATTTCACGTCCTCAGATAACACTGTTAAGACAACAAGTTAAAAAATGTAGACCAATGCTCAAAGCACCAGGTTCCAGTGTCAGCACCCAGGTGTCCCACAGCTCAGACTTGTGCAGCCTGTGCTGGTCATTGTGGCTACTCCCACAGACTCAGCATAACATCACCCTGTTCCCTGCAAGGCAGGCAGTCCCTGAGCTCCAGCTCTCAGGGCAGGCACTTTGTTTTGCCACAACAATGCAAGATTACTCTTGAACATCTGTGTACCCAGAGAGATTAGAACAGTGAGAGATGAGCTCTGCACAAGTGGTCTGCTTCACACTCTTCTGAACTTCAGACTAGACCATTCATCCCAGAGCTGGACCACATCTTGCAGGGTTAGTTTCAGTAGTGTAGCTACTACTGTTCTCTCCCCACAGCTCCAAAGCACTTCAGGAAAGCCTCCTCACGCATGGAAGGAGTTTCACCTCTCTCCAGAACCTTTGAGCTCCTATTCCCACACCTTTATCACCAAGTCACAAGTCCAGGTATCAACAGTGACCTAAAATAAAACCGTTTCTGTGATGCAGGTTACCAGAGCTCTCTTCTGTAGGTCTGGCTTGAAAATGCATCTGCCCAGCTGCTATTGCAAGCATTTCTTGTGATGGTGATGATGATGAACAGAGTTCTGTGTGTCACCAACCAGCCTTTACACCTCTGCTGGCCTGATGAGCAGAGGGCTCATGAGGGTCAGAGAAAAAAGGTGTCCCCCAGACCCTGCCTGGCACACACCACATCTACCCCATCTCAGCAGAGCCTGAGCAGCAGCCATGGAGGGGCCCAGGCCGCTCAGTGCCTTGGCTCAGGGCTCAGGGGGTGTGCGAGTCACTGGCTCCCAGCACTGCCCTGCATCACCTCAGCAAACAGCACTTGGAAAACACAGGTGCTGGATTTGCACAGCTGGGTTAGTATTTCTTCTTAGTCTGTGCCTGGTGTTCCGCTACAAAGAACTTTAGCCCAGGATTCCCACCAGCTCCTTGGAGCAGTGCCTGCTTCCCTGCCCGTCTCACCACAGAGCATTGCCCAAGGTGAAATACCAATAGGGAAGCCAGTCAGAGGGGACACTACTGCTGGGGAAGGAAATACGAAGGAGTTACTGAAAAAAATATGAACAGAACAGCAATCACTGTCACTACTAGAAAAAAGGCAAACATCATTGAGGCATGTCATGAAGAAAACTTTTCCCACATAACATGGATTATTAATGGCTCCATCAAGACCTTTGTATACAGCTTTGATCCTCATTAAAAAAACTTAAAATAATGTGGATTAATAAGAGATAAAAGGAGAGAAAAATATGGGAAAAAAAAAGTAGGTCCCATCAACTTTAACCCTTGCTCTCAACTACTAATTCCAAACCAGCTGTTACACCATTAGCCTGTACCAGCAAGATCAAATCTGCTTACTGGGTCAAGATCAGAGCACACTAAACCAAGCAGAGATGCCTTCATTAGGCTGACTTGTAAAGCAGAGCTGAAGAGTCTCACATTAACACTTGCTTCCTGAGGTTTCCCACCAGCTATCCTTCCTGGGCACACCACTGTGTATGATGGGTTTATGGAGCATGGCTTAAGGCCCACAGGAAAGCTTCAGCAGAATTCCTTTGCTATGCAACCTCTTTACCTCTACCTACCTCTATCTAAACAGTAAAACTGTAAAATTACATTGCAAGTGACCCTCAAAATTAGACTGCAATTAAAGACCAAAGTCAGCAAACAAGGCTCTCACACCCTTGCCTTCATTTGCCAGGGAAAATATGTGCTACTGGAAGTGCCATCTCCTGGGAACACTCTGCTACCAGGGCTGGAATGCAAAGCAATTCAGGACTGCTGGGACCAGATCAGTTACAGATACAGGGGCAAAAAGGACACTCCAGGGTTCAGCCAGAACTGTCTGGATACAGCAGTTGAATTTGGCCATTTGTACTTGGGAAATGCATGAAATGCTGAGCACCCTCAGATCAAATAAAAAACAGCAGCACAAGCTCAGGAGGTGAGGCCTCTCCTTTTGCCCTGTCCACAGCTTAATCCAGTAACACACTGCATGTATGGAGAGGCTCAGACATATTCCAGATGTTTCTCAGTAATTCAAGATTCAGGAAGCTTTCAGATCCACAGATCCACCCAAGACAGGCAAAGCCCCTTTTCCAGGCATTTCAGTGACATCACAAATAACATAACTTTGGAAAATGCATACTAAGTGCAGTACATAGCACATTACAGCTGTTGTATTTCCTGCCCTGCTCTGCTGTTACACTGATGCCATCTTTTCCTTTCACACACACCGAGCATTCCCCTCCTGCAGGCATCCAACTCCTGCTTTGTTACTGTTTTGAAATCTTCTCCTTGTCTCTTAAGAATTCCACATTCAGTCCCTGCCCTGAAACCTACATTTGTGACAAGTAAGCCAGTGTGCTCATCTAAGAGTATAAGCAGTCTATTGATGTGACCTTAAAGAATAAGCACACTAATTAAACATTAGTTTAATGAGAGAGAGATCAATGGGGGTACTTCTGATCAGCCCCGAGGAGCTGCAGACCCAGCAGTGATGAGCACAGCCTGACCCATCCCAACCAACACTCTTAATCAGCTTGCAAGGCCCAAGTCTATTGGTCAGCACACATCCCTGACACTTTAAATAGAATTTATTTTAAACTCCCTTCCCTCTAAACAGAGCTACTCAGAAGTGTTTTGTGGTAGTGCAAAATGCCGAATAAAAGTAAAAATAAAAAAATTGCCATCCATGTTCAACAGCAGATCCAGGGAAAAGGCCCACAAAGGGACAAAGCAGGGCACAGGGAGCACTGCTGCTCAGCACCAGAGAACAGCAGGGACAGCCCAGGCCAGCAGCAGAGCGAGGCAGCTCCAAGGGACACTCAGCAGAGCTGTTCCTGCACGACCTCCACACCAAACCTGTTGTTTCAGAGTGCCCATCACATCTACAACAGTGTGATTACAGCATTAGCTCCTCCAACACATCTTGGCTTCTGCTGATTTATGTCACCATCTAATTTTAGATGAACACTTACCCAACCACTGCTTAGCCAATTACTAAGTTTAAAAAGAGAAAAAAACTTTTTATAAGGGAGACTATGAATACTTTTTGCTTGTATATCTTACCTGAGCTGTGGAGTAATTAGAGACTCCATATTCAAACTGTAGATTCACTCATGTAACCAAACATAAATTTTCTTCTACAGCATAAACCACATAAAAGCTGATTATAACTGCACCACTCCCACTCTAAAAATAAAGTGGAAAGGTTTATTTATACTGCAAGCAGCATCTTGGATTTAAGCTATAACTGCAGCTGCCAACTCCATACAGTAAGGTCAGTTATTCCCACTGACAAGTATTTAAAACCAAATTATTTTTCAGACAACCCTCCTTTTCAAAGTAACTCTTAAAACATTAAGATCTTAAGTCAAATGCTCAGGATCAGAGGGCCAATAATGAGATCTGTGAACACAGCATTGCTACGATTAACACGTGCATTTTTAGCCTTATCACGATATCACAGTATTTAAATGTGGGCTTATCAGCATTTTTGAGCCCTTACAAATACACACTCCAAGAGTCACCCCAGGTAACCAGAGACAGGCTGGCTGTACAACAAGCTCTGCAAGACATGAAAAGAAATTGCTCTTGAGAAGACTGCTGGCCTCTACACAGACCACTGATCCAGCACATGGAATTTACAAATCATATCCCATCTCCTGCCACTGAGGCTGGTTGTGTTTCAAAGTTTGGATTTCAATGGAAAGATCAGACCAAGGACAAGCAGGGACTTTGGAAGCTACATACTAAATCTTCAACTGATTTGGAACATACAAACAAAACCAGAAAGTTTTCCTTTATCATCTCCTGGCTAATGCAACATAGCAGCAACAGGAAGAATGTTTAAATCTCACCTGCAAGCTGCAGAAGAAAAAGAATTGACAATTATATATGGAACTACTGAGGAAGCACTGGATGTTTACAGTTTAAATTTCTATGAAGAGATATCAGCTCCTCCAGCCTCAGCTTGGTGGCATCTTGAATAGTTGTTGATCCATATTCACAAAAAGGAGCCCAAATTTCTACATAGCCACTGGCCTGCCCTCCTCAACACAAGCTGTACATGTATGTACATGCAATTATCCTTAGAAGTCACTTTCAAGTAAGAGACATGACTATTTGCAGATTTATCTGAATTTCCTTATGCTTTAGGCCTCATTTCCTGTACAGAAGTCTGGCTGCAGAACCAGAGGAATGCTGGCAGTGAGAACAGCCTGGATTTAGCTGTTGTCTTTCTTGAAATGCCTCCAAACCAGCAGCCTCCTCTAATGCAGGAGCAGCACTGCTTTAATTCCAGTTCTAATTAGGAGATGAGCTTCAAGGCTTCACAGCAGCAGCCCAGCCTGAGCACACCACTTAAAGCTCTCTGTGGGGTGGGCATTTGTCAGGGTGAACGACACTGAGCCCTGCTGGGCTCTCTCCTCCCTTGTGTGCACACACAGCCAGATCAGTCCCACTCTGGTGACCAACAAACAAGGGCAGTTTCCTCCTCTCTCAGAACAATTCATGTTACAAAGAAATCTTAATTATCACAATACAGACAAGTATTCTTCAAGACAAATGGTGACACTAATAAAAAAATTGCTGTAATTCAGGCCCAGTGACAGACTGGGCACTGGAGACCAGATTAACATTTTTATCCAGTCCCATTAGGGAATACATTCCTGCTGTGCCTTATTCTTCTAATAAATGAGACTTTATGAGATTAATGTGTTTTGGTTATTGTCTGCAAATCAGGTCAGAGCAGTGGAACAAAACTCCTCCAAAGCAGCCAGAGCTATGCTGTTCTCATCTGGGACCCTGCTACAAGCTTATCCCTCCTGTCCACAGGGCTCAGGGAGCAACTTCCTGCTGAGCAGCTGCTGCTGGGCTGGGAAAAGTTACAGCTCTCCCAGGCAGAAATTCCAAATGGCACTCCCAGCAGCTGCCCCAGTCTGTGGGATCAAGGCTTTCTGCTTCCCAAGCCCCTCACAGTGCTCTCAGAAAGGTATTTCAAAGCTTGCTTCACTCCCAAGGTTCAAAAGCATTTCCAGCCTGCTCCTGGAAACCAAAAATCCCCAGGTTTGCCTCACACTACCAGACATGCTCTCTAAACAGGTGTTTTGTTGTTGCTTTATTCATTCCTTGCATATTTAACCAGTACATGTAATACAATTAGATTAACAATATTTACATGAAGTTTAAATATAGTTGTGAATAACTATAGAAAACTTGTATCCTGAGCAGCCTCTTATCAAACCCCACAGAGCACTTGTGACCAAAACAATGAAAGTAAAAGCAAAAGACTGAAATTTTTTAGGACCTCATCACCTAAGTGCAGTTTTTCCAGAGGCTATTCCCTCAGGAGACATGCACTTAACTGAGGAAAACAAAATTTCAGCCAAAACCTGAGAACTTACTACTTTGTCAAGTCAAACAAAAACAACTAAAGGAACCCCAACAAACAAAAACCACACCTGTGGCAGGGAAAATGCTGTAGAGATCTCAAAATAAATGCAGTTTTAATCAAGCTTGTCTCATCTTCCAGTTCTGGAAGAAGCTTCAGTGTCAGCATAATTTGAGACCCACTACAATGCCTGTCCAGCAGATGTTCTGCAGTTGTCAGAAGTGAAAGCTGCAGCAGTGTGAAGTCCTTTATCTCACTCTTTCTTCCAAGCAACTGAATACTGTTAAATAGGAAAATAAAAACCCAATGGGGCCCATCAGAGGCTCTCTCCCAGATTTTGAAGGAATTGGCTTTTGCAACCATCAGATCAAGAGAATGTTTCCACAATTCTTGAAGGGATCTTTCTTCTGTTAAATAACAGGAAAGCAAACATTCCTTAGCAGTTAGTGCTACCCAACAACAGAAGATAGAGAAAAAGAAAATGAAAGTGACCACAAGAGCAACAGCCAGGCTGCATTCTCCAAGCTAGAAAGACAATTCCACAGCAGGATCTCTGAAGTCAGTGCCTGTAATGACTCAATCTGTACTTGGGAACATAAAACAGTTTAAAAGCAGGACCTGGCCAAACCTTAAATGTCAACTAGAAGCAATAAAGCTGGCAAGATTCTGCAACTCAGTTTAATTCTCTGTGCATCAGGGTTGGGAGAAGAACACACACTGAGACAACAGGACTACAACCACCCAGGACATTCTAATAGTGCAAAACTGAAGTCTGTAATTCTAAAGCAACACTGACCAGTGATGAATGAGGATGACCTAAGGAATAGCTCTAAGCAAGAGGTACAGCTTGCAAGGCAGGAGAGTCATCCCTCAGATGGCAGCAGTGCTTCAGAGGGAGAAGGGAAGGAATGCAATTACCAGTGGCCAGGGGCATATTACCAACTTGAGAGAGGCTACTTCTGGAGATACTTTGTACTTTTGATGACTAAGTACCATAAAAAAGAGCCTTAAAGATTGACTGTACTCGAGCCAGCTTATTAACCCCAAGATCACTCATGACTGCAATAAAATAGACAACAACCCAAAGAACAGACCAATACCGAGTATTTCTCCTCAACACCATACATTTTAAGTTGCAAATGATTTTTATTTCAATTAGCAACATTAATGCATGCCATAGTGCAAAAGGCTGCTCTGTATTTGGTGGCAGAAATCTCTTGATGGCCTTTAGGCTATTCCATCAGTTACATCATTCCACAGCCACACTTAAGGCTTCTTGCTGGAGATCTAAAGCAGATGGACTTCTCTAACAATCATGCACATCATCAAATCAGAAAAGTAACAGCACAACTGACCTGACAGTTTAATAACAAAGGTTTTCATGTACCATTACTAGCTTTTAATGTTTTTCAATGCCCCTTCAACAACTTTTCTCCTCAGTGTTGTATGCAGAGTGCAGCTGCACATTGCATTCCTCATAAAATAGGTTTCCAGGACATGAAAGTGAACTAGAACTGTGTTTAAGGTCTTGAGAAGCCAAAGAGGATTAAGAGTTCTTTCTCTATGAGAAGCCACAAGTGTAACCTTTCAGAACATGAACCCTGACCCTTCAGGTTCCCATGAACATTTCCAATATTATACTTCTCCCCCAGTCTCCTGTCCTTTCTCAAAGGAACAGACTACCAATTTCATAACTACTCAAAAGACGGCAAGCTGAGATTTTTCCCCACCACCCTGACACTTGACTCTTCTTCCAGAGACAGTTAGGAACAAACACAGTGATGCTGCAAAGGAGATTATGACACATTATTACTAGATACAGCTACTCATCCCTCAGGATTCCCTGATCCAGAGTCTTTCACAAGTGCTGAGAAGAGTCCCACACTTTAAGCAGTGGAGCATGAGGCCTCAGTAGTAACCAAGATGTCAGAGTTCTCCTCAAATTTATTTTTTTTCACAGCCTAAAACAATAACTGAGGATCTAAAAGTAAATTAGGATTTTATGGAGAGTTTTTTGCTTTAGGAAAGAGTCCACAATGGGTACCTTCCAGCAGAGCACATCTGATGACTTAAGAAAACAATTCAAGGGAGGTCACTTAAAAACACCTAACAACAGATTGCTCCTTTTCCCAAATTTGGCTAGTTATATACTACATTTGCAAATGACTGTTTCAAAAGTCTCTCCCAGACCATCCCAGAAGCCTCAAGTTCGTCTGAATTCAAGAAGTGTTTGGAAAACACTTTCAGGCACATGGTGGGATTCCTGGGGTGTCCTGTGCAGGGCCAGGAGTTGGACTCTATGACCCTGATGGGTCCCTTCTAGTTCAGCACATTCCATGACTCTATGAACTTCCAGAAAAAATTAAAAAGAATAGCAACAAGAGCCTACCAATCTTTAGCTATTGCCAAGGGCACTTCCAGTGAAATGCTCTGAGCTGTACTGGGTTCAGGGCCAGAAGGTCTGTACTAGAACATGGCCTGCCTCCTTCCAAGCCATGCACAGCATCTGCCCTGGCTTCTGGCTGAGCTACAGCATCAGCATGCTGCTGTCACCACTGAGGTGGCAGGATCTACCACAGCCTCTGAACAGCTCAGCACCTGCTTTCCCCCACACACCTCCTAGATCAATAGCTCTACCTGGTACAGGTTTTTCAGCCTGAACTAGTGGCATTTCAACAGGCACCTGTTTTCACATAACACACAAGATACTTCTCATTTGAATCCACCTCTCAGACAAACATCAACTCTAACCCAACCAAAAAAACACATGGCCTGTGCCATATGACATCCTCTGTCACATTCATCACACTGAAAACTGGTATCACTTCATCTATCCAGGCAAGTCTGCTTCCTACGCATTCTGAAAGGGAAGGAAGGGCTCAGACCTGCAGAATACCAAGTGCCTCCTTGCAAGACACCCCAAGGGCAACTCCTGCACACTTTAACAGAGGGGAATGAGTCTGCATTTGAGTCAGAGCTGGACAGGCACAGGAGTGCCTGAACTGCACCAGCAGCAATCCCTCTGCCCTCCCCCACGACCCAACATCCTGGGAAGAGAAGAACTGAGCAGTGAAAAGAACTACAGCTGACTTACTGCACCAGGGAGGAAACTGAGTGCCTTCTTCCTTTTTTATGGCTGTGGTCTCCTAAGGGGGAAGTTGTTCTCTTGCTGCAACTCCAAACAACAGCTGACCACTAGTTCTGGTTTTCACCACTGCAGCAGACTAACATTTTTAGTTCAGTCTATTAATTTCCCTGTTTTTCTGCAGTTAAAGGACTTCTAGAGATCTTTAGAAGCCTTAAGGCACTGGTTTTCAGACAATACTGACAATCATGCTGCCTGGTTTTGCAGAGCTTGCACTGGGAATGGGAACACACACCACAGCAGCAGCAGTTCTGCCACAGGACCACCAGAAAACCAGAAGTGACTGTGGTCAAAGATTACAGAAAGTTTCACAATAACATCTTGCTACTCACCATCACCAGGCATAAACACATCAGACAGGACTTCCTGTCATCCTCTCCCGCAAGAGCTGACCCTTTACATCTGTTACTGAAATGCCATTTCATGAAAAGCACCACTTACAGATCTTCCTCCATCACAAAGAACAGATTTAAGTTTAAAGTGTCTTACATTATTTATAGCAGTTGTCATGAGCACATCAGGACAAGCTCCTACCACACAAACTAAAGCATTCCACTGCTAAACTCCAGTGCCTTTTCAGTTCATTCTAATAGAGACACAAAGAGAAACTGCTGAAAACCGAGGGACCGTATGGGTGCCTCCAAATTAAAAAATAAAACCCAAGACTGAGTTTATTTCTCGAGAGCCATTTTACCTGCAGGCAGGACAGCCACCAACTACCACTACAGAAGTGGTGGTGGCAGGCTGCTGAATGATGGTGTACGTGCTCGAATAGTTTGGCTGTGATGTCGGTGGAGGAACAGCATACCCTGAAATAAGGAAAAAATGCTCAATCACCACACATAAGGCACAAAGAACAATGATAATTTAAAAGTATGACAACCAAACACAGAAAACAATAAACAGGAATGCAGTCTTGATTGAGCACTTTAAGCTCTGTCAAAATCAGGGTAGGAACACCTGGCACATGTAATAGCAAAGCCACTTTATAAATCCCAGTATCCAGCACAGTTTAACCATCCCAAAAGGACACAGAGCTAATAATTAACTTTGAGATTCTGTTTCAATGCTGTTGAGTACCAGGGAGAAACTGTTTAAACAATGACCATAGCTTTCACTTCCGGATGTTATGTATCAAGAATATCCCACTCCAGCAGACAAACTAGTGGAAACAGAATAAATCTTGCTTAAATTCCATATACTAAGTTTCTAACTGGAGAGCAAGGTAGGCATGATACAATGCAAGAAAGTAGGTTGCATAGCATGGAAAACCCCCCGCAACTTTCAGAAAGTTGTTGTTAGCTAGACAATGAGTAATTTTAACAGCTGTAGAGGATAGAAGCCTTTAACTACTTTATTAACATTAAAAACTTTACACTAAAGTTTTTTAAAGGGATGGTAGGATGGTTAGATATATGCAGTGTAATCAAGATACAGTTTGCCCAGGTATAATCCACTTTGAGCTTATTTCTCAAGCTCTCAGATTTTCTTCAACCAAATTATCCATCTGTGAAGTGTGGCAGCCTCACTGCTCAAACTGAAAATAATCAGTAATACCTGTATTGCACAAAAGTAAGTTATCAGCAGGAAAATCTATCTATGGCCTCAAGGTTCAACTCAAAGACTGGGGTCTGTGTCTGCTGTGTAACTTTTGTACTTTCTGAAGCATTCCTCTTTCTTGAGAGGCTACTTCTTCCTTCCTCAGATGTTAATATTAATGAAAGTACTGCATCTACTCACCTGCTTAAGTCTCTAGCAGACTACTGAAGTGTATCAGGAAAAGCAAACATTAACCAGAGCACAGCGAAGCGCAGGCAAAGAACAAGTTTGGGGTCTGTTCTAGTGCCAAGCACAGCTGCGGCTCTGCCATCGTTCCGAGGCACAAACCCCGCGCGTGTGAGGAATGCCCGCAAACCCAGCCGGGAACGTGGGGAGAGCACAACACAAACACCTCAGGGCTCCGAGGGACGGAGGGGAAAGGGCGACGGCGCTTCGGAACACCTGGATCCCGGCGCAGCCGCCTCCCTGCGCCGCCTTCCAGCGGCGGAGCCGCGACAGCCCCAGCGCCTCCCCGAGCCGGGGCAGACACGCGGGGGCGGCCCGGGAGCTCCCCGCTCCTGCCGGGCAGCCACGGCCCGGCTCCCGGGGCACCCCCGCCCAGTCCCGGGGCACCGGG
>VZRZ01000914.1:1848167-1878417 GCA_013398175.1 Climacteris rufus
CTCCGAGGCCGGTTCCGCCGGGCCCGGGCCCGCGCAGGCGGCGCCGCAGCCCCGCACGGCTCCTAAGCCGATCCGGCCTTAATGCCCGGCCGGGAGGGCCCCGTGCGGGGCTGCCGGGCGGGTTCGCGCCTGGCCGAGTTTGTGAGGCGCTCCGGGATCCCCGCGGGCTCAGAGCGGCGCGCCCGTGGCCGTGCGGGGGTACCGGGGCAGTCCCCGCTCGGTTCGTGTGACACGGAGGAGAAACGTGTGCGCCTCGTGCCTTGGAACACGGCGGGTGCTGGGCTGGGGCACATCCCGCCACGGCCACGGCCTGAACTCGGGGACACGGCCCCTCTCTCCTGAAGGAACGTCGTTGCTTTTATTATATGTAATGAGCTGGGATATTTTTCTTGAATTCTGTTGCCATCAGCGTTATGCTAGGCCACTGGAAATTTTAATTAACGACATGTCATCTTCATTTAAATAATTATAGTTGTAGGAGAAATTACTTGGCTGAGCTGCAGGATGAGGAATAACTCAGCAGATCTGATTTTTCCAGTCCCCTGAGACTACTTGACAACTTCTGCCTTCACTGAAAAGTACATGAGCCACAAGCACTGAGCATCCTTCAAAAGTGAGCAACATCTGTCTTCATCTTCTGCAGCACAGCCAATGCAAAGGGGCTTAAAGTGGAGTCTTAAAAGTTTATAATCCCAAATACATTTGGGAGTTTCCCAGGATTCCCCAAACACTGTCTCAAAAATTCAGATGAAAGAATATGCAGAAACTCTCACTTGTCATGGCTGCCTTAAGTATTTTAAACCAGTTGCATCTGCCTGGATTATTTTAATTCTGTCCCATCTATATTTCTCTTCATAATCTTTGGAACTTTCACTGTCTTTTTCTGAACTGTTCCAGGTACTTTTCTGCCTGCTTGGACTGTCATTCCAGGTACAGGCCTTCATTTCTATATTTGTCCACCTTTAAGAGACCCAAGCATCACTTTTTTTTTTTTTTTTTGTTAGCTGGTTAGGTATCTATCATCACTGCATTATCCATAAAGCTGCCTTTACTCCAAACTCTCTGGCATTCTGGTTGCTTAAGATTAAATGTGTAATATTTTCTGCTGTCATAAGCACTGCTTTGGAGAATTTTAAGTGCTATTACTGAAGGGGTTATTTTCATGGCCTTTACTTTCCCAGTGATACACACACTATAATTTCCACCTCATCTTCACTGTATTCCATTCCATTGTTTCACATTATGTCCTTCTGTACTCTTCTATAGGAGGATATAAAGAAGGTAAATAGCTGGTCCAAGAGCAGACAAATATTCATAACTTCAAAGACCCAGCAACAACGAGGGGGAAAAAAGGTCATAACTGGAAGATTCATCTCAGTTATGCTCCAGCTAAGAGGGAATTTTGCTGGTGACCTCCCCTGGTATCACTCATTCTCTGCCTCTGTGTGTTTTCTTCTCACTGTTACCTGTTTTTCACCTGTTGGAGGTTTTTAGGTACTTATCAGCAGCAATTCTAGGTAACAAAGACTCCTGAAACATCCTCCCTGGGATCCCAGGGGAATTTACTGTGCTCTTCTTTGACACTGCCCCAGCTGTGTGAGATTCTCCCCATTTTCACCCCTGCCACTCACATTCACTGCAGGTCAGTCCCCCTGCATCACCACTTCTATCAGAAAGCAGACAGGCAATTCTCTTTAGGCTCTTGTGCTGAAGGCACAGTTGCCTTTGACAACAAAGAAACAGTGTTCCACACTGACTCCAAGCAAGAATTCCTCTTTCATTGTCTTGGATCTGAGTCCTCTTTTCTACCTTTCCCCACCCGGTTCTCCACTGCAAAGTTAAAGGAGCTGAAGGCAAAGTTCAAAACGCTGCTCAGTAGTTCTGAGTGTCAGACATACAGAATAACCAAAATGTGTCTGTTTTGATGGCACCCAGAAGCTCAAGTGACAGAAATACACTGGACTTTCTTGAAAGTACTGGCATAGAGCTGCCTCAGCCCTCTGTGCAGGGCAGGGCTGCAGTGCCCAGAAAATGACAGGTTATTGTGTGATAGAATTGGAATGGAACTCAACCAGGTCTCTGCTGCCAAACCATGCTCTGTGTATACTTAATCACACCTACGTATATGAAATATCCCAAAGTGGTTGGATGTGATCCAGAATGCTTTGAAAGAGGTTTCCTGGCAGGAGTAGGCAGTATGTCCATGGATTCAAACTAGAAGGGTGCTTATGGAGATCTTTGCCTTGGTACCTGTGTAGGTGTGTTGCTTACAGGGAGAGGAGGCTGGGAAGGAGGGGTTGTGGGATATTAGAGCTTGGTGGAATTGAGATGAGCAGGGTGTGCAGCACCACCAGCATTACCAGACCCTGAGTGGAGCTGCCTGCTCTGGTCTGTGCTGCTTCATCCCAGTTCAGAGCTGATGTGTGTCCCCAGCCTGCCAGAGCTGTCCCGTTCTTCTCTGAGCTCTTGGAGGGTGGACAGTTGTGGGCTGGTAGGAAAGTCTTTCATGTGGCTTCCTGGGGCCATCTGAGAGGTGCTGGCTGCACAGCTCTGACAAAGACATCTGGCTGCCAGCTTTGCACAGGCTCTTTAAAAAAAATCATCCCTCACATTTTTATTGAATTTGACTGATGATGGCTCAGACCAGGACTGATCTGCAGTAGGTTCAAGATCCATTTTTATACCCATCATTTTCATTAATAACCTTGTTTTTGCCTTTCAGATATGGCCATGCCCAGTTCCCTTTTGTGGGCTGTTGACATTTTTGGGAGGGTTTACACTCTCTCTACTGTTGGCCAGTACTGGGAGCTCTGTAAGGACACACAGCTGGAATTCAAAAGGGTCTCTGCTGTCAAGCAGTGCTGCTGGGGAATAGCCTGTGACCACCAAGTGTACACCTACGTGTTCTCAGGAGATGTTCCCATCAGATACCAGGAGGAAACCTATGAGAACCAGGTATGGCAGGTACAGCACCTCTGTCACAGCCACACACTTGGGCTGACAGCAAATCCCACATCAGCTTTCTTGGTGTTTCTCCCAGGAAAATTGGTCAGTTTTATTTGTTTTCATTTTTTACCTGAAGTTTCTGAAGAGTATGTATGTGCCAACTAGGAGGTTATTCTTTTAATGTTTAAGTTCCCAAAGGAGTTATACTTCCCTGCTCTTAGCAAAAACAATGCCAGTGTGAACTCCAGCCTGTTCTATGTGAGCCATTTCAGACTGGAACATTCACTTTTTCACTGGGTGGTTTCCTTTCCTTAGTGACAAATACAGAATCCCTTTAAGAAAATATACAGTGTAACTTGCAGGCAACAAAGATGATTATCAGAAATATATTATTCTTAAGAAAGTGCTATTTCTTAGTGTTACAAAGACTTCTCTAATAAGGGCATAACTTTCCATTAAAGTACAATGTTTCCAGCTTTTTTGTATAGAAGGGTTAGGATGATTCTTCCTATCTGATGTACTTAAAAAGAATATTTTTAAAACAGTATTTTAAAGGAAATGTATTAAATTTGTTTTGAAGTTAGCCAAAAGTTATTTGGGAGAGAAAATGGAAGGATTTTCTTGAGCACATTTCCCTGATTTTTAATGGGATGAATATAATCTGAGAAAAGACATTAACTTATCTGCATGGACAAAAGTATAACAAAATAATTTTACACATTATTTAATACTGATACAACTTTTCAGCCATTTAAGAGTGTTCCTTTTATGTCTAAACATGTTCTTTAAAAATGCAAAATTTAAAATTCTATTTGTTATTTTAAAACTTTTGTTTTGCTTGTTCTAGGCTATGAAAAAGGGAAAACAAAATACTAGAAAGCACAAATATAAATATTCTACAAGAGCTAAAAAGAACAAAATAAAACTCAAGTAGTGCACAGATAATGTGCAAAGCACTTTAGTCAGATTTCTAGTAAAAGTAAATAATATTTTGTGTAAAAATTAGAGAAGGATTTATAACCACTCATTTTCCACATGCCCTAAAACATAAGACAGTATTACAGGACAGATTTTGCCAGTATTTCTATAGTATGTAGGACTGTGGGGGGGTTAAATGACGACTGTATTGGTGAAAATCCTTTTGTTGTTTGTTCTGTAACTGATTCAGGGCAGATTAGGGGTAAAATACCCTTTGCTATAACATAAGATACAGGGGAGATTTGCTGATACAGTTCTCTCAACATAGTTGCTGGCACAGGCAGTGCTGTTTTCCTAGTGCAGACAAGATATTAATCATCCTGCAGGAGTAGATTAGAGATATCCTCCACACAGCATTGCCCTCATGCTGCAGTGTCGTGGTGCCATACACCACCAAAGGAAAAGGCACTGTCACTAGGAAAATACCTCATCAGATGGTCCTGTTTGTGTAGCTGCAGATGCCTTGGTTGGGATGAGCTCTGCAGTCAGCCCTGCTCTCAAACTTAAAGCTTCCTCCAAAGGCCGTGCTAGGGAGAGGCTCATGGAGGGAACACTTTCTCATTCACCCCAGGAATTTATTCCTCTTCTACCGCAGAAAATAAGAACTGTGTCATTTATGAGTCCCTGTAGACATCCAGTGAGACAATGTGACCTCAAAGCAAGCACTTTATTTATTATTTCTGGCAGCGCTGGAATCCAGTTGGTGGCTTTTGTGAGAAATTGCTGCCCAGTGACCGCTGGCAGTGGAGCGATGTGAGCGGGCTCAAACACCAGCAGCTCGATAGTTTCACACTGCCTTCACCACACTGGGAGTGGGAGTCTGACTGGTATGTGGATGAAAATATTGGAGGGGAACCAACAGAGAAAGGGGTAGGTGAACAATACCAAAAAGAGATCTGTTCTGGGAATCCTTAGTCTGTAAAATAAAAGGAATTTTTATAGAAGTGTAAAAAAGTCTGTAAAAATAAAACTTGCCGTAGATATTTCTTTCTGGGAAATTGCTCAGCTCTAATAGAGCTGAAGGAATGACCTTGTTGGAAGGCTTTTGAAGTCTATAGGAACTTCTATAGAAGCTTTTTTCTTTTGATGAGGCCATGAAATCCTGGCAACTGAATGCCATTGTTATTTAAGATCATTAGTATGAAGAAAGTAAAATGTTTTACTGTGTCTTGTTTGTTCTGTGTATATCATGCAGAGGAATTTGGGCATGATTCATAAATCATTTATGGAATTAGCTGATCTGTTAATCGGGGCTCTTGAGACACACAGAGTAACTTGTACTGTGACTGTTGGGCAGAATTGCTCTGAGTTATGACTTCAAGCATTCCCTTGATCCTGTTTTTCATACAAGAAAACTTCTGTTTGCAGGGCTGGACTTATGCCATAGACTTCCCCAGCACCTACACAAAGGATAAGAAATGGAATTCTTGTGTCAGACGCAGGAGATGGATCAGATACAGGAGATACAAATCACGGGACGTTTGGGCCAAGGTTCTGGATCTCTTTTAAATATTAAATAAACGGATTTTCTGAAATAACCAATTATAAGTGCAAGGAAATTAATTTTTTATGACTTTCCTTCACTTCCAACTTGCTATTCATGCAAGCATAAATGGAAGGCTGGGATTTTTCATAGAAACCTGTGGTAATAAGGTGCCAGATCTCATGGTGATGCAATTAGAGATGGATGCTCAGCTCCTTTGCAAATTTCAGACCAACTCTTTAACTTCCTTTGATTGTGTGACAAAGGACTCTTGTCTGAGGTAGCACCTGCCTGGCATCGCTGTGTCCTTTATCTGTGAATAACTGTTCTTTAATAATTGTTGTTCCATTCTAAGAACATACCAAATTTGTAATTTGTGATCTTTCAGCTTTCCAATTCTGTATGCACTGTACAGTGAGTAAAAATTTCCTTTAGTTAGGGTACAAAATACAGACTTCTCTGTGCTGCCTTGGCAGCAATTCCCCTCTCTGCACATGGAAGCCTCGAATGAGCGGGAGGCTCTCCATGCCCAGCCACCCTGGGAAGCAATACATAACCAATCTGCAGGAAACAAGTTAGCCAAGTGCCCTGTTTGCAGGGTGTCCTCTCCTCAACCTTCCTCCCTTTGTTTCAGATTGTATCCCATGATGACCCAGAGCAGCTGCCAGACCCCTTCAATGACATCTCCATCGGAGGCTGGGAGGTCACGGACGAGCCTCTGGGCCGCCTGTCAGTGTGGGCAGTTTCTTTACAGGGAAGGGTATGTGTGGGTTCCTTCAGCTTTCTTTTTGAAATTACTAGTGAAAAAGAGTTAAATACTTGTAAAGCAAGGCAGGGTTGTTACTGTCTTATGTTGGTGAGGAAATATAGTCCTTGTGCATCTGGCAGAGGATGGAAAGCTGCTTTGGGATTCCCTTATGTAACAACTTGTGTTGTAAATGGAAAGGCTTAGTATCTCTAGGGTTGCTGTTTTATGGAAGCCTTTAACCTCTATGAACAGGTGAATCTTAAAAACTTGGGCTGAATAGTGTCTTGTATCTTGCAAAAATGCCCAGAATGCTGACTGTAGTGCTGGAAATCAAAAGAAGGAGCCTTGAAACCTGGTAAAGGTTCTGCTGAAGGATTGTGCTGTGCCTTTGAGGTGCAGATACAGGGATTATTCAAGAGTTTACAAAATTATTTTCTAAGATTTACTGCTTAGAAAGTGGTTACCTCCTGACCTGGCAATATGGCATCCAGCTCTGAAATGTGTTCATTTTATTTTCTGTTGAAAACTGTGCATCTTTCTTTGTTGTTGTTGGTTTTAGGCCTCCCATGAGGTCTCTTCTTTTGCTCAGTGCTGTAAAATTTTGATTCTTGCTTTCCTTCCTTCACCCTTCCAGCATGTATCTGACATTCCTTTGTCTCCTGATAATTTCTAACTTGTGGTCTCACAGGGTAGAATGTAATACTTTTAACAGATAGCCTGAGCTTCCAGTCACATTTGGCACTGCCTGGAGGGCCAAGCAATCTTGATTAAATTGTTTAAAATAAAATTCCCTATTCCTCATACTTTCTAGTAATACGTGACAAGCATCCCAGTCCACAGGCTTATTTGACTGCCATTGTAAAATGCTTTCATTTCCCAAGTGAAAGTCTCCAGGGAAATAAAGTACTTCTAAAAATGAAGATTTAGCACTCAGCAGTCATGCTGTGGAGCACTCATGTGACTACCACAGGATGCTTTCTATGTCTGACCTTCCTATTTTGACTGTGATCTATAGGAAAGTGCACAGTCCAAGATTAGCAAAGGACTGGATGTCACCAAAGGCTGCACAGAGAGAGGAATTTTCCCCCCATATTGTGGCAAGCTCTGTTCAGTGAAAGTGAGGTCAGGCTGTCAGCTAACAGTAACATTTTTGTGTTCTGTATTTGTTCACTCTTTGTTTATGTAACATGCCCTGAAATACAGTGAAGTGGTTTAAATGTTGAAATACACACAGAACTTGTAGCAATAGATTACTGTATCCAGTCCAGACTCAGTTCCATGATAAAAGCTGCTCTGTAGAACAGCCTCCTCCCTTAGTACATAAGGAAATAGCTTCAACTGCATAATCAACATTTAAAAAGTACCTTTAAAGGTCAGAGTGCCATACACTACATTAAAAAATCCTGTTGTTAAAGGAGGACTGTTCTTTCCAGTTTGTCTTTACTCTTGTCTCAAGGGTTTCATTGTTGTGGTGATATTTTTTCTTGTTTCATTTGTGTTTTTTTAAAACTCATCTAGGTATGGTACAGAGAAAATGTCTGCCATCACAATCCAGAAGGTTCCACGTGGTCCTTAGTCACCACTCCTGGTGAGGTTGTACAGATCAGCTGTGGACCCTATGACCTCCTCTGGGCAACTCTTTGGGAAGGGCAAGCCATTGTGAGAGAAGGAATTGATAGGAATAACCCTCAAGGTAAAATTTGCTAAATTTGGAAACCCCTTTGATTTGAATAGTGTTGAATAAGAAGCTAACCCACAATGCCTTCTGGGTTCTGTTTTTTGCAGGAATTTCCTGGAGTATTGTGGAGTCTCCAAGCTCTGAAAATGGGATTATGCATGTCTCTGTGGGTGTGGATGTGGTGTGGTGTGTTACAAAGGATAGAAAAGTAAGAGGGGTCATGCTCTGCTTCTGCTTTTCCTTTCCCCATCTGCTGTTCTCAAACAGGAGTGTATCTGGCCCAGGAATGGCCAGATGGTTTGGATGGAATGGCCAATTTATGGTTTGGACTCTATCCCCATGGTTCAGGGAATTCTAGTTCCCTGTGCTGTTATGGGAATGCTCTGTGGTTTGTGATACACAGTTGAGTTTAATTTAAGGAAGATTCTCTGCTTTTCTCTTGGAAGGAATTTTCAAAACCTCAGTCAGACAGGTTTGGCAGGTGGGTGGGGATGTTGGTAGGGTTTGGATAAGAAGCCTACTGGTAAGGGATATTGAGCATCAAAATTGGAGGGACTTCTGTTTCCACAAGGAGTGAAGGTTACATCAAGAGCAGAACGAGGAATATTCTCATCTGCACTGTCCTGCATGATGCTATTTTTTTATCTTCCTACTGCAACTGTTCCCTCTTCATCAGCCTGTTAATGTAGAGATTTTTTGGTATTTACTAGGTGAGGTATCTCTTATGTGGATGTGTACTTTCTTACTGAAGTTTTAACTTATGTCTTAAGTTGGAAGGGACCCATAAGGATCACTGAGTCCAACTCCCTGCTCCTTCACACTGAATTCGAAGCCAGGCATGAACTGTGTGCATGTGCAGCAGTTCTGTTGGGTTTCTCTGGTGTATTGAGTCACTCCTTGTCAGCTGAGCCATGGTCACAGCCTGTGCCCAGCCTGCTCCATCTGCCAGACAAACCCACTACAATAAATGGAGATAAGCTGGCGTGTTTTCCTTCACATCTGCTGCAGGACAGTCAAGTATCCTGATGTTAAGGCATTCAACCAACAACTTCTAAAGAAGCTGCATGCCATTGCAGCTATGGCTGCAATGTATGGCTATGTGCTACATGCAGAAGGAACTTTTTCCATGTGCCTGGCCCACAGACACTTTCAGATTGGTAAAGTCAGACCTAAGGGGAGACAATTTAAAGAGCTGTACTGCTAAAAAGATCCCTCTGACAGTTCCCTCTGGCTGCCCTGCTTCTAGGGTTTGAATGTTAGAACACTATTTAGAAGCCCATTCAGAGTGATGAAAAATAGCCTACATGTTGACATGCAATAGAAAGTATTTTTCCAACAGCAGAGAAACTAACTCTGTCACAGAAAGTCCTACAAAAAAAGTCTCCTTCTGGGCTCTTCTGGCTGTATGTGGACACACAATGTGGGTACTGTTGGGAGAATTGTTTTATCTTTACCTGATAAAGGAAAAGAATCAAGGAAGTAATTGACTTCTTAAGACAATGTGGCAAGTCAGTATCAGAGATTAAGACTAATCCACTAAAGAAACTAAATTCCAGCTGTCTGTCTGCTAATGCAAAAGGAGCAAAATTTAGACTTTCTCTTGTTGTCGTAGGTGTGGTTTAGAAGAGGAGTGAATTCACATAATCCTTGTGGGACAAGCTGGATTGAAATGGTCGGAGAAATGATGATGGTGACTGTAGGCTTAAATAACCAGGTAAGAGAGCAGGAGAGCAGCTGGGAGCGTTCCTACATCCCCCTCTGTGCAGGCACTGTTCACACGTGGTGGGGTCTGTCAGCTGTGCCAGTAGGGCTGACTGGGCCAAGGGGCCCTGGGCTTGAGCTGTGAGGGGCAAAGTGGCTGAATTCTGCACCTGAAGTGACAGTCAGCATGTGAATTGTGTGGCACAGGGAGATGCAGACAGCTTCTGATACAGAATTTTGTACTGCATCTACAGTACAGCATTAAGGAAGAACACAAAAGGAAAATGCTGTGTCCAGCAAGTGCTCAATCCTGCACCACTGCACCTTTTCTGTATCTGATAGCTGCTGCCTTCCTTCACCAAGCCCCTTCCTTCCCCAGGTCTGGGGAATCGGCTGCGATGACAGAGCGATTTATTTTCGTCAAGGGGTCACACCAAGTGAGCTCAGTGGGAAGACGTGGAAGGCCATTGTGTCTGGCAGAGAGAGTGACAGATCTCAGACAGGGAGCTCGACAAGTCTGCTCAGGTACTCAATGAAATTCCTGCTCAAGACTTTGTACAGCAAGAGTTTCAGTGCTAGGAGATATTTCTGTACATTCAAGTGGTATAGACAGGGAGGAGTGGGGAAGACATCTCAAATCATGAGCATTTGCATTTTTGCCATTAAAATTAACAACAAGCAGCAGTTGTTGCACTCTGTAGAAACTGAAGCTCCCACTGGAATCCACTGCATGCTTGCAGTAAAGCATGTTCCTCTGGGCTTTACTATCACTATCTGGAACTAGTCTCTAATAGGAGAAAATGTTGTCTATGCAATACCATGAAAGAGTGCCAACTCCACTTAGGAATTATTGTTCCTGAGTGTCACTGTACGTTTCTTTTCCTAGGAAGATTAAATCAGTTACTCCCTGCTGCCTGCTGGCCTCTGGGCTGTGCAAGATATGCCAGTGGGTCTGGGAGTGCTGCAGAAGCTGCTTGTTTGAGTCAGTGTGTTTGCTGAGAAGTCTTCTCTAGCTAAGACAAATCATAACGTGAATAATGGGCTTTAAAAAATCCTGTTCATTATTTCATATTCAGAAAATGCGATGTTGCTTCAGTGCTTTCCTGAGAGCTGTAGGCAGCCAACACCATCAATTGTTTGAAAAGATCAATGAAATTCCTTCCTATGTTTCAGATTTACTAGACCAGTCTATCAGATTTTTTATCAGACTCTTTCCCCTGATGATAGAATTTGACCTTTGAAAAAGAAGTCTGCTGTTTCTCTCCTGAAGTGAAACACTGAGTCAATTTCTGTGTGTCTGTGATCTAAGGCCTGTGCTAATTTACAATGCTTTGGATGATAGCTAATTAATTATCTATTTGTCCTCAGTGCTGGCTGTTTCTTTACTGATGATATTCAGAGCCAAACAAACGCGGTCATTCAGGGTGATGCAGATACTTCCTCTGATACAGAGCTCCCTGGTGTGCCCACGAGCCCTGGCAGCCCTGCCCCAGGGGGAGCTGCAGCCAGCAGCAGCCAGGCTGGAACATCTGCACGTCTGACTGTGGATCCTCTGGACTCTGATCAAGGAGAAGCCACTGCTGCTTCAGCTAATAATGAGAAAGCTAACCTTGAAACGAATAAATCTCCTGCAAACCCAAGTCCTTCTGCAGAACTGCAGTGGATAAACATCGACCTGAAGGAGGCCCAGAAGCAGCCAGTGCTCTCTGTGAGCAGCTTTGCAGACACATCCAGCCTCTCTTCCCTGGGCGTGTTCTCGGCAGGAGCTGAGGACCGGTACGGAGCCGATGAGCACCCACTGTGGGCCTGGGTGTCTGGGGGAGGCTGTCTTGTAGATCTGCACAGCCCACTGAAATGGTTCACTGCTCCTTCAGGTACTGTCCAGGCACCACAGCACACCCTGGTTCCAAGCACAGTTCAATATGCTCTTTAAGAAAAATGTTGTTTTAGTTATTTGAACAAAGCCGTGGTGCAAAGCTTGTGCTAACCCACTTTGTCCTATTGCAGTTTGTTAATAGGTTCCATGTCTGAGCATAGTGCTGCAGTATTTAGCTGGAAAGCACTTTAGGCTTGAGATAAATAAATGTAAAAGTGATATTTTCTCTTGAGTTTCTGTAAGAATTTTGTAAAATAATCTGTGCTGGATCTACATCTCATTTTTAATTGTACTGAAACTGCAACTTGGGGCAAAACTCATCACTGAATAGTAACAGGAAGCAGTGGAGAGGGCTGTCTTGAGAGAGGCAGATGCCACCAATAACTGCCTCACTCTGCCATTCCTACTGAGATGGGTAAAATAGACCATGAACTGTGGCATCCCAGGATTTAACAACAGTGTAACTTGTGTGCACTGTATTATCTAATTACCTTACAGTTCAGTGACAAAGCTCCCATTTTTACAAGGTTATTGCTTTAAAAGCTTCTGTATAATTCATCTAGTGATCCTATTTCTATGCATCATTTACAAATTTTGGCTGTAATACATTGATTCCAAATGATAATCATTATAAAAATGATGTTAGACTGGATTGATTCTGTCTGGTGTTCCTTTCACAGAACCGTACTCAAAGCTCATCAGAGTTTATTTGGTTCGGTTCTGTCCTAGGTTTGTCATCGTCTGTGCAGTCTCTGTCCCTGTCTATCACTCCAGCACAGACAGCAGCATGGAGGAAGCAGATTTTTCAGCAGCTCAGTGAAAGGACAAAGCGGGAGCTGGAGAATTTCAGGCACTATGAACAGGCCGTTGAGCAGGTAAGCAGTGAGGGCATTTCTCTCTTACCTTGTAAACACATCTGGGAATCAATAATACTTTTCCAACATACTGATTGGAGCTTACTGTCAGCTTTATATTCTTGCCCTTATTTCTGTCTGTGACAACTTTCCTGGATTATTAATGTCTGGGCTCCCTGTGGGAAATTAACAGCTTGTCAAATGTGGAGCAGCAATACTCATCTAAAAGCATTATCAGATAGTTTTGTGTAGGACCAAACAAAGCATTGCTCAGCATTATTTGAGTACTCTGAAACCTCAAATCCTCAGAGAAATGTTTGCAACAGTGGAACATTGTATGAATTATTCCACCACAGGATGAGGCTTCTTAATTGAAACAGTGACTCAAGTAGGTGAGCCTCGCTCTCTGTGGCCATTAAGACCAATTTAACTTGCGTAAATTAAACAATGCAAACGTCAATGGCAGCACAGAAATAGCAGCACTTTTGTTTGATGTTCCCTTTGTTATGACTTCCTGGCTCTTTTCAGATTCATTCATATTTTTGATCCCTTCATTGCTAATTGCCAAATGACATCTGGAGTTCATTTGATTAAAGCCACTTGGAGTCCAGGGGTTTAATCAAGTTTAAAAAAATTATGTCAAAAGCCTTTAAATTCCAAATAGAGGTTGTGTTATAACAGGAGCACATTAGAGTCAATTAGTACCTGTGTGTTACTGCCTTCTTGCAGAGGTAAAATGTCACTGCTCTTGTACACATGCTACTTCAGTATCTCTCTGTGCACTTCTAGGAGTTTTCATTTTGTCTTCATTCTCCTGAATACTCCGGTACACTCTGTGTCAGAATGGACTGGTATGACACAGACTAACCTGCAGCACAGATAACTCGTGGTCAGAAAAAAATAGAGAAAGAGTTGTGCAGTTTCCTTATTGCTGTAAATTTGTTCTCGCCTTGTAGTCAGTTTGGGTTAAAACTGGAGCCTTGCAGTGGTGGAGGAACTGGAAGCCTCATAAGTGGATGGATGTTCGCGTTGCACTGGAGCAGTTCACCGGGAGCGATGGAATGCGCGACAGCATCCTGTTCATCTACTACATGTACCATGAGGAGAAAAAGGTGTGTTCAGCTGCAGGCACCTGAGAGAGCTGCATCTGGCACAGGGAAAGGGTTTCCTTAAAGGAGGCAAACTATGGCACTCTTCTGTTCTGAGGTTTGGGAAGCAATTCAAAGGTAACCCGGGTACCAACAAACCACAGGCTTTGCTGAGCTGCAGCTGTGTTATGCAATGTCAGAAATACTCAGAGAGCAACCACCCACATTGCTTAACCATCAGTTCTGCACTAATTAGGAATTCGTCTGGAAGTTCAAAATGTTCTTAATTGTGAAGAAAGAGCCAGACTTGGATGGCCAGGGTCTTCACCAGTAGGGTTAATGCCTGCAGGCAGTAGGAACCAGAGGTAGTGCAGGGCTGGAAATTGAGTTCCATTCCCTCTGTGCCAAGAATTGATTCTTTGCTATCCTTGGCAGGAATGCCTTGTTTGTAGACCTGAAGTGCAAAAATGCTGGCTCTGAGGAAGGTTTGTCTTAGTCACAGGTTTTTTTTTCTCTTGTCTTAGTACATCCACGTGTTCCTGAATGAAGTGACTATTATAGTTGAAGTGCTGAATGAAGCCAAACACTCCTTTGCTCTGTACACACCGGAGAGGACGAAGCAGCGATGGCCAATCCGCCTGGCAGCCGCAACAGAGCAAGAGATGCACGACTGGGTAATTCTGGAAATGTCTCCTTTCAAGCTGGCAATATCTGCAATAAAACATAAAAGCCAGTCTCTGAAATCTCAGCATTACATTTACACTCTCTAGGCTACTCATCTGTTTTCAGAGTTCAGGTATTTCAAGCATCTGATCAAACTATTTAGAGGCACCTGAGGCTCCTCTGGAGTTTGCAGGTTTTGTGGTGCTGCAGTTATCCACAGCAATACCAGTATTGTTTTTCATTCTCTTCCTATATCTGGCTGTAGATTAGGGTAGAAATGAGTTGAATTCAGTTAGTGTGTTGTTCTGCATTGACAGAAGAGCCATTATCTGTTGTCACCATTGCAGAGAATCTTTTGTACAGGCAGACAGGCATAGATACACTGGAGCAGGGGAAGACCTGAGAGATCCTTCATCCTGATCAGCTCCTGCAAACCACAGAGGTTCCAGTGGTTGTGTAATAATTTCTGAACCACTGAATTCTAGTGCCTTTTGAGAAAAAGCTGCAAATTCACTTTGCTGATTTGCAAGAACATGCAGACGTAAACCTTTGTTTTACAGTACTGAGCATCTCTATGGGAATTTTTGTTCTCACTGTAAATGGAAGCTTTTGGTTCTTTGCTTCTTGTTTTGTAGCTGTCTTTGCTGACCATGTCTTGCTGTGAAAGCAGACGGATTCAAGGCCCTCCTTCTCACCATGCCATTTGGTCAGTTACTTGTAAAGGAGACATCTTTGTTAGTGAGCCAAGTCCTGAGCTGGAGGCCGGACCCCAGCTGATGCCGTGTGATCAAATGTAAGAGGCTCCAAAAGCTGTTCTTTCTGCATGGGATTCCATCCAGCAAAGAATGTCCTTCCTGTCAGTTCAGTGGCTTTGATGGGCTGTAGGAGTGTGTAGTACACTGCAGATGTCTCTCAGTGACAGGGTTAATGGCTGCCTTCAGATTCATGATTGCACGTGAAGAAATTCACCAAGTCATATTTTCATTCTTAGATAGTGGAGCTGTTCTTGTGATTTCAAAAGCCTTTCTTATTGAGATCTCATTTTTTGTAATTGCATCATAATTTGTCATAAGAGATAGCCTAGACGAAAAGTAAATCTAATCGCTGTAATTGGAATATAATTTGAGCTTTTGGTTTTATCTGAGTCAAAAAATCTGAAATTCTCAGTCCTCCATAGACACTGCAGTCCAGGAGCAGTTTCTTGACAGTTTTTATGACAACTGTGGCAATATGGTGCTGCAAACCCCTCAAGCAGAACAATCCCATCTGCTTTTTAGTAGCTGTTAGAGAGAAGTGCTTTCAACTGGCAACGGCCTTCACTCATAGGCTGCACAGTGGTTGGACAAGTGAGCAGAGAAAGTTGCCTGTCCTGAACATTGCTGATTTGTTGGTGGGGAAAGCACACATTCCTGGTGGGTGTGGTGTAGAGTAAAATGTCCTTTGCTGGCAGGTTTTGGCGGCAGGTGGGAGGCCACCTGCGGCTGATCGAGTGCAACAGCCGCGGCGTCGTCTGGGGCATCGGCTATGACCACACAGCCTGGCTTTACACTGGTGGATATGGAGGGGGCTTCATTCAAGGTACAGCTTAAGAGTGAGAAATAGAACAATCAGTGATATCACAGTGGCTGCTGGAATTGAAAATGTGATGTCCATAAGTTTATCTTTAATCCAAATGATGTACTTCTCACAGGACTGGCCAGTAGTGCTGATAACATTTACACACAGTCAGACGTGAAATGTGTTTACATCTATGAGAACCAACGGTGGAACCCAGTCACTGGATACAGCAGCAGGTCATTTACTCTATTTATAGTATTTATTTACTGTAATATTAGTACTGTCAAATGAAACAAGGGGTTTGTTCTAGCTTTTCAGAACCATTATTACAGTTACTCTGTCTTCAGTCTCCTCTAACGTTTACAATTAACCTGTGATGGAAGGAGCAGTGTTTCTCAATTTCCTGCTTTGTAATTATCCATTCAAAATGCCTTTGTGGCAAAACATTACAGATTTGTGCTCTGTGATTGCACAAAGTGTGCCTGCTTGCAATATCTTTCACTATTAAGGCCCTACAGGAAAGTTATTAGGATCCATATATTTGTATACACAGTGTGCTAAATACACAGAGGCCTTGAACAGTATTTGAACAGAAGTATTGAAAAATGCATGTTCACATATATGGGTGTCTGCGCCAGACAAACTGAGGATTCAAGTTCCAATTTTAAATGGGAGTGAGGAATTATCACTCTACAGAGAAAAATGTACATGGTCCTCAAGTAACTGGAAGCAATTGTACAGATTCTTTCCCTCTATGCTCATCATTCACATGATATTTCTAAATACAGAAATTAATGATGGCAGTGTTCTGTGTGTGAAAGTAGGAAGTGCTACAAATGGGCTTTTCTTCCCTCGCCTTTTAAATTCCCTGTTGTAAATGACTTTGCATTCCTTGTGCACTGTTCCACCACAGAGGTCTGCCCACAGACAGATACATGTGGAGTGATGCCTCTGGCCTGCAGGAATGTACAAAGACCAACACCAAGCCTCCCTCTCCACAGTGGTCTTGGGTAAGTTTTGTCTTACAAGTTACTTTGCTAAGAAGTCAAGGCTTAGCACATAGGATACAAGACTTGGGTTCAAGGGGCCCAGATTGTCATAACATTTAACCTTGTTTTCCCCATTTATACACTAGTAATAATCTTCCATAGTCAAAAGAATGTTAAGCATTGAGTGGGGTTTTTTGTTTACCGTGACTTAGACTGATTCTTTTCTCTTCAGCTGAAATAAAAAGACTTGGGAACCTCTGTATGAATTTCTATTTCAAGTATTAGAATTCTAGCAAGTCATTGCTCTCCAAAAGGTGGAGGGAAATAGAAGAAGAGGTTTTTATTCTACTCTAGGTGTTGATTGTGCTGGTTATTCTCAGTGTCTCCTTTGCCCCCAGGTGTCAGACTGGTACATTGACTTCAGCACGTCGGGCGGGACGGACCGGGAGGGCTGGCAGTACGCAGCAGACTTCCCAGCGTAAGGAAACCCCTTCTTCCTCCACATCCCACACTCCAGTCCTCATTTCTTCCCATGTGCTGGCTTGCACATGAACTGTCCTTTGACAGGGACACAACACTGCCTCATTTCCCCATTGTGTGGGCACACTGATACTTGCAGGGAGGGAGGGCAGCAAGGTGAGCTTGGCAAACTATTGCTTCAAGAATTTTAAAGTCAGCAGGGGTGTCTGGTAGGCAGACAGGGGCAGTGCTGTCAGGCTGGCACTGACACTGCAGATGCTCTGACATCCCCATGAACACCTGTTTAAATTCTTCTTTGTAGGTCCTACCATGGTCACAAGACAATGAAAGACTTTGTCCGACGGAGGCGCTGGGCAAGGTGAGGAACTAAGATATAAGTAAGTGCTGAACTTGAATGCTACTCACTAAAAGTCTGGTTTAGTTATGAGGTGAAGAGTCTTGTCACCCAATCAACAAAGGAAATAGTAAAGAAACCCAATAAATAACCCATCTCCAGTAGAGAAGCTGATGATCTTTAGCATTATGGCTTTAACTGTAAGCCTTTACAGATAGTTACCCTATTGCATTTTGTGGGATCTGTAGATAAAAGTCAGCCAGTTCTTCCCTGTGTCAGATTTTCCTTATGGTACATGATTAAGGAATAGTAGACACTGGGTATATCAGTACATGTTAGGTCATTTGTAACAATAGTAATATGCCTTTTATATTAACAGTTTTAACTTAGGAATTCCACATACTCCGTGCTAGGCCACAGATAATGCAAGCCCATTTCAGTCACAGGAAGTTTTCAGGTGGAACCTGGGAAACAGCAAACTGCCACTATATTCCATAAGCTGGGAAAGTCTGTGCATTCCGTTTTTCCAACTTTTCTATGCTTTCTATACTAGTGCATCTAATAGCTGTGCTAATAAATTCCTGTGAACTGACACACTGTTGGGTTTGGTATTGAAGCTACAAAGTGAGTATTTTGCCCCTTGCACAATAAGCTTTGAAGTGAGGTTCTGAGGCATTAAACTGTTGTTCCAGGATATGCAGCAAAACAAACAATATCCAGTAAATCAAAATGGTGACTTAAAACAAGCAACTTGAGAAATACCCTCAAGTCTAAACATTTCCTCTTGTTTTAACTATCAATTGGAAATTGAAAACAAATAGGGAACACTCAGGGCTGGATTCAGTTTTTCAGAACTGGAAAACAGAGGAATGTCCTGGTATTTTTAGGGTATTAGGACATTCCTCATACACAAAATTATTGTGGTGATGGTAGTGTCTAACATAATTTCCCTAATAGACAGCACTACTTTGTTGCAGTTTCCACTGAAAAAATACACAAATTCCCAGCATGACTTACCAAGTCTTAAATTTAGAGCTGCCTTACCTCTGCCTACCTCAACGTCTGCTACACAACTTTTTAACAGGCCCCACCAAAAAAGGATTGTAAAGTTATTCCCCTAAGCAAGACAGAGGGAGGAATGAACTGGGTGTGGAGTTCTCTCTGCAATTCATTTTCTTGCTGTTGCCCAGTGAGTCTGAGAGCGCTATGGAACAGTGAGCACAAGGTGCAGACTTCTTGGGTGGTCTGGGTTTTCTAAAGTAACTTTTAAAAAAGAACAACAGAAGCTTTGAGAAATCAGTGTTCGTTCCAAAAACCTCTTTCAAATTAAAAATACTAATACTTAATGAAAAGTACTACTTAATGAAAAGACTTCAGGCCTGGAAGTCAACAATAGACTGGGAAACAAATTCAGTTGTAGAAAGTATGTACATCTGACAGGTTTGGGTTTTTTCTGCTTCAGAAAATGTAAGATAGTCACCAACGGGCCATGGCTGGAAGTGCCTCCTGTTACCCTGTGGGACATCTCCATAATTCCCAGTTCAGATGCAGATGATGAAGAAGCAGTAGCACTGTGGGCAATCAGTGACAAAGGAGACGTGCTCTGCAGGCTTGGAGTGACACAGCAAAATCCAGCTGTAAGGCTCCCTGGTTGTTTTTACTGCTTATTCGTGTATTTCATGTAATTATGCAAGTACCTACACACAATCAGGGCCCTCTCTCAAAGCACCTTGGTATCTTTCATCCCTTTGTGTCCCAGATTTGGAAGTCCCTGTCAGTTTGCTGCCCACGTTCCTTATAATAGCACTTCTCTTGCATAATCTACCTGAGCTTGTGCCACATCACTGGCAGGAGCCTCTCTCAGCTCCTGGCCATCTTCTCCTGAAGCATTTTACTTCCACTTTCTGCACTGGTAGCTTAGTTCCTATTTTTGTTTGGTTTTTTTTTGTTTGTTTGGTTGGGTTTTTTTGTTTTGTTTTTTTTAATTGTTGATAACAGATGTATCCCATCTAAATGACTTGCCAAGGAATAGACTCTCTCTGAAGTAAGGTCCCAGTCTAGTGCCCGTTGATATCAGGAGTTTATTCTTTGACTTTTCTGGGCCTGATACTGACTCTGTTCATTTAAGAGAGGTGGGCCTGGACAAACCTACAGATTGTACTTCATTTTTTATGGACTGGGACAGAAATAATGGGCAAATGTCCAGTAAATTGTGCAGAAAGGAACAGATAATCCTTCTAACAGACACGTGCTGAAACCAAATTAAGGTGGCTATGCACTGATTTTAAGCCATACTTCCAGCAGGGAAAAAATCTAACAATTTACTTTAGTGGACTTTGGTGAAAAACTGAAAGAAATTGAAAAGTCTTTGAGAATTGTTTTTTCCCCTTCCCGTTCAATCAGTTGAAGTCTTTAAGAATTATTTTTTTTCCCCTTCCTGTTCAATCAGTTACAGTGGCACCAATCTGTAAGGCAGAGCAGCAGGAGAACTGGAATATGTGTCTGGAATCTGAAGCCCCGTATCAGCTGATTTTTGTGAGACTGTTGTTCTGTATAATCAAAAACAAGGGATTATTAAAAAAAGAAGGCTCTAACCCAGCTATTCAGAGACACATAGATGCCTAAAATCCAGGGATTTTAACAGAAAAAGCCCTGTTATCATCCAACTTGGCTATTTTCAAAGAGTTGTATATCCAAATATCTTTGAGGATCAGCAGCCTTGTTTCTGTTCAGTTCTGAAGTTACATAAGATTTATTCTCCAGAATATTTGTCACTGATTTTTCCCCATTTGGTAATAATCAACAGTATTTTGTCATGGAGTTTTTAACCATTGCTTCACAACTCCTCTCCCTTGATTTGTTAGGGAACATCTTGGCTGCACGTGGGAACAGATCAGCCCTTCATTTCCATCTCCATTGGAGCATTTTACCAGGTGTGGGCTATTGCTAGAGATGGTTCTGCCTTCTACCGGGGTTCAGTGTCTCCAAACAAACCTGCAGGTAAGAACTTGTACTTTCCTTTTACTCCACTACACTGCCATGTCTGAAAAAGATCAATCTGCTTCACAGAGGCCCTTCCCATAGCCAAACAGTGCATACAAATTATACAGTAGTTATAGCAGTTAATTTGCCCTTCACTTGCATGATTTAAAGTGTTTGTTTGTAAAAAACAAGCTGTTAAAAATAGATGAAATGTGATGTCATTCACACCTTTCCTGCACAGCAATGCATTTCAGCTGCAAGCATTCCCATGCATAACTCTGTTTTGTCAATGTTTAACTCCAGGATTTCTAACCTTTAGGTGACTGTTGGTACCATATTCCTTCACCTCAAAAACAGAAGTTGAAGCAAGTCTCAGTAGGAAGAACATCTGTGTTTGTCTTGGATAAAAATGGTAAGGATTTAAAAAAACTGTTAGTCAGTGTAACAAAAGTACATCAGTCTATACCAGACTAATGTAAAAAGAAGAGGCTAAGTTAGAGCTGGACAGATGATTACTGGTGCTCCAAGAGGAGTTGTATTTCATATTGAAAGATTTGGAGTAGCAGTGCACTTAAGTACTGCTGCTGAAGGCTTGGGGTTTGTTATCTATGTGATAGTGCCCTGAGGAATCACAGCCCAGCATCTGTGCTCTTCACTGGGGGAAGACACAGATGAATGTCAGGGAATTGCACGACAGGATTTTGTTTGGAACCCTAGAAGGTACAAAACTGAAGAGGAATACTTGCCTGCTGCAAAACAGATAAATCATGAAGCAGCTTTTGTAAAAGAAACAAGCTTTAACACCAGATTCAGAGACCTTCATCTCATTTGCTCTTGTTTTCTAGTGCAAATAGTTCCTTATATGAACATTTTTCCCCAAGAAGTTTTACAAAACAGAGTATTTGCTGTTTTTCAGAAAGGTTATAAACAATAACCATAGAAATACAAATTCCAGAGTAGGAATTCATTTTGTCATCATCTCTGTAACACATTAGCCAAAACCATAATGCATTTCCCCAGAACACAGAAAGAATTAACTGCTGGTTTATGTTGTTGCCAGCACTCTGGACAAACAGCCATGCTGGGCTGTAAGCAGCACCCTTTATTTTTGCAGGCAATCTCTGGTACCGCCAGGGGATCACACCCAGCTACCCCCAAGGATCCACTTGGGACCACGTTTCAAACAATATCCGTAAAATGTCTGTAGGGCCCCTGGACCAGGTGTGTATTAAGCTTCCTTGTATTTATTCAAAATTAGATGGAACATACTTCAGTAATTAAATGCTCTTCAGCATTAGTTTTGTTTAACTTTACCCCACAAAGTGTTGGTCTAAATGCTGGAATCCTGATAGCAAGACAAAAAGCAGTACCAATGAAATAGTGATACAACCAAGCCCTCTGCTGTAAAAAGCCTCATTAATGATTTTCCATTTATTTTTAATGGCTATATATTTTAACAAAGCTTTTTATACACTTAATCTCTTTCCTGCCAAGTCTTGGCAATGTTTCAATTATAACACTGCTCTATGGTTTGTTTGGGTGTCTCTCAGCCTCAATTAGAGCAGTTTCAGCCTGTGGAAGACCAAGACTGATTTCTGCAAGGGATCCAACAGAGTTTTCACATCTGGGCAGAGCAGCACATTTTATTGCCTCTCTTTGCTTCCTCGAGGTGTGGGTGATAGCTGACAAAGTGCAGGGAAGTCACAGTCTGAGCTGTGGGACCGTCTGCCACCGCACTGGTGTCCAGCCCATGGAACCTAAAGGCCTCTCCTGGGATTATGGTATTGGGGTAAGTGCTGGGGGCACAAAAGTGCCTGGAAGTTGTACATCCCAAAGTCCACAGGCACACAGAGAAAGGGAAGTGCCATCCTGCCCAGCTGGCAAGCATTGGAAAGCCTGGATATACCTGCAGGAAACTGACCTTTTCCTACAGGTTTATGTTCCTTTTTTAAATTAATATAAAGGGCTGTCCAATCATAGCTGGGAATTTTTTTATTTGCATTTGATACATATTCATTTTCAATAGGTAATTTAAAAGTTAGAATGGAAAAAATAGTAAAGTAAGTTGGCATTTAAAAAAAAAAGTGGATTCCTTCCTGGTCTGCACATGATTATTCCTCATTGTTGTACCCTGTATTATTCTCAATGTTTTGAGAAAGGCTATTTCAAGGCTTTGCCACCTTTTAAGTTGGTGGAATATCTGCAATGGCTCTGTTATGAATGCCTGACCCTACTAATATCAATTCCCTGTGAGAAAAAAAAAATCCTCAAGTATTCCACCTCTATAACTCCTGTCAGGGAGGTCTGTTGTGCTTTGTTTCATTTGACAAGGAGCCTTTTTTCTGATTCATCCCAGAGCAGGATTACTTTCCACATGAATAAATACTATAAACTATAGTAGTGCACATAAAGCATCACCTCAGCACTGGCAGGGTGATGTTTCTCCTGCTGAATTTCTGTATCACTCCTTCCAGGGAGGGTGGGAGCACATCACAGTCAGAGGAAATGCAACAGAAGCATCTCGGGTTGCTGGGCCTGAGGAACACGCGGCACTACCGAAGGATGGAGAAGATGAGGAGAGTAAAGGGAAAACAGAACACTCTAAGACCCCTCTGATGGTCAGTGAAAGTCAAGAATTGGACAGAAATGCTGTTAATTGTTAAGTTGTCACCATCTACATGCTCCTAACAAGCAGTAGTCAGTAATTTTGAAAGAAACTACATGTCTATTGCTTGGAGAGAAAAATTACTTTTTTGTGTTACTAATATATTTGACTGAACTGCACTTTGCAATGGGGTGTTTTAAGTACTGAATCCTTCTAATGCATCTTGTGTAAAATGTGACTTGATAGAGCTCATAGTTTTGTCAAAGCAGGCAAGGTTTTCAGCCACAATGTGTTTCTGACCCTTTACCATAGCTGCTACACACCATACAATGTGAATGTCTGTGTAGATGATCCTACATTTACTTCTTTTTTATGAATATTACAGTTCCCTACATTTCTGTCATATTCACACAGCTTGCACATTGTTCTTTGGATTCATATTTGATGAAGATGTATCAATTTGAATGAGTTGCAGGCAGACATCACTGGCCTGTTTGTACAGGCACTTACACGTGCACGAAGCTCTGCTCACATGAGTATGGACGGGGGTCATGCTGGTCTCGCTCAGTAAAGTCAAATTCTGTACAACTCTGCTTGGGGTGCAGTTACCAGGAAGGGCCAGTGCTGCTGGCTTTGCTCACAGTGAGCACTATCTCAGTCAAGCAGCACAACAGTGGTTGCAGGGAGCCAGGGGAGAGCAGAGTCCTGCTCAGGCACACCCAGTGATGATGTCTCGCTCTGAACTGTCAGTGCAGGTGCTGGGAAATCACGTTCTGTCTTCAGCTTAACTGCAGCTGTGATAATTGAGGCACACAGATGCCTACCTAATGAGGCTGGAAGGCACCAGACTCTTGAGGCTGTGTTCCAGATCATTGCAAATTATGCTTTCCTCCTGTAAAAGTCAAGAGAAGGTCTTAAATTCTGACTTTACAGGGGTGGGAATGCAAAACAACTTCACTGGTATCAGTGGAGTTTGCCAGTGTATCCTGATGGCAGTTCAGAATGAAGCTCTCTCTTTATTTTTAGTAAGTGATTTATTCAGCCATCCCTTTTTCCAACATGAAACCACTTTCTATTCTCAAAAAAAGCTTTTCTCCTGACTTATTTATAATAATTGGACAGTTTACATTCATTTTTCCTCTGTGTGTGTGACTGTATATGGAGTTATTTTTATATGATGAGCAGTTTGGTGTGGTCTCAGTACTGTATTTGTAGAAGTAAAACTTATGTTTGCACGTATTTAAGGAATCTATTTGGTATTTAATGCCAAGGAAAGCACTATTTCCAAGTCCAAATGTGAATGAAGATTGAAGATGCTTTACTGTTTAAAAAGAACCTGTTGATCTTGCCACTATGTGATTAGAGATTTCTGGTTTATACATACATTGTGGGAGAACCATAAATAATGTGTTTGCATTGATTACCGTCATAGGTTTTGCATAACTTGCACAGCATCTTGTCCAAATAAATAACTTTATTACACTTATTTTTAGAGAATTATTAGGATTGTATTTTCTCTGCATTGTATCAAAATTCTTTTTCCTTTGAATAGTCAGTGTTTACATCTCCAACAATCAACCTGATTGCATACAATAAGCTTTATCATGTACCTTTGCATTTTTCCCTACATTGCCAAGTTTCACTTACTTTACTGTAAAAAGCTGGGTTTAAGTGAAAAATAAGATGTTATAAGTTGTTTATGTTTGAGTACTAAGTATTTGCCTTCTAAAACTATTATTTAGAAAATTATTTAATTTAAAAATGTCATTGTTGTGGCTAGTCAAAATAAGGAAATGTGACTTTAAATTGAAGCAATTTTGAAAAATAAAAGTAATTTATCAGAAAAAATGCTTCTTACAAAATCCTTTTTGACATGTCCAAGAACACAGCACTTTGTAGCAAAGTACCACTGTGGAACTAGCAGCTGTAATTCCATTCAGATGCCTCTATCCAGAGCCTGACTGTCCCTCAGGGATGGCAGTGGTCACAGAAGGGGTAACTTTCACCTGTCTCCTCTGCTGCTGTATTCACAGCTAGATATGACATGCAACTTTGGGCTATTTTAAATGCTTCTGGGTGCAGAAAGTCAAAAAATACACTGCCCAAGCATTTAACCTGTTTTTGACAGCATGATCAGTGTATTTGGTTCTTACAGTGATGTGCAATTCTTCACCAATGGCACTGTTAAAATACTGGGTTTTAAACTCATTGGTTTCCTCACAAACATAACCAAACAGCGGTTCAAACATACCCACAAAAGCATTCCAGGGCCATTTGCTATCTGGAAACTCTCAGGTAATGACCTCTAAAGAATCCTGCAAAGAAGTTACCCTAATGCCCAAGTGCTGGCTGCCTTACTGTGCCCCGCAGAGCCCCGGGGCTGGCGGGGACCTGGGGCCCGGCGCTGTCCCGTGGCTCCAGCCCGGTCGGGCCCAGCTCTGAAGGCCCCGGGGGGGTTCCACAGCGCCCCGGGGCTGCTGCAGCCCCGAGCCCCCCGCGCTGCCCATACCGGGGTGTCCCTGCCCGGGGCCCTCTCACAGCGCCCGCCCTGGCCCAGCAGAGCCGCGGGGCCTCTCCGGGGCCTCTCCGGGGCCTCTCCGGGGCCTCTCCGGGGCCTCTCCGGGGCCATCGCGCCCGTCCCAGCTGCAGCCGCCGTGGCCGGGAGAGACCCCAGCCCGGCCCCCGGTGCTCCCCCGGCGGAACAGCAGCTCTGCCTTGGCAGGCTCAGGGCTCGGGGCCAGGGGCCGACCAGCCCGTCCTGCTGCCGTTCCTCGGCCACCACCCCCTGCAGCTCTGCCCATCATACCCTGTTTGCACCGACCTAGAGGGAGAGAAAGAACCAAGTAACATCTGAGGTCTCTTACCTGAAGAGATGCTGAGTGGAACAACTGAAAGAAAAGGCCTTGGTGTTCCTGATTGAGCCCATCATAATCAGACAACATAGAAATACAATAAGGGCTGATTTAGCAACACGGGGCAGCTGTTGAATGGAGTAAGATCCAGCACTGTAGTAGCAAGTTAAATCTGTAAGAGACTCTGCAAAATTTTCATTAACACTTGAATACAAGATGGGCTTAGTCACTTTTATTTTAATGTGAAAACAGTTCAAAAACTAAGAAAATGTCAGGTTGAGGTAGGATCCAAATGATTTCTCCAGTAAGGCAGCCACACATATAAATCATTATGTTCTACACCGTAGCTGTAGCTTGAAGTGGTGGAGAAAAGTAATTCACATCCCTTACCAGCCTGTCTGGAAACCTTCCACTCTGAATTAAATTGTCATCCTATCAGTTGTGCTGCAGCAAAACAAAAACACATTAGAAACTACACAGTGCAGCACAACCCTTCTGTGATGGGTCCCATAAACCCTTCCTCAGCCCCCATTCCACCTTGGATACCCCTCCTTTGCAGGAAGAAGGACCATGCCACAAACTGTTACCAGTCCTAGTGGTGCATGAGACGCCAAACATTCCCTGTGCCATCCACAGCACAGAGCAGCAGCCTCCTGCCAGCACGGGGCTTAGGAAATGTGGGGAGGAAGTGCTGGAACACAGGGGCTCCATGGGCACCACAGCTCCACCTTCAGATGCTTCAGGTATGAGAACACAAGAGGAAATGAGAGTTCCTCGGTGACATAAAACTTATTACTGCAGGAGGAGAAATAGGGAGGGGAAAAAAAGCTCATTTTCCTTTTTGAAGAGTTTCTGCTTCATTTATTGTTTTATAATAACAATCTAACACTAACCCAGACAGAACCTGATCACATTACAGGCTTCATTAGCAAATAATTTAAATTGGCCAGATCATTGTCCAACTTAAGACTATGCTAAAGCATTTTTATAATTGTTTTGGCAAAAAGAAGTAATTTGTCCCTTATTTATTATTTGTATTACAATGGCACCCAGACACCTGCTAAAGAAAAACTTCATGAGGCCAAATGCTCTGAAAACAGAGATCAGAGCTGTCCTTACTCTAGAGAGCTTACAATCTAAGAAAGCTTTGCAGATGTTTGCATCAACAGATGTTTTTATGCTTTGCAAGGTTCAAAATTGCCACAGCAGATCCGTTAAAGATAAATACTAAGAGAAATTTTCAGATTTGGTGACCAGTTTTCCATATGTGCCACTTCAGTCATCAAGTCAGTCAAATGCTGTCATCAGTTTTAATTTCCTCTGCAGCATGGTAGATGAGAAGAGGCACTGAAAGGTTGGTGAACAGAGCTACAGCCACGATTCTCAACAAGCTCCAATGAACTCAGGCTCAACTCACCTACTCCAGGTAGGGCAAGTTTCAGAAGTTACTAAATCACTATTTTCAAGTCAACTCCAGTGTCACAGGACAGGTTTCCAGGCCCTGGCACACCAGACAAATACATTTGTTACGCTCTGAAAAATTCTTACAGTTTAAGGTAATTTTTTAATATGCCATGTAAACTATAGCCATGAGTGTTACCTGTTTGTCTTTATAAGAAAAAAAATACAGGAGAGCTGGAGGCAAAGATAACCTCTTAAAACCTCTATGTACTGACATGTATTATGATGTAAGAAGGAAAAACAATGATGGTGGTAGCTGACTGTTGGTGTTTTGGCTGAAGTTATGAATCTGTGGAATATTTTTGTAGATGTTCCTCATGGTCATCCTCCCCATGTTGCTGTGGATAATGCTGGTACAACTTGGAGGCCCAGGCTCCCCCCATCCCTTCTGCTGCTGGAAAGTGTCCATTGGACATATTGAGTATAATGGAGGTCAAGGACTTAATGTAATTTTTGGCCAGCGTGAGAGTCTCTATTTTGGACAGTTTGTTCTCAGCTCTCACGTGCGGGATCACCTCCCGCAGAGCCTGGAACGCGTTGTTGAGCTTGTGCATCCTCTGCCTCTCGCGCTCGTTGCTTTCCAGTCTCCTCAGGAGCCTGTCCTTGCTGCTCCAAGGACGTTTGCCTCTGCCCGTGCTCATCTTGCTGCTCTCCTTGTTTCCCCCGTTCCTCCTTTCTTTACGTTGCAAACATTTCACCAGTTCCTTTTTTCTCATTGCTGGCTCTTCCGAAAGTGCTTCTTTGTCAGCAGTTTGCCTTTGCTTCTTTCCTTTGGTTTTAGTCTTCATGTTTTGTTGGATGTACTGGTATTAAGCATCAATGTGCTGTAAAAACATAACACCAATATTGAGCTGGGAGGAGAGGTTACAGAGGGAGCAGCACACAAGTGAACAGGACCAGTGAAACAAAGATGCAGTGAGTCACCTACTGGTGAAAAACATGCCTCTGCTTTCTCAGAAATAAGCCTCAAACTAGAGAGATTTTTCCTTTGTCACTGTACGTAAGAGAAAACAGTCTCCTAGTTGAGCCTTTCTGTAGAAAAGTGAACCTCAACTCAAAAAATATGGAGAGTGCAACAGACAGGTTTGATAACGTCTCCTGTGTTTTCAGATCTCATGCTCCTGTTGTCTCCCAGCTCCTCATTAACCCACATTATAATAAAACCATGCACTGCTTCAATGTACATATGCTGGCTTATGTGGGGGGTATTGGACAGAACCCTCAGACTCTTATTTGAAGTAATTTCTCCTTGAACTCCTGGCAATTGCTTTTTGTAGGCACAGGTGTCCACTGTGTGAGCAGTCCACTAGAGGGAAACATGGCACACTCTCAGGGAGAAGCTCCGAGCCAGCCACGTGTTTTCAGCTGCAGCATTTTTGCATTCTGGGCTAGTCCCCACCACACAAACACACAAAAAGAAGCCCTTCCCTCTTTCAACAACAATCCAATAACAGCAGGGCTTACTTGCAGTTACTGCCCCAGATGAACAGCAGCAGAGCAGGTCATTTTCTAGGTTATCCAAAAAGACACAGCAATGTTCCTTCCTCTGTGTTAGCAAGGCAGATGACAGCAGTGATATTTTACCCTCCCTCAGCCCAGATTCTGTGCCCACACTACATCGGAAGACAACAGCCTCACAGCAGCCCTGCCTCTAACACCAGTGATCAGTGTTACTAACAGACCTTCCCAAGTCTTCGTTCCATGGTCTTCCAGTCCATGTAGTCACAGATATATTTTGTTTAGACCAAACCTATTTTTATGCCGATACTGTTATGTAGGAGCAGTTTGAGAGGTGGTGAGCCAATAAAAAATGCAGAAAAAGAAGAACCAAAACTTAGCCCCAGATGTGAGACTGTCCCAGTACAGGACATCAGCCTTAGCTGGAGCAGGTGGTTCCCAGGTGTGCTGTGGTAAACACCACCTCCTGTTTCTCGTTTCTTTAGAGCCACGTTCAGCCTGACAGTGACTGAGTTCTCTGCCTGTGAGGGCATCCTGGCCATCCCCCGGCTCCTTACTACCCTGCAGGCAACTTTCCCAAATGGGACAGGAATTCACAAAGCAGCTGGCTTACAGCAGCACCCAGGTGATAACAGCTGAGAGAAAGACAACACCAAGCAGCTTGTGTTGTAGGCACCTAAAAGAAATGCTGGAGACACACAGGTATCTTCAGAGAGAAAGCAGGTCCAAAGGCAAGCACTGGGTTTTTTCTGGACTCTCTGTGCAACTGGCTCGGCAGAAAAGGTACAACTGCAGGAGAGCACAGAGGAGAGTCAGCTTCCCTGCCTGAGTGCAAAAAGCACTGCTGGGAACAGCTGCTCTTTAGAAGGAGAACAGCCCACAGGACTTGGTGAAAAGGGGTCTCATGGAGGCAGCCAGGGGAGCAAGCTGGAAGAAAATCCAAGAGAAAGGAAGCTTCGGCAAACCATGGGAAGCAAAGTAGTCTTTAAAACTGAAGGCTGGGCAAAAGCAAACGAGAAGTCGTGGGATAGGTGCCTAGCTGGCCAAGGTTTGCTTTCAGACTGCTGCCACCGCTGTAACTCTGAGAAGCAACTTAGAGAGCCCCAGCTCAGCTGCTGAGAGCCCCAGGGAGGTGGTGTGAGTGTGCAAGGAGGAAATGGATTGTGGGGGGATCAGGAGCAACAGACTGGAGTGGTCAAGAGAAACCAAAGAGAGAGAGCAGCCAAATACCAACACATTTTCCACCCTCTGCAGCCATCTGTCAGGGCTGGCATCCCTCCTCTGTGACTTACCACTCCACCAGCTGCAGAGAAGGTGCCTGAGGCCCAAGGGGCAGCAGGGCAGAGCCACGGGGGGAAGGCAGGAACAGCAGGAGGGGCTGTGGGGGCAACGGGGAGGGAACGCTGCGTGTCCCCTGACTGAGCCGGGGTCGGTGGGCAGGAGCCTGCGCGGGACCCGGGCCCTGCCCCTCGCCGAGGAGCCGCGGGCAGGCTCGGGGCCGAGCCCGCAGGCGGAGG
>VZRZ01000914.1:1878488-1921203 GCA_013398175.1 Climacteris rufus
CAGGCTCCCTCCCGTGTTCTGGGCGCTCCCGGGGCACACGGGGAGCACTCGGCGACACGGCAGCAGCCGTGTGGCACCGACACCGAGCCAGGCGATGTCACCGCTGGAGGGGCAGTCCAGCGCCTCCTTCAGCAGGTGCGGTGCCCCTGGACGGAGGAGAACAAAGCCCGTCCGGATCTGCTCTGCAAGCTGTCACAGCACCCGTGGGACACAGGCCCACAGCCGCAGCACTGCCAGCCCCTGCAAGGAGGCTGCTGCTCATAAACATTGCAAGTTCTCAAATTCTTTGATAATAAATTCTATATAAGGTGACCAATTTAGTGCCATGGGATCTTCTACATCTGTTCTCATTAATGACCACTGCCTTGGTCAAATTTCAGCCCAGTAGTTATATTTTACCTAATGAACTTAAGTCATCTTGCTATCAGTTTCTCATTCCCAGGTCACAACAGGTGCCCGGACCCAACAGCTGCGATGTGAGCTGGGGGCTTCCACCAGAGCCTCCCAACGCCGACAGAGCTGCCCCGTGCCACCCCACCCTCCCGGGTGGCAGGGAAAAGCAGCGCCCTCCTCCTGCCTCACCCCCTGCCCAGCCTCAAACAGTCTCAGCCTCGCACGAAAAGAGCTCCCAGTCACACCAGCACTACATTTCTTTACCTGGTTGTCTTTGGTCCATTCAGCCCACGCACTTAGATTGAAAAAAACAAGAAAATATTGTAGAAAGAAATTCAATGAATACTGACAAAAAATCATTAACCTGTTGTCTGAATTTGGAAATTTTGAAATCCCCATTCTTCATACAGATGTTTAATTCTACAACTAAAAGCAATATTCAACATTCAGAATTACACTGTTTCTGTTTTAATTACTGCTTCTCTACCGGCTGTATACACACTTTACCTGAAATTTTCACAAGGGTGATACTGGAAGAAATTAAAGGTGACTACACTATTTAGTGTAGACTTGTCTGCTGTGACTGTGGCTTTGAGCTTTTGGAACTTTCTCAACCTCTGAGCACTAAAATATACATCTTACAGTGGAACTACACTGTGGACCTGATCCATTGCTGGCATCTGTTTAAAAATGAACAAACAGACAAAGAGATTATAAATATATAACTGTATTTTATTTTTAATATTAAATATTTTTAAATTACAAGCAGTTTCTTGAATCACACTATGCATGATAATCAATATACAGTAGAAATTACAATTTAAAAATGTACACAATTTAAAGACATTTTGACCTGAAATTTCATTAACTATGATATATTGCCATAAACCTCATACCTGTATTAAATTACAATAGGAAAACCTCATACCTATGATTTTGTTACATAGTTTCTCATTTACAAATAGAATTAAACATTATATATACACACACATCAGTACCATTTATCATTTAAGTTACACCTACATCTGTGCAAGTTCAAACAATTTCATAAACAAAACTAACTGTAAGTCATATTCAAGTTTCTGAAAAACAGGCTGCTGGTATTACAAATACTTATTTTCAATAAGTTTATATGATGTTTGACTCTCCTCTAGATTTCTTCCCATTTTGTACCAAAACCATTACCATACAAGGATATTTGTGTATGACTTAAAGCTGAAGTAATTTTGTACACTCCATTCTTATTTAAGGCTATTTCTTATAAGGCTAATATACTTGGATACCACCTTCACCAACTCCAACACAAATAGCCAAGTCACTGACACCTGACAATGCTGACATTTTAGGATAGTGCTTAATTGTAAAAAAAAAAAAAAGTCTTTCTACCAACCAGCCGCCTCATGAAAGATTGAGTATTACATAAAACTCTGCTAAAAATACTGATAAAAAGAATGAGGCTTAAATGGCTTTCATTAGTGCATCAACAAGGATATGAAAAAAATGGTTAAACCTGCTCATTTCCATGAAAATGGCAATTTCCATAGATGCAGTTATACACACCATGTCTGCAGCTGGGGGATTTGGGAGAGTACAGGTGTTCCCATTGGAACTGGACACTCTTGTCCCTCTCTTGGCTTCTCACTACAGATCCTAATTTTTAAACAAACTTCTTTAGGTGGGAAAACTCAGATCTTTTAAATACCTTCAGTAGCCAAATTGAGACAACGCCTTCATTACTCAAACAATCCAGATATTCTGCTAGAGAAGGAATTAAACTGTAACCAGTCCTCATAATAAACCATTGAAAATAGATACATGTACTTCTAAAACGGAGACCAGGCTTAAGTAGCTAGTGCAAGAAATTACATAGAGTGTAATGAATGATTTGTAACAAATCCCCTCATTAGAATGTAACGTGTTGGAATTACTGATTCATCTTCGTTGTGCCATTTGACTGCCAGGCAGATATTTAAATATTGCTAGTAGTTGATCAGATCTTTAAGTATAATTTTTTACTCCAAAAGACTGTTTATATTATTGCAATCCAGCCTACTGGATTACTGGAATTGAAATTCATGTTTAAGTGATTGAGTCACTTTAAATATTTCTTTCTCTTCATTGTACAGCTAAAAAGGACATTACCTTGCTTAATAACACACACACCTAGTTTTGGAAAAAATGCTCCTTTGGCAATTCATTAGCAATGAGTCCACATGGACAAAGGAGTAAACTTGCACTTCCTGTGTAAGATTTTCTTTAAACCCGGGTAAAGAATAAAAATCTTAGATTCCCATCAAGCAAAGAAAATTCCTGATGTGCAAGATAAACATCTGATTTTCCAGAATTATAAGAAACAAAATGCACAACCAAATTACAACATTCTGGAGTATAAGCTTTTATTTAACCCAGGACTGTTTTAAAATCAAATGATTCAAAATTAAGGCTGAACTCCAGGTCTGACAGGTTTCCACCACACAAGGCAGACAAGCCCACATGTTATTTGCAGACCATTATGGAGTTTCATTCTTACTATGGTGAGAGTTAAAGACAGATGAGATACCCTAAATCTAGCTGTATCAAGGAGTTTAATGTTGGAATTATGGAATTTCTAAGCAATAATTTGTGCACAAAGTCTATTACCAACATTTTAAAATATTTTCAGTAGTGCACAGCTTCCTTAAACCCTCTACAGTATATACTGTAAGCCTGTATTAAGAACTACTTGACTTGGCCTTCTAAATAATGCTTTGGGAAAGGTCCATGGGAAAATTCAGTTCCTCACTTCACACTGAAGAACAGTTCTAACTCCGAACCTGAGTGCCTCATCAGAAAAAGATATCTCAACAATTCATTGGCAACTTCAAACAACATGATAACTAAATCATTCCCTTTTGATCAGTATGGAAGCCATTCTGGTTTAAGGGCTAAATGATGTTGGAAAAAAAGCAGTTAACATATTCCTGTCACTTTAAAACATACTTAAAAATCAAAATTAACACAGAGGTATACAAAAAAAAAAAAAAAAATCACACATCTGAAAATATCTAGTCCTCCTATCTTCATACGATGAAAATTCTCTGGTGACTGGATCTGGACACAGAGTACTTGGACCACCATTTTCTCAAGCCCTGTCAAAACAGCCACTAAAATACAAAGTACTTCATATTTCAGTACATTTGTATTTTAGTACAGGTAAACAAATACAAAGCCAGGTAAACTGTTCCTATCAGTGTTTCCTACAGATCTGCAACTGTGTAAGGCATTCCAAGAAGTCAGGGATTTGTTTCTCAAGTGAACTCACTTTGGAGTAATAATTAAGGATACCTTTTTCCAAGCAGTTTTAAGGATTAAACCAGCTAAATGCACGGCAGGAAGGTTAAACCCCCACACTGTCTTTTCCCTTCCCTACAGGCTTCAGAGCAAACCTGTCATACTGCAACCTTTGTTCAGGATGCATTTCAAGATGTACCATGGAACTTTGCAGACATCTTAAAATGGATCTGGCCCTATAAAGGGTGCAAAATTGGGCGTTAATTGTTAATCAAAATCTTAATTGTCATAACATCACTGAGAGGTAGATTTACCACAGGCCTCTGAATGGAGCCCCGACCTGCAGACGGCAGAAGAGTGAGCGTCAAAATTCACAGAATGCACAACTGAAGGGCCAAGTGTACTCAAACCCAGTCTACTGAAATTAGTCTTTTTATGAGATTCATAAATTCCAGAGTTTTGTACAGCCAATTTTTCCTCTTCTTTCTCCAAGGCAGAAATTGTAGCAAAAAATGGAAGGCCCTTAATTGTGATATAGTCAGATGCTATTACAGTTTAAGCAGTCAGTAGGATCATACGTAGGAATTAAGAGACATCACCTCTTTCATCTTAAAATTCCAGAGTATATCATATATTCTTTTCCAGTTTCCTATAAAACATGAACACTAACAACCATTCTATAACCATTATCATTTAGAAATGGTACTGAATATAAGATTTCAGCAAGTCTAACATAATACTCAGAAGTTATGTACGTTTTACAAGTACCGTGCATAGCAAAGGCTACAAAAAGGACAAATTAAACTGGGTAACAGGGCCAATTCAACTTGTCTTATTTTCCTTGAAAGATTTCAGATTTTGATTCTGTACATCATCAGGAAATAAAGGAAGAATAATCCATAGTGCAATTGTAATAAGCAAAGTAATATGTAGTGATATCTTTTTGAATAAATATGGCTCACTACTGATCAACTATCATTCATACAGTTCCATCAACACAGCCACCTGTTGCACAGGACAGTTATACACAATTCTACAACAGGTGTATGTTCAAATAGATAATGAACTACATGGAAAAATATAAAAAGAATATTATACAATCTCATACATAAACCAGACTGTAGTGTAATTGCTTTACTTGTTTAAGTTATCTGAAAAATACTTCAAGTACTTGAAAACAGCGGCAGAGTCGTCTTTCAATGAAAAGCAAAATTGCACTGATTTAAAAATACATTACAAAGTTAAATACACATTCAAATTAATGTCCTGATTTAACATTGCTTTCAGTGTTTACTTTCGTTTCTCAGTACTTCTTGATTACCTGTGTTACTCCAGGCAGATCCAGAATTTAGATAAAGAAGTTTCAAACACAAAGTCTGTGTGTTTTATGTATGTAGTCCAAGGAAGTTTAAATTGATTTAATCTTTTTCTCCATCTTCACTGCTTCCTATTAGTAGAGGAAAGGTCATAAGATACAGTGAGATTCTTCTGCACAACCCTCACTTCTTTGTAAGACTCTTCCTAGAACCTGGCATTCTGCTGTTTTGCACTTCCAAGTTTTGGTTAATCTTTCCCTAAGCTTTCAACTCCTGTAAACACTTGGTACCTTTATTCATAGACATCTGCTTCAATCACACAGTTCAATGTCACTTCTTAGGACACACAGGCAATGGAGGATCTCCAAAACAATCTCTCTTAACTGTAAGTTACTAAGCAGCAAACATTATCTAATCAATAAGCACAATACAAGAACAATACAACTCTATATAACACTGATTACATATTTATAGACATTGACCATTAGCAAGGCTCTGCAATCAGTAATATTTATTTTTAATAATGCAATGTGTTATCAAGATTAATAAAATGCCAAACTGATTCAAGTCTGCTTATTTTTGCTTCTCTTAACCCTCAAAAACCTGAGGTTAAAAAGCTTTTTGTTACAGACAAGAAGGTTTGTTAATAAATACTGCTAGTACTCAATATTGCTCTGAACAGATTGTTTGGCTCTCATAATAAAAGCTATCCCACTCACAGCTCTAGAAAACACGTTGCAATTCTTGAGAGAATGTCAAGAATGCATTGTCTAAAAAGCAATTTGAAAATAAACTAAACTGTAAAATAAGATTACACAATAATGGCAGAAACATTACGTTCCTGGCATCCTCACCCTGTGCAATGAAAACACAATTGTGACCTAAGACAGTGCAATAATCAGAATTATTAACGGCCACAGTGTGGCAGGTGTAACAGCAGAGCTTCAGGATTGCAGAGGTTTCATTTATACAAATACAGCACTAGAGTTTTTAACAGAAAAACTGAGAGCTTGTCCTGTAAATGTTCCATAGGCTGTTCAACCACAAGTTTGTACCAACTTGCATGCAAATAATCTCTCTCTCTCTATGGAAAGCTATGTCTTAACTGAAACACAAGACCAGACACAGCTTTTAGAATGTTAAAAATGCATTTCTACATTTGGTATTTAAAATAAAACAAGATTTATTGTATCTATTACTTGTATCTTTGCACAACAGTTTTAATTTGTATCTTTAAAATAATTATTCTAACTGAATCACTTACCTCCTTGCTCTATATCTGAATCTGTAAGATGTGTAAGAGAAAAGCTTGCCATGTTTGCAGGAGAGATAGAGAATCTGGAGTAAGGGGATGAATGTGACCAGTTCTGATCAACAGTCCGGGCAGGTGGAGGTGGAGAGAAGTACTTTGATGGCTGAAGGGGTGGGTTAGAACCAATGAGACTATTAGCTGCCTTGGATATAAAGGATGGCTCTGGAGAAGAGAAGTCATCATCCCACTCAAAACCCCCACCTTGGGGAGGAAAAAAAAAAAAAGAAAAGAAAAAAGCAGCATTACAGTAAAGTCATGTAAGATCACCCACAGCTGTACAAGACTGGAAGATTGTGTTAACCCCAAACAAAAGCTGCAGCCCTGGGCAGGAGCCTAGATTTGTCACCCCCAGTGTGGCTGTTTCTCAGGATACCCTGGACACACCAACACATAAACAACCAGTATCACATCCCAGCTCTGCTCCTCAGGAACAAGGGACTCTGAGCCCAGCTGCAGTGTGTGCTTAGAACTGAAGCCAATATGGTGAATTTACAGATCACATACACTTTAATGACTTTTCATAAAAGGCTGTGAATAAAACAGTCTCAGACCCTGCTGTGTATAAATATATTCATGTACCTTCTTCATCTGTTGAGCTTTCTGAATTTGCAAATCTGTTTAAGTAACCGAGACTGGGAGCTGGAACAGGAGAGCTGCCAGCGCCTTCCCCGTTCACGTCTATCCCACGGCTTCCCAGTTCCTTCGTTGGTGTTTCCTAAGGAAACAAAGTCACTTATTGAACTCTTTTTACACACAATGTCTCCATGCCTATAGATGCCAGCACCCAAATACACTCCCCCAGCCTGCCATCAAGTCAAATGGGGAATTAAAAGGTCTGTAAACTGCTAAAACTACACAACAAAACTTTGAGTTCTAGGATTAAGCACATGCACTTACTTCTATTTCTAAAGAAAGCTGTATCAAATCTACGCTAAAATGCATGCAGGAAATGACTATTTAAATATTACTTATGCTATAAAATGATTTTGTATTTCTAGGAACAAAGCTAAAATATCTTCCAATTGAAAATAGTTCCCTTATCAGCCTGACATAGGTAGGGTTTTTTTCCTCTTTAATAAAGCCTTATCCCATCTCCGAACATTTTTTCTTTTTTAATCCCTTAATCATGTTCAGGATAAAGAGACAGACTTTGTACAGCTGGTATTGGAATCAGCCAACATTTTAACAGTTACTGTAATAGTAAGTAAAGAGTTCAACAACTAAGAGCAGTTTAAACACAGCTATTTTTTTCCTTCCCCTCTGACAAAAGGATTACTATTCTACAGGCTGCCTAAACACAAATACATTGCCTACGTTTTCTATTCCAAAACACAATTAACTCCAATATTTATGTGCGTCATCATAAGCAACATTTCCAAAGCCTGACAATGTGACTGTTCTTTTAAACTCACTGGACTACTTTAGTTGCCATAATGTTAAAATACAATCCCCTCTGTATCCAGTTACAGAAGTTAAAAATTGATAAAGCTGATTGGAAACCAAGAGTAACCTTGACTTTTATAAGCAGATCACTATTTCACTGACCAAGAATCACATTGGGTTAGTAAAAATTAGCATTACCATCTAAATACTGCTCTCATCTTTGATTATGATTTTAGGTAAATTTACCTTAGTGCTAACTAACACAAGATTCAGAGTTAGGTTTCAGTTTGGGGGAGGTTGTTTGGTTAATTGTTGGCTTTTTTCACTTCCTTCCTTCCTTTTATAAAGGCATCTGAACTTAAAGTCCTCAAGCTCATTAAACAGGTAAGCTGCTTCTATAAAGTTACAATAATATTCTGTCAAAATAAAATAATTAAATCTTGTCCATAGCAATGCTGTCTCACATGTTCAAATTAAATACAGCTTATAAATAGCAGAAAAACATCACTTAAAAAACACATTTCATCCAGCACATGCAGTCAAGGGTCCAATAGCAGTGGAGATTCAAGATTTGGCAACCCAACACTGCCCAAAGCAAAACTCTCCTTCACTTCAAATTAGTGCTGCTATTCTACAAGCAGCACAAAACTGCACCTCCCCAAGTAAAAAAGGGTTTTTCTTTCTATATAAATATTAGTCTTTTATATATTCTTATATATTCTTTACATATAAAGAAAAACTAGCCCACATCACAAACAACCTCAAACCCTGACAAATAAGAAAGGTATTCCTGTATCAACGTTTTCCCAAATATTAAGCAATTCAACTACTCCTTGTTTAGAATGAAAAAAAAAGCAAGCCAACAAAAACTTAACTTAGTAATTAGAAAAAAGGTACCTGATCAAACAAATAGACTGTCACATCATCAAAGAATGTTACGGCCTTTTTCTCATCTTTCCAAAGCTCATGGTGTGTTTCATTAAGAGGTTTTGGAAGTTTCAACAAGCTTCTCAAATGTTTTCCATCATCCTTTTCAGTAACTATCTCAGGTACTTGATGAACAGTTTCATCTTCACTGTCAGAACTCAGACTGTGCATATGAAAAGTCCTCATGTCATCCTCAGAATCACTGTTTTCATCTTCCTCATCTGCATCATCACCATCTTCCAAATCAAGCATTCCAGACACACTGAGTTTGCCAAGATATTTTCCTTCAATATCTGGCTCTTTCAGTTTTTGTCCTTCAATGTGATAGAAGGACTTCTCACTGTTACTCACATCTAAAGGACTGTGCATGTTGTGCACAGACTTCAAGTCTCTGTGTGAAAGAAGCTCTGAAGTATTAGTGCCAACACAGGAGACACTTTTATGGGAAGTCTCAGATAGTTTTATCTCATCCCTTAGGTTACCTTCCATCACTATTTCCAGAGAAGTCAGAGTTGCCTCAGCCCACTCATCAGGACACCCCTGCATCCTTACATCCATCTCTTGGATCTCTAAATTGTGGTTTAGCTCTAGTTTTGCATTTTGATTATCATGATCCTGGAAATTCCTCACATCACACGTTTGCTGTCTCTCTTCAAAACCACAAATCTCTTCAGTGTGATTCTCTCCTCTGTTGGAAGAAACAACATCCACAGTCTCCCTTGACAGATTTACAGACTCTTCTGGTTTTTTATCTGGCTCAGAATCATTATCAGAGAAATAGGCAGAGTCTCTATAGGAGTTTTGATTTCCACTCAGAAAAACCACTGGGGTTATTTCAAAATTGCTGTTCACTGCATCTAAACAAGCTGCTGCTTCTGAAACAATGATGACTGGATTAGAAGGTAAAGCACTGACACTGTTCTCGCTCACTACACACAGAGCAGTGTCCACACTGGAAGCGTCCTCAACAGGGACATGGGAAGTCCATTCTGGAGATTCCAGGTTTTCTGTTTCATAGCCACTGTCAGCAGGTTTGTCAGGGGGCAAAAGTTTCTGAGGACTTTGAGCCTGTAAAGATTCTAAAACCTCATTTACATCTAAAGAATCCAAAGAATCAGGTGTCTCTAAGGCTTGTTCTACAGATTGTATAGGGGATGGGCTGTCCTCCAAAAGGCTATCCTGACTTGTACAATCTGAAGCAGCAACAGAAATTAAGGTCACCTCTTCTGGAACATCCTTACAGTTCTCAAAATGATTTGATGTTTCTTGTATTTCCCCCAATAAACATTCATTTTTCTTTAACACGGGAGAACTATCTTGCAAGTTTCTTTTCCTATCTTCCTGATCACTACATTTTTCTCTATTAGAAGTTATTTCATCAGGCTTGAAAAGCATTCCCTGTTTTACCTGTGCATCACTCTCATCTGTTTCACCAGCAACACCATAATATGGACTGTTTCCAACATTACTATTTTTGGCATTATAGGATAGCTCTTCTTGACAGAGAACATCAGTGTTACAGGACACGACTTCATTCACTTCTACGTTTAGAAGTTTCCCCTCATCCTTCAAAGTTGGAAGATTTGCATGTTTATCACATGACTTATGTGCTGTGGGTGGACTGGAGGATGCCTGCATCTCTACAGGAGTCTGAGAATTCAAATCTTTATTCATTGTCACTGGGTTAAAGTTTTCATCTTTCACTGTTCTAAGACCTTCATGTATTAAAGAAAAGACCTGTGCATTTTCAGCCAGCACAGGCTCAGGCTCTACAGAGTTTCTTTTTGAGGTTTCCAATATACTTTTTAGAACATCATCTGATTTTTGCACAAAATCACTGCTGGTTCTGTTAGACAATAACCCTGTTAATAGGTTTTTCTCTTGAAGAAATAAGAAGTTATCAGAAAGTTCTTCTAAAGTTACCAGGTCAGACTGGTTAGACATATTTTCACATAAGGAACCTGTTTCATTTTCAGAAGCACGACTAGAGTGCTCCTCAGAACAGCCTACTGCCTTTCTAGCATCTGTGGTTGAGTTCAAAACAGCTGGTTTAAAGTCCTTAGGAACATCATTTGTTTCAGCAAACCCAAGTATTTTTCTGTTTGTCAAGTCCTCTGATCTGTCAATGTCATTAAATATACTCTGGAAAGGACTTTCTGGACTACTAGTAGCAGGCAAATATTCCTCTTTAGGATCTGTATTGTAGTGGAAGAAGTCCCCATCAGTACTAGATTCTTCAACATCAAGATCCCTGAGAACTGTGAAATGAGAACTTTTTTCTTGTACAGCTTCTTGATGATCAACTTCTGTTGTTAATACAACTGATTGGTTATCAAAATTCATGCTGCAGCCGCTTCCTTTTTCCTCTAACTGGATATAGTAGTCATTTCCAACAGAAAGTTTGTGTGCATCAAACACAGGTAACACCCCAGGGACAGCAAGAGATGCCTCTTGACCACTTCCATCCTGTGCTCCCGGTCCTTGCTCTGAAAGTGACCTCTCAAAAACCTCCACTGGATAGAAAATACTTGTGTAGGTCATGGCTTCATCAGGATTCACATGACCACACTCATCAAAGTGATCATGTTTAGCTGCCTCCCAGATGTATTCAAAGCTCAGACCATGGCTCGTTTCAGTTACAGTCAGAACCTCCTCCAGCTCATGGCCCAGTCTATCTCCTGTGAAGTGATCCAAGATTGGGAATGCAGAATTACTTGCTTCTCTATTTGAGGTGTTTGGTTTAAGAGCATTCCACTGCTGTTCAAAGTCAATCTCCGAGTCCCTTTGGCTTTGCATGCGGAGGTAAGTTAGAAGTCTGTGCACCTCTTCTGCCGTTGGTCTCTTTTCTGGAGGCAGCCAGCAGAACTGCAGAACTTCATACCTGTACAAATAGAAGCATGTTTCAATAGGTTTCACACTGAAAGAGTTTATAGAATTCAGGCATCTAACAAGCCTCAGAGTACCAATAACACAGGAGGCAGGAACTTCCATCTCTAGCAAGTACTTTTACTCCCTTTACCCAGGGTTTGTTTGCCAGGAGAATGTTTCCATGTAGCAAGTTCAATGTACTTAAGAGAACTGAGTAATTTGAGAAGCTTCTTCAGCATCTTTAAGAATAAATAAAAACATGTAAAATTTACCATCTATCAGAGTATGGCTGCTCCAGACGTGGCTTGAAGGGTTTAACCTGCTTCTCCTTGATGACGTGGGTTAGGACCTCCCTGTCAGAGAAGTCCGAGTAAGGCCGAGCACCATTCTCAAACAGCTCCCACAGCGTCACCCCCAGGGACCTGGAAAAGAGCAGCACATCACTGTGCATTCTCAAAACTATCTAACAGCTGCTTTTCTATGAAAGTAAGCATAGGCAAAGCATAACAGGCAAGAAGGAATAAATACCACTCCCCACTGTATCTAGAATAACTTCAGAACTTGGTAACTCATTTTATTTGACAGAATGCTAAAAGCCTGAAGAATAAAGTTGCTTGAAGGCAATGACAATGAAGGCAGCAAAATATAATAAGTCTCAAATTATTCAATCATGGAAAAAACCCCACATATAATAAAAATACTATCTTTTCAACAATTTTAAAATAAAAAATATTGTTATATTTTTTACATGGTGTATCGAAACCAGATTTAAAAACCTTACAGTTAGTCCAAAAGAACAAAAAAGCTTTCATGAGAAATTGCAGTTATAGGTCAAACTGCTAGAAAACTCATCTTTGTTCCAGTGTTCATAAAATTCCTTATTTTTAAGCTGCAGTGGTCAAAAGCTGCCTCTCTGCCCAGTGCTGCATCTGTACTGTATCCAACGCTAATCGCATTTTCAGTGATTACAGTTAATGCTAATCTTTGGGCAATCTTTCCATGCTCAAAATGCAAAGTAACTGACTGGGCATGTGTTACAGTAGAATAATTTAGATTGGAAGGGATGTCTGGAATCATCTAGTCCAAACTTATTCAAAGCAGCTCTGCATAAGAGGCACTAAAATCCAAGTTGAAAACCTTAAGACCCTTGCTGCTTGTATTCCAGATGAACAGTATGATCTGAGGAAGCCTCCTTGGGGGATGGAAGAAAATTAGTATTTACATAATTTCTATTTGTCCCACAAGCTTTCTGCAACCCCTACCTTTTAATCACCAAACAAAGCCTAGTTTACAATTTAATATCCTTAGAATACAGAATCAGGAATTAACTACAGTGTTTCCACATGTTAGTTTAATCCAAAATTTCCATTATCCAAACTTCTTGGGGCTTGAGAACTGAAGTGGAACTTGGCAATTTCAAAAACATTCATCTTCAAGAGTTTCACCAGCCATTGTCTATGAGCTCTTTGGCAGCACAGACAAACAGTTAATTGCTGCCCCCAAAAGCTGCAGCAAGAACACAGCATTTTAATTAAGATGCCACTGTTCTACCAATCAAACTTAATCGGGCTCCAGTGGGATCAACTTTTTATGGCCCCCACAGTTATTCATTATTGGAAAAATAATTTACCATTCCTTTCCTTTATAAACATTTGAAGGCATTTCACAAATACACAGTAATGATTTTTATTAGTATAAACACCTATCCTTCTGCTAAACATTTTTGCTTACTCAATAGATTTGAAAGCATCCTTCCAAAGCAGGATATAGTTTCAGGTTTACCTACAATGGATCTGATGCATCAGGCCAATTTAAATATTTACTCCTTCATTTGAAAATACATTCACAAATCTCTAATTGAAATTAATTTAAAGCCTTCTACATACCATATGTTACTGTATTTATTTTGTTCTGCTGATAACAGTCTGTCTTGAAAACTTGTTACTAACTCAGGTGCAGTCCACCGTAGAGGAACAAGTTTCTTCTCATCTGTCTCAATATAATCTTCCTAAATTATTGATTAAAATGAAAAAAACAAACAGAAAAAGGCTGAACAAACATTGGATCCATTTTCAGACACTGACAGTCCTTTCCTTAGTATATCTTTATGTGATGCCTATGCAAAAAATTAGAATTAAAAAAAAAGAATCCTGTTTTCCCCAAGCAATATAGAATAATGCTCTGGAGAAAAGTCATTCACTGGTCACTGCATAGCAGAAAACTTTAATGCCAATTTCTTGTTTAAGGTTTGGTACTTACAAAACATTTTAATTATTTAATTTTCACTTTCTTGTTATATTTAAATATTTTGAATCTTTTCATTACGAAATTTGAAGTTTTCTTTCAAATGCTTCTTTAAAATACATTAAAATGAGTTTGTTCATATTTTAGAACTACTGTAAATAGGACCAAAAAAGGGTAATTTACCAGAAGCTTCCAGAAGCATAAACTCTACTCATCTCTATAAAGATCATCTGTTCTCATACATGAACTTGCTGCAGTGATTTGTCAGTTACACTTTGAAAGTTTGTTATTCAAGAAAGGACAATCTAGTGTCAGTTTACAACTTTCAAGTATGCTTGTTGTAATCTTAGGCCTTAAACCCCTTAAAAAGTGGTACATGACTGGATTAATTTACCTTGTACCGACTGAAGCCGATCCCGTAATCTCCCACTTTGACATTTAAATCGGATGTCAGGAAGCAATTCCGTAGGGCCAAGTCACTGAAAATGCAAACAAATAAACAGTGAGACAAACCAAGGAGTCTTCAGCACAAATAAAGATAAATGGGTTAACAGAAGTGACACTTCTTAGAACAGTCAGGTTGCAGTTAAGTATCAAATGAAAAGCCAACAAAATTATAAAAAAAAATTAAAAATCAGGGACTTATGCACAGTTAGAGGTTACAGTTGCAAGTAGCTGGAGCAGTTCAGTAACACACAACAGTGCCAAGGATTCAGCATCCACTCCAGCCACACTCCAACAATCCCACGTGCATGAGCTGTAGGCTGATCCCATAGACCCAAATCCTGCTGAAGGCTGAAGCAAGCTGGGTGCAAGCAAGGTGTGCCCCTGGAGCTCCCCCTCCTGATCTCTTCTGAGGAAATTAAAACACTCCATGCACTCTGAAAGACCAACTCCTATGCAGTGCAAACCCAGGCACAGGAACTGGGGAGATTAATTTCAAAAGCACAATTGTGATCTAAACTAAATGTTAAGGTAGTTTTCTTGTTGCTTATATTTTTAAGTTTTAGAATGTACACATGCCAACAATTGATTCCATATCTCACTGGAATACTGTGGACACTACAGTTCTATACAAACACTCATCACTTCCAGAAAAACAAACACTGATAGGGTTTCTCCTTACAGAGGACTTATTGGACCAGATTTGTTTTGTGGCAAAAAGGCTATGATTTCCCTGGGGCACTTCCACTGTTTCAAGAGATTCAGTTTAGAGCCAGAGAGTCAAGCAGACTCTGTATTCTGGAACCCAAAGAAAACTAAACACAGTGACAAGGCACATTTAAAGATTTCATACAAAAATCCTAGACTATTACGCTGTTTTTCATAAAAAAAGTTCAAGCTGTAGTCACTTCTCTAGAGCAGTGGTGTAGACTCTTAAGCATTCAAAGTACACACAGAATTTACATGCAGTTATTCCATTCCACTCATAATCCTCTCATGGAGATTACGTGGGCTGTTCACGTGCTACAGTGATGTCATCCCTCTTCACACCTAGCACTGCATGTCTTGCATTTTAATTGTCAGCAGCAAAATCTATCAACAATTCAGATTAGGTTTGAATATTAATTTACAATAGAATACTAAGCAACTACTATCTTACACCTACAGTTAAGTTCCTCTAAGCAACAAACCCATACACTACACATGAACCAGAACTACAGACAGCCTTTGAAAAAGACCAACAGAAAAAGTAATGTGTTTCATAGAAGTCCTTTAATAAACAAGTCAAAAAACTCTTGAATAGACACAGAAGTTGCTTCAGTTTCTACCATAAACTAGATCACAAGTACTCACAAACCAGCAGTGCTGCTGTAATAATACCAAGAAGCTGTTTTAGGAAACCTATCATGCAAACTCAGAAATTTATGCAAGTTTAATGAAGCTGGAACTGTGGCTATGACAGCAAAGAGCTCGGCAGACTAATTGCTCAAATATTTCACTTCTCAGTTTCACAGAAGGGGATCAGGCAATTAAGTGCCCTGGAAGAACTCTGCCTTTGCTTCTGTGAGGCTTAAAAAAGTCCCTGAAGTACAAATTGTCTGAAAGCCACACAGTTTGCCTGCTACAAAGAAAGAAGATTATGTTTTCCTTTCCAAATACACAGGGCAGAAACACATCTATAACCTTCAAGTATGTCCCAGAGCTTGCCAAATTGTTTTATACTATTTAAATAAATATCCTGGAAGAGAAAAATTGTTGGCTGCTTGAATTTACCACTAACAACAAAATCACTGATGCTGGAGCTTTACCACTTACTCTGACAGCATCAGGATAGTGTTGCTAGAAGTAAACATTACAATGACAATCTCGCAGATCCACAGAATAATAATTTACCAAGTTTACTTGTATTTCACTGAAAATGTACTGTTAAATTTAATACCTAGAGCCATGCCATGCTGCAAGACAAGAAACTGATCCCTCTGTTAGACAGGTACAACTGGTATTACCTTCAAGTCATGTGAAATTGTTAAATGGGTTAAAGCAGAGCTCTGTTTATCAGCCACCAGCTGACTCCAGGCTTTGGGGTTTTTTCAGGGTTCTGCTGCTCTTTTACACCTGCACCTTTTAAGACTTAGGCTTCACAGTTAATTTGTCCCTGAAGACCAGGTCTCTGCTTTCCATGAGCAGCAAGATGTGCATGGATAAGCTCCAGCACAAGCTCCCAACTTGATGCAAATGCTGGTTCTGCAGCAAAGAAAGGCTGACAAAGTAAACTATCCTGTGGTACCCAAGGTTTCACCAGGATAAGCCATACCTGGGGATCAAGTACTCTTAACAGTCATCCTAAAGACTAATGTCTTCCAGTTCCTTAACATCTTTATATTTAAAGCCAATAAATTAATTTTTATATTTTTCTGAGCAACTAGTTTCATGAATAAATTTTACCAGCCTTTTGCAACTACTGCTGTTGCGATTCTTTCCGTATCAACTACATTAATTTAATTAAAAATAATCATATTAATTAAAACTAAATCTAGCATTTCCCCCCAAATAGAACAAAATTGTTCTCCTAGTGTGATTACTTCGAAATCTGACTACCTCCCTTGGTGAAGATTAAAAGGTTACATGCACAACTCATGAGAGCAAAAGAATACCCATTTCAGTCAGATTTTCCATCTAAACTCAGCTTCCCCCTTACTGCATTAGAAAGGCATTTTTTCCCAATTTTAGTAACAAAGGTAACAGACTACCAAACACAAGTCCTAAATTGCTATAACCTAATAAAAATCCACAGCAGGAAAGATTCGTTTTAACAAAATTCTAACACCCCTCACAATAAACAGAACAAATTTGACTTGGCCAAGAATTAATCAAACGACTACATCTTCTGGACTGGCCTGGCAGCAGGTTGTGTTCTAGGGGCTGCACACCCAGAGCAGGTGATCAGCTTTCAGACAGCTGGAGCTGCAACACCACACCACTGCAGCTCATTAGCATCACACCTTCATGCCCCAGGGCATGTCACAGTCAGGCAGAAGTTTGTAGAAACACCATCTCCAATACTCATGGATTTTAATGACAATACCCACAGGAACTTCAGAGTGCATCATAAGTGACTGGGATCTCTGGAGGCCCACCTGTGCACAAAGTTGTGTTTATGCATCACAGCGAGGCCAGCGGCGATCTCACACGCCATTCTCTGCAGCAGCATTATCTGAGAATCTCCTTTCATCTGCTCCTGCTCATTGCAGATATAAGTTTTCAGGTCACCCTGTGAAAGAAGTTGAAAATATTTATTAGCCTTGTATGTTGGTTGACTCTGAAAAATTTTTAATAAAGATCCAACTGACCACATTACTTATTTACCACATTTGTCCTTAATAAAATAAGCTCCTCAAGTTTCCAGTCTCCATAATCTTCCATAGTCTTCTCTATAGAAGCCATCTAAAGTATATGGAATTGCCCTTAAGGGTTTTTAATCAAATAATTTAGTAATTAACATTCTAGATCAGAGTGCCACATAAAACTTGCCATGCATTAATAAATTTCCACTAAAAAAACAGAGTTTGATGAGCCTCTGCTTTTAAATGAGATGTGTTTTCAAGTGCTCCAAATCAGCAGAGCTGTCTGTCTGGAATTTGTAAGAGGATGGAAGGGAGAGACAAGAGAAGAGGGTTTCAGACACTGCCAGCTCACCAGAGCTCTCAATATAAAAAGCATGGTAATACACCCGACTCCAGTCAGAGAATTCTGATGATGGCAGCAGCTTTACTGAACCCAGGCAATGCTGAGCAATAGACACATAATTAATGAGCCCATAGCAGCACTCCATAAATTACTAAAAAAAGGAGAGCTTTGAAATAGAGGGGGAAATAATTGAATGCTGCCCAAACATGCAGAAAAAGGAAAACTTATAGTAAGAGATTCCAAGCAAGGGAAAAGAACAAGTTTCTCATGCCACTGTTCCTCTTCTCAGTGGGACTTTTAACCCAGCAGTCCTGTGTTTTGGATATTTAAAACATAGACTCTCTCTAAGTTTAGCAAATTATTTCAGAGACATTTCTGTATTGAGACTGCACAGCATATTACATCACAACTTGCTTCACCAGCATAACATTCTGGGCTCTAGCTGTCCATGTCCATTGTCTTGCTAAACCTTGTGCCAGGGAGCTCTTGGCAGAGCAGAGTTCCCAACAAGTACAAAAGAACAGCGGCCGCAGGTTCCCAGCGGCGCAGCCCAAGGACACAAACCCTGAACACCCAGCTGAGCTGACTGTAGGTGGCAGCAAGAGCCTGGACAAAGTCAAACCCTCTAAAATTGTCATTCATTAAAACAGCAACTGCTTGCTTTGGGCTTGTCGCAGGTGGATTACGTTCCTAGGATGCCTGAAATACACCAAGGAATTACTTTTTAATTTTTAAATGCATTAGTAATAGCAGTGCTGTGTGATATCCCTTATTAGTAAATTATTCATGTAGGCATATATTTTTGTAGGAAAAACAACAACTCTTAAATCTAGCACCTTGAAACCTACAGGCTCTATGTTCCCATTCTGTTCTAATTAAGGCTACAAACCAAGGTTAAAAGTATAAATCAGGTATTTTTGGTATTGCTTTAAAAGGACATTGCTTGTACCAAACTGGGGTGAACCAATGGTCCCACTCAAGTGCTGTCCTGCCCTTCAGAAGAACCTAGACAAGCTGAAGAATGTTTCAACAGGGACCTTATGAAGCTCCAGAAGGACAAATGCAAACTCTTGCACCTGGGAAGGAAAAATCCCTCACAACAGCACAAACTGAGCAGTGGCCAGCTGGGCAGCAGCTCTGCAGGAAGGGAGCTGGGGATCCTGGTAGGCAGCGAGCTCCATATGAACCCCACGTGCCCTGGCAGCAAAACTGGGAGCAGCCTCCTGGGCTGCACAAACAGGGCCAGAACAGGGCAGGTATCACCACCTTCTCAGCACTTGTCAGACCACATTACATCCTGTGTTCAGAACTGGCTGCCCCAGAACAAGACAAAGTGGAACAAGTTCAGGAGAGGGCCACCAAGACAGTCAGGGCTCAGAGCATTCCACCACGAGCAGAGGCTGAGGGAAGCAGGCTCACTCAGCCTGCAGAAAGGAAGACTTCAGCAGAGCAGCTGCCCAGTGTCAGTTCTGAAAGACTAAGCCAGGCTCCTCACTATGGAGGAAGAAAGGCAACTGGCATGAGCTGAAACATGAAAGGTTCAGACTGAGCATAAGGAAAACTGTTTTACATGTCAGGACATGAGCAGAAGTGCAGGTTGCCCAGAAAGAATATGCAGTTTCCATCCTTGGATATTTCCAACCAAAGTCCTGAGAAATCTAGCCTGACCTCAGGCTGGCACTGTTTTGAGCAGGAGGTTGGAGTGAAGACCTCCTGAGCTCCTTTCTGGCCTGAATTACCCTATGATGCTTCCCTGCCTAAAAGCAGACTGTAGCAACACAGCAATATTATCCCTGCACTATTTTGAGAGCCACAAAATGGCCCTTTATTGACAGACTTTTTAACACAGTAAATATCAAAGGTTATATATATCTGAATAAATGCAGTTCTGCAAAATTCACTGCTGAGACATCTAAATATAAAAAGCTCAATAATCATGCTTGAAGAAGGCTCTGCTTTCTCTCTAGCCTCCTCTGCCACTCTGCCTTATCCCTCCCTCCTCTCCTGGGATTCCACGAAGAACTAAATTTTGCCTTTCCTCCCATCCTTCTCAGTTCAACCATCTTTGCAAGTAAGTCTTAACATGCTTTTTCTCTGTAACAGCCAGAAGCCAGGGTCACACTTACATTCAGCACTCTTTGGCAGCCTTTTGTTTGTGCAAATTCCATATTGGGTTGATCTGAACACCCAAACAAATGGCTGACATGACTTTTTAACCAGAAGGCACTGATGATAATGGTTTTAAAAATGCAAAGAGGTCACCAAATTGCATCTACTGAACACATTCTGTCAAGCTGGAAAACTACTTGCCAAGTCACACAATACCACATTATTGTCCCTTCTGTAGTTCTTGGACAACTAAAACCAACTAAAAACACTCCTCCTGCCTCCCCCCTCCACCTGCAATCACTACCATTCACATGCCTATGACTGGTGAACACAGAGCACCTCCACCATCAGAACCTTGCTCAGGCATAGATGTGTTTAAGAAATATTACACAGTGCTCAGCACAGTCTTTGAATCCAACAGAATTTATTTCAGAGGTTGTCATAAACTGACAAATCCCTCCTTTATTTTTAAACTGCAGACCACTGATAAATCTGCTATTTGCCTCATATCCATAGTGACCATGATTATTAAATAGATTCACTGAACTCTCTGATTATAAAGTTTTCATTGCAAAGATTCTTTTTTTATTTGAACATGTTTTCAAGTGGCAGCAATTAAAAAAAAGAGCCAATCATTGCAAGCAGGCACCTTCCCCCAACAGCAACATCCCTGAAGCAAGCTACTGAGCATTCCAGGCAAATACTGCATCCTGCTGATCTCATCTGCCCAGGGAATTGCAAGACTTGAAGAATTTCTGTAAGAATTTGATAGGCAAATCAGCCTCACAATATACATGCAACTTCCACATTTGAATAACTTCCCTTTACCCATAAATTATGTCAATCCATTAGAGGATTTGCTGTGCTGACAAAATGCTGGCCACACAGGGCTGAGTAATATATTAAAGTTAATAAGACAGCTAGCACTATTTTTAACCTGGCATCATTCTACAATGTTTAACAGTGAACATTAACTATTCATGCCAGACTGCACCAACATATGCAACTAATATGGGGAAAGGAGGTGTGACACCTTTTTGAGCATTTCTTTTTATATTTTCTATTTTCCAAACAATTTTAACACAAACAAAGAACAGAATTTAAAAGCTTAAATCACTTATGTGCAACTGACCTCTCCTGCTTCTTCCCCAGCTCTGCAAAGCAAGGGATACAGAGCAACTTGGATTCCTTAGTAAAATAGGCTAAATGTTAGCCAAGACAGTTATTGCACATGCCACCAGCAATCTTGTGTAACAGAAATGTATCAGGAGCTTCTGTGGCCAAGAAAACAAGTAAGGCAGCCTGCCTGACATTCAGCATTGCTCCCCTGACAGCTCTGGTTTCTCTGCACTACAGTTTCCAGTGCCTCTGATCAAGACCTTTCAATGCCAAGGAGCCTGGGAACTGATAATCCAACAGGGCTCCTGAGCAGCCAAGACAAGGTCAGCTGGCCCTAAAAAGGCTACAAATCCAAGTAAGAGAAGTAGCAAAAGGGGTACATGCTGTGATAGGCTATGAGTTTGTAGGAGTGCAAATAAAACAACCACTGTACCCTCCAGACTGTGTTGGTCAGCAAAACAGCCACATTTTTTGTTGCCTCATATGCCAAATTTGCAAAACAAGGTCAACATTGCCAAGAGAGCCTCAAAAGAACTTGTCCCCTGACGACATTAAAATTTCCTATCCAACACAGTTGACACATTTGCCACCTTTTTTCACAACTATTGGATTCTTAAACACATAAATACAAGGGATTAAAACAAGTTTACTTTGTTGTCTATACACAGACACCACCATAACACAAAGGAAAGAGCTTTAGCATTAAGCCACTGGTAGCAAAACAGGACCACATTTCTCATCCTTCCAATTTGAGCAATACTCAGTCACCACAGACACTGGACCCTTTAGTCAAACACTTCAGCTGCACCTGCCCCTCTGTTCTTTCTGCTGAAGAATCACTCCTGTGTGTTTTGGAAGCACCTCCACACACCCCAATTCACCCAAATTTAGAAAAAAGTACTAAAGGGGCTACCAGCTTTTGAGATCGATTACTAGAAGTCTAAAAAATGCAAATAACTGCCATTCCAACCCCAGTGATTAAAAGCTTCCTGACAAACCCCTAAAACCCTTCACACTAAAAAAAGCTGTTTAGCCACACCTTCTGTTCCAAATGGTGCCATCATGCTTCCTTCAGATTGCTTCCTCCTTCCCTCCTCTTCTCCCCTCACTCCAACACTGCCACCTCTCACTGCAGGCCCCGGAGCACAGCAGGAATCAGTGATGCACAGGGATACTGAGCGACCTCCCTGCACTTGTCCCAGGCTCTGCACCAAACTGCTCCAGGGAACACTGCCCAGCCCCTGGGTACTGGTGTGCACAGGGAAAAAATACTGTCATGTCTAGGAGATACTCAGCTCTACCATGTCAGAATTCTTTAAGTGAGCCAGACTCTAACATGAATGTTAAGTTTAACTGACTGTAATACATAATTTTCTAAAATCAAGTTTTAGTTCACTTGGAATAGAAAAATGAGTACAGATATTTATTTTCCATTCGGAAGAAATTACCTAACTACACTCAAATTTATAAAACTACCACTTTAACTGTCAAGCTTACTGCCCCCAGTTAAAGTGAAAATCTATTTCATCCCCTTAAGTAAAATCCTTTCCAGATTATTCTGCAGGATCATGACAACTTCTGGCATAAATAATCAGGCATCAAACAAGGATATTATTTTTTTCCCTGTATACCTAAAGTAGGGCAATCTTTAAAAGCTACTCCATCTTCAAATTTAAAGTTGGATTTAATCACATAACTATTTGAAAACATGGCAGCAATTAAACCCGATTTGGATGTATATCTGATACACTCTATAAAATGCAATTCTCTTTCAAGGGTCCTTTTAAAGAAACTCTAATTTGAAAAGCAGGTTTAAAAACCAGTAAGAAGTATTCTATTTCTACATTGAAAAACTATAAAAAGCCTTATCGGTTAACCTTAGGCACTGAGTTTTTAATCGTTAGCTAAACCAGAACATTTCACTTTGATCAGTCACTTAAAAAGTTCAGGCGTTTCTTCCATTTGGAAAAGAAGGACTTTATCAGCACTTCTGCCTCATTAATTTACCACAGCTAATACATTTGAGCAAAAGAGCAGGAAGGAAAAATACAGTTATTTAAGGTCACAGATAAATTGATATTTCTCAAGAAAATTCAAGTTCATGTTAACCCTAATTTAAATTGCCTGAGGCAGCTAGGTGCAGATTTTTGCACCTGAGTTTAAAGGAAAATTCTGCAGTAGTGAAACTGGTAAAAAAGGATCTTACTGAAATTTATAAATGCAAACTATCTTACTTCTAAAAGATTTCTTTCTCAATTATATCCATGTAGTTCTGACTTCATTTCTGTCTTGACATTTTCCAAGGAACTCTGCTTTAGACGGCATCTACACAACAAACCTTGAAAGCAGCTACTGAGCCAATGGTTAGACAGACACCTGGACTTTTGTGCCATCCCTCCCATTCCAGTGACCACTGTGGCACTGAAAGCAGTGGGGAACAACTTCAGTGTGTTCCCAGCTCCCCTTCTGGTGCCCAGGAAGCATAAGGCAGTTGCCTGGGGGCCAAAGAGGGCATGGGAAGAGAAATAAAAGAAAGTAGAGAAAAGAGAACAGTAAGAGAAAGGATCAGGAAGAGAATGAACACTGACACTGAAAATTCTAGCTATTAGAATACACATGACTGATTCTAGAAGTGAGCCCACCATCACACTTTACCCCAAAGCTGCACAGCATGGCTAGAATTTGGGCACTCTGGAGGTGGACAAGGAGGCAGGAGGGAGGAAATTCTTTTTTCAATTCTCCTCAATTAATATTTTCCCATAAATGGTAATAGAAGCACATTACGATTGCACAGACTGCAAATCTAATTTTGAATGTGATGTTAGCATGTGCATGTGAGAGTGGACTGTGATCAAAAGCTTCCTTTTATGACACTCTCTGCCCTCCATGCTCCCTGTTGAAGACAGACTGAAAGAGATTGGTAATTCCATTATCAAAGAATAGCTATTTGCCTCTTCAGAACATTCCACAAGCACTTAGAGCATTGTGAATTGAAAAAGAGCACAAACCAAAAACTGTAATTGTGGTATCTCTAAACAAACAAATTCTTCTGAAATTCTGGTTAATCAAAAAACTTCCCAGAAAGAAAAAGAATCATTTCATAGGCAAAGGGCAGTAAAAATACACCACATACAATTTACACCAGTGGAAAAACAACTGCAGCCTTTTGAATAAGTGCACTTACCAAGTCACAAAACTCAAAAACTAGGAGATAAGGAATGGCTTCCACACATTGCCCAATACACTGGAGAACATTTGGATGCTGAAGAATGCTGGAGTGAAAAAATACAGTTAAAGCCAGGAAGATCACAACACAGCAGAAACACAACACACTGAAATCCCTACCAGAAGTTTCAACACATGACATTGGAGGGGGGTGGCAGGAACAGAAGGTGCAAGTACCAAAGGCACAGGTTCCATTTGTACCTTTGTATCTCCCTTGTATTGCTGCAGGGTATCACTGACAGCAGCCAAAGCTCACAGCATCTCAAACACACAAGAGCCAATACTGCCACATGAGAGTCACACCCATCCTCCCACCACCCCTCAGACCAAAAATAAAAGCATGCAACTGGTTCCTGAACTACACCAAGGCACAGATCTGGATAAAAGACAAACCTTTTTTAGCCAGGTGAGTTCCCAGCCAGATCAGTTACTTTTCCTAAACTGCTTCAAAACCACTTGTGCCAATGCAGCAGAAGGCATGAGATTTCATCTGACAACTGCCAAGAGCCTAAGCCTAAATGCAAATACAAGCAGGACACTGGAAAGTACTGAGAAGAGAAAGCTCTCCACTGACCACTCTTTTGCAGCATATCCAGGCAAGGTAAAGCACACTGCAAGTTACGTGAACACAACTTCTGCTCACTTTGGGTTGACTCTATTTCACATTTTAAGACAAGCATTTTGGTTAGATGAGAAGGCAAGCAGAGGCAATAACACTGAACAAAAGCACTGTCCATAATCCATTTGCAGTAGTATAAAGCTGTGAAACATTTTACTTACTAGTATGGTTCTCCATTTCTTAAAAACTGTTCTTGCTCCTTGGGACCTGCACTTGCCTTCAACTCCTTCACTATTACCCTTGCTACACTAGTGCCTGTGTAGATCTCTCCAAGGAGAACCTGGAAAAGAGATAACCATTGTGTCTTTAATCAGAGGGGGAAAAAACATTTGTAGTGTTCCTGCAAAGAAAACCAAGAGCTAACAACGTGCTGCAGGGAAGATTTTCTGGCTTTTTGGCAAACACAAACAGAGCTTTGACAATTAAATACCCATACTTAAATCTTGACAACTGATCTACACACCAGCTTCCAGAAAACGTTTGCTAGTGAAGACCACTTATTTACTTACAGTTCTTTCCTAAAAAGAACTGGTAAAAACAGGAATGTATTCATTCAAATCCATGGACATAAAATGTCTACCCAGTCTCTAATAAGAATCTACATGTAAATTTTGAAAGCACTGATTAGTGCTGTGATTACAGCTAAAAAGTGCATGCAAGGAAATATCCAACTTAAATATCCAACTTCAATTTTTCTTGTGCCATTACTTCTTCTTTTGAGTACCATTTTAAAATAAATACAGAGGCCTAGTCAGCTGGGAGTAAGACTCAATCTGTGCAATATTAAGAGATAACTCCTCACCTTTCCAAACCAGCCATTTCCAATTTCCTGGATGTAGTTTAGACTCTGACGTGCAACTTGAGACTTTGATCCATCTGTCACACAACGAAACAAACACAACACGTATCAAACCACTCAGATGGCCAAAGTTATCAGCTGCTGAGGAAATAATGCAAGCTCCTACAAGATGTAATCCCCATTATTTGCACACATTCAGCCCAAGCATCAAAATCTAGTCAGATGCACATAAATTATGAAGGTAATGTTGTGACAACAGCACTCAAGTGAAACTTTCCTCAAGTCCAGCTTCTAAAGCAGCACACCAGAACACACCCCCTACAAAACCAAGTGATTGTCCTGACGACAGGTGGACTTATAATTTTTTAACACATTCAGCAAGAAAGCAAAAAGGCAAAGTTCTACTTCCAATATAAAAGTGTCACAGCTTGTAGCTGGGTAGAGCAAATAACCTATTTACAAAAGTTTCCTACATTAATAAAATAGAAAACCCAAGATAAAACTCATTGTTTGTACATCTTAACATTTATAGTTATATAGTTACCATTTTAAAAGAAAAGGTGTGACTGCTTTACTCTTCCACACAACTGCCCTACTTGTAGCTACCATCTGGAAGGAGGACATTTTTCATCTAAAAATACTTCATATCAAGAGCCCAGAGTGGGGAAGGACAGAAAAGAAAACCCAGATCTCTGCAGAGGATGGGCAGTAACAATGGCAGACCCCATGCACCAGAAGAGATTCAGGCAGTGTTTATCCCTCTGCTGCCTAATTGCTTAGGAACACTAATAAATAGATGTAAACAAAACCTTTCTTTGTCTGAGAAATCTAACCCACAATTTATTTCCATGAACCACATTTACAGCAGTATTATTGTACTGGAGGAGCCACAGCTGTGTAATTCAATGTGCTCCTAAGTACAGTGAAGGCCACAGCAGTACAACCACACTTCTACCCAAGTACTTACTCCAGGTACTTTGCCTCACAAAACACACCCTGACAGTAACATTTTGACAAACATGGCTACAGAGAAGAGCTGACATAAAATATTTCACTAATCATTTTTCCCAGCTCTTTAAAATACTGAGTCATTGGTACAACTGTGTCATTTGTATTAGAGGCACACTGACAGTTGCTTGAAATTTGTACAGAAATTTTACTAGAAGCTTCCCTGAACAGCTAAGGATCAAGCAACACAAGTAGTATGAAGAATTATGTGAAATAGCACAGTATGAGAATAAGTACTTTAGGCTAAACTGTGCTTATAATATTATAACATGCTTAAATTTCCTTTTACAAAAATTGTATTTTAAAGAATACATGCCAAAAACCCTTCCACAGAGGGAGATGAAACCTAATGCTGTGTCTTACCAAGATCACATTTACAGCACAAATAGCCTACAGTGACATTAAGAAAGTGATGCAGCTGAACAGTAGCACTGCTGTCGTGTAAGGGATTCACTCTGGTTTCCATTTAAGGGTAGTGGCTAAAATCCAATGACAACTTAGCCATGAAGAAAACCACTAAAGAGTAGAAGTCATTAATGTGCCAGGGTACTTCAAACCCTTTAGTTATACAGAGATATAATGATAACAATCTAGAGAGGGTTTTTAAGGCAGTTGTGTTCCCTAAAGCTCTCTTACCCTGCTGCAGGTTAACATCTTGGAAGCAGTATTTCACATTTTATCATACACCCTACAAAATACATTGGCTCAGTTGATGGAAATTTGTAACACATTATCTGTTACAGTAAAGTCAAACATAATCAGCCACACTCCATTTTTGACACAGAAAATGCCCACTTTTGTCTTGCCATTGAAAACCAGTATTTTACCTGTCCGAGATGGAAACTGGGAGGGAGTTGGTAAAGCAATATTGGGCACTGAGAGAGTGAACACTTCTGCTGGAGACTGAACAGATGGGGTATCTTCTGCTGGAGGTGTAAAATCTATTTCATCATCAAAGTTATCTTCAAATTCCTAAACAAAAGAAGTCTCAATAAACAAGCTGATCCTTGTCTTTAAACAAGCACTAATGCGTTTCTTTCAGTTGGAATGACCAGTGCTAAGGAGGCTTAGCTTTTCTCCAAGGATAGTGACAGACATTTAGGATTCTATTCCTTATTTTCCATTATTGCTGATTTGCAGAGATTAAAGCACTGCTGTAAATGATGAAAAGGGGGTTTGTTCAGTTGGGTTTTTGTGGGTTTGGTGGTTTGGGTTTTGTTGTTGTTGTTGGTTTGTTTGCTTTGTTTATACTTTCACTGCTAGGCCTGGCTTTGAATGAATTACCAGGAACCGCTGAGGCCAAATACTTGCCATTTAGAAATGAGATCAAAACTCAGTTTTAGGAACACTGATAACTGATGTTCCAAAAGTAACTATTCTCTGATAACAATTTCTCAAGAGTTTTGCTACAGTGGATGTGCATCTTCAGTATTCTTATTTGACAGGAGTGTCTTAAACCCCATCAGCAGACTAAGAAAAACAAAAGAAAACAGAAAAGAACCCAAGGTTCTTTACAGTAAAATTGTCTCAAGGGTGTAAGTTTTACTGCTGATCCTGATGCCTAGTTATTATTTTGAAAGGGCATTAAAGAACCTTGCTGCAGCAGGGACCAATTAGTTAAAATAAATGGCTGCATCAAGACTTCCCAGCCTGCAGAAATACAGTCACTGGCTATTTCAGAAGAGGGAATGTACAGTGACACTGCAGGTATTTGCACAAATAATCAAGTGTTCTGGATATCAGGATGCAGCTGAGAACATCATCTGTACACACATTGGTAACTGCAGGTGCTTACCTTGAAATCTATCTCAGGGTCTTTACAGCAGGAGACACAGTTTGCCAGCAGAATGACCAGGACTACCAAAGTACACAGAGACAGAATCACAAAAGATGAGGGAACTTCAGCTGTAGCTCCTTCTCCTAGAAATAAACAAGTATGCAGCATTACATAAATATATTTAGCACTTTCAGTTTCTCCAAAACATACTATCCACTGCATTAATTTAAAAATGTGAGTCTGAACGTTTAACTCTGTGGATGGCAGCAAAACTAAGAGGGAGCTGAACAGAAAGGACAAACTGGCAAAATATACCTGTGTTCCACCACCTGCCTGCACCATTCTGGACTTATCTGATTCCATCTAAGAGATCCCAGCCAACACAATTTACTGAAGTTTATGATGAACAGTGATAGCAGCAACCCTCAGGACTCTCTTTAAGTTGATACATTTATACAGACACCCAAATACAGAGAGTACAAATCTGGTCTTTTGAAAGACATTTCCCAATGCCTGACTTAAACTGCACACAAATTTAAAAGCTATCACTATAAGACAGTCCTCTCTCTTTCAATAAATGCATTTGTGATAGTCTGCCAAACACACAAGTTGCTGTCACAAGGGCAATGGATGTAATCAGCTCCACCCAATTTCTATTGCTTGTGATTCTCCAGGTGATTTGTCTCCATTTCAGGAATTTGAGACTCCCAGTCATTTTGCTAACACTCCCAAATAATCCTCCTAAATGTTATATATAAACATTCTATAACACTTTTCCTGAGACTAAGTCAGTTTATTACTCACACAGAATCAAAAGCCCCAAATGGCATTTCAGAAAAATCTTAAGTTATTGCCAGGGGTATTAAAACTATTTTCATCCCTGTTTCTATCTCCAGTAGAGAAGAAAGACATATAGTTCCCAAGGAGACCAGAGCACACATCTTGAGGAGTTGTTTTTGTTGTTGTTTCTTTTCAAACAGGTACTGCCACAGGGATCAGAAGAGTAGCTGGACCACATCTGATTAAAATATACTTAGATATGACATCAGTGTTAGAGTTTAACCACATCAGGTGACCTGGACTGACTGGATTTTATGAGAACATTCGAGTATCAATGGGAATGTCTGGCAACAGAACACAGTGGAAATGAAGCCCCAAAAATAAGAAAACCAAAAGCTGATCACTCGTTAAGGGACACACAAACTTGTCCACCTACCTCTTAAACCTTCAAAAAACTTCAAAAATGAAGAGCTTTCCAGAAAAAGCTACAGCTTTTCATCATATTCCACTGAACACTTACAGAATATTTACTTATTTTAATTACATATAAAGAGTAAATTGACATAAGCAAAATCCTGATTGAACACGTGTTAGCATATTTTCTGCACCATTAGGAATATTATCAATACAACAAATAAAAGTTAACAAAAATGGAAGGTTTTCAAACAAGTGATTCTGTTTCTACTTTCCATGACAGCTCTGGCATTCTGACCTCATTAGAGACTATGAATACTCCATTTGCAGATATTGAGCATTGTTCAAATGCAGATCAACAATTATCTGAGGCCACTCACCAGCTTTTAGTCATCATTTTGAAGAGAACAAAATATCTCTGAAGAGGCCTCTCAATAGAACGATCTATATTCATTTAAATCAACTCTTCTACATAACACAATGGATATTTTTCCATTTCTAAGCATCAACATGAAAAAAGGGGAAGATAACAGCTGATTTATGTTTACTTCCTCCAGATGTTCAGTAACCTAAGGAGACTGAAAATTACTTGAACTGCAAACATAAGCATTTTCTGAAGCCATTAATTAGCTAAATTACTGTAACAAACACACACAGGTAATACAACTGTAGATAAAATTTAATACATTCTTTTGAATTTCTAATTGAAACCAAATAATAAAAGGTAGCTTTATTACAAAAAAAAGTAAATATTTATATTACCAGGTATTACAAATTAAGTTATTATTTCAAAGACATTTTTCCAAACCCATCCCACCTAATTTCCAAACAACTTCCTCACCTTCCCCACCAACTGAAATGAGAAGCCAACTCACCTCAGCCTGCCTGCTGAACAGCTGCAGGTTTTCCCTAACAAACACCCAGGAACACATCCCCACAACCACAACACACATTTCTGCCAGCAGCAGACCAAGACTCCTGGAAGCCCCCAAATGTTTCATGCATATGGGAAAGCTGGCCAAGGAAATCCCTGCACGCTGACCTCAGCCACCCAGAGCAGGTTTCACTGTTCACAGGGAGCTTCCTTGCTGCTTGAGGACTTCACTTCAGACCAGGTCCTCAAGAGGGAGGGATAAAGCACCTCAGCTGCCAAGTGTATAAAACACTAGAAAATGCTATCAAACTCTGTGTTGGATTTCTGGTACACTCTCAGGTCTCCTCTTTGATGCCCAAGTGGCTAACAGGAATTTTACAGAAATTTATCACTTCTCACCAGCACCTTCTGCTCCAAATACCCCATCAGCTTCTAGATGGCCTTTTTCACCAGCCTCTACTGAAACCTGGAGCAACTCTTCAAAATGTAGGTTATTTCTTTCAATCTGTTTCTTTTCAAGACCTGCCAAGGGGTTTGTGCCCCCAGAAGCACGAGCTGGTTTATAATACAATGTTATCTCTACCCCAAAGCCCTCAGCCCCTGCACTATCCCAGCTCCAGCAGCACCACCACAGCTCCTATTTACACAAACCTTGCCACGCTCACTCCAACACAGGACCCCACTTTTGATCCCCCAGCAGTTACAAGTCATCACAGCAAATCCAGCCAGGAGTAGTCAAGCTCCTGCTGGTCCCATGCACAATTTATAAACACAAAGTGAGACATTTCTTTAACTCAAAGTGAGACATAATGAGCACTAACAAACATAAGATGCATTTATTGCACATTAGATACACTGCACACGTATTCAGACATTTTATATGAAAAAGACAACATTTTTGCTGGAATTCCTTCTGTAAAGGAAACTGCACATTTATGAAGCCCAAAGTCTAAGTGTTTCATTCAATTTACACTGTTCCCCACAATGTAACTATCTTTGAAGTGTTCTGGAAAGAATACAGAAAAGAAAAATATTGCTGATGTTCATTATGTTACTTCATAACCTTTGAAACCTGTTATAATTCCCTAGAAAAGAAACTGTGTGAACTAGCAGTAATTAATTGGAGAAAATAATAATTAATAAAAAAAAGAAAAAGCAAAGATCACCTTTGAAAAGGCAGCTAATCATTAATGGTCCGTTAGGATAAAAACCATCTAAACTACCAAAAGCACAAGGCAATTTTCACACATAAAGTTATGAAAAGATGCTTTAATACAAGAAAAATGCCAATTACCATGGGCAAGTTTCTGCAACATTTACAGAACAGCATTTCAGATGACTCACACAAGTAAGAGCTACTTACTAAGAATTACAGAATCCATCTCTGTTTGGATAAACTTTGAAGTTTCTTACATAGTAATTAATATGTAATATTTTTAATTTGCAGGGTTTCTTAAGAAATGAATATAAAATTAAGTATAAAATTATGGCAACCTGTAATTGGGCTAAAATTTATTATCAGCGAAGCTATTTTAATAGATTGCATGAATACATATTCAGTGATAGAAGTCACTGATTAAGTACTGGAATTGGTCTTTGTGACAAAATGCTGAAAAATCTGCTGCAGTATAACCTCTTTTGCATTTTTCAACTATTTCCATCCAATGATTAATTCATTGGAGCTTAGTAAAATGATTTGAAACTGAAGAGGTAGAAGATGTTTAATACACCCTTTTGTTTGTAAATTGTGCAAGTATGAAGGAATGACATCTATTTATTTTAAGATCCTGACTGAATAAAGCAACAAGCAAGAAATCCACTCTAATTTATGCAAAGGACTATTTCATATATCATCACACAAGAATTTTCCTTAACTAAAAATCCTGTTAAAACATTGTCAATTTAATTAATTTTAATATAAACCTGGATAAAATCCAACAAACGCTCGCAATTTCATAACTATGGCAGAAGTTAAGAACCTTAACATAATAGATTCTGAAAGAAGTTAATAGATTTACTCAGCATACCAGTTTAAAACCCCACCATATTTACTGTAACCCTGTGCAGTAACAACCTAAAGCATCTTAATATCCACCCAGAAGTCAGAATTTGTTTTTTAGGAAAGCAACTGCCACGCAGATTAAAAAAAGACTATCTATAAAATGCCAACAGTAAAAGGCTTCCTGTCAGCTCATACAAACATTCTAGACTACTTTGCTTTGGTATATCCAAACCACTTAAGCTGGAGGAAGAGGCCTGGATTATATCAGTGCCATATTAAAATAAGCAGGAGGTGAAGGGCAGCTGCATCACCCCGTGTGTGACTGCAAGGTGAACACAGCAGAGCTTCCAAAGCTCCGTGCTAGGATGTGTTCCCTCCCAAAATGGCACCTCAACACTCCCAAACTATCAACACACAAAACAAGCTATTCTTTCAAAGCTGTATTAAATACAGCTATGCTGTTATTTCCCCGCTTTTTAAAAGTACACAGCGGTATAAACAACTCAGAGCCCTGGCTGAGGCAGGTATGTAATTAACAGCTACTGAAGCAGATTCCTCAGCACCCCTGAAGATGCCATTTCCTAAGCAAGTTCTTCAGTGAAGTTTACATTTGAGCACAGCACACGAGAAGTCGAAGCCTGCACACAGGCAAGTACATGAACATGCTCTCTGAGGAAACAGTGATGATGAACTGTGCTGGCATTCTCAGGATCAAGTACAGACCTGAGAACACACACGTCAGTATTTATTACAACGTTTCAAGGGGTGGAAAAATCTTATTTTCATACAAAGCATATTTCAAAGCATCTTCTACAGGCCAGGATTCCCTACACCTTCCTCAGTTTCTTTTAAATCTCCTTTCTCCCCAAGACAGTTCTCTGACTACCAAATGCGACAACTAAGCAAACACAAGTCCTTTTCTCACTAGAGCTGGTTTCCTTCTCTATCCCATTTCCCAGCCTGCCCACAATACTCTCAAATACTCACATCATCCCCCTGTGGCACCCTTTGGTATCACTAATTACAAGTAACAAGCACACCAAGTGGCCAAATATTCCATCCATGCTCACTCGCCGACCAACAGCCTCCACTGAGGACAACACAGGACCAGGTGGAGCTGCCCATCCACGAGGGATGCTGGCCTTGCCTTTCTTCTACTACCAGATTATGAAGGGCCAGGATGCTTGAATTCTTGACTTTGGTTGTGTGAGTAATCCCCTTTTTAAGGTCCCAGCCTCCAGAAAGCTGGGCTAAAAAATGCATGACACTACACAGTCCTAAGCTTGGGGGAACAGAAACATTAATGTACATTAGAGACATTACCAGGTACCCTGGTAAGAGCCACCTCTAGTGCACTAATAACAGACACTCTCTACTGTGATAAAGGCAGTGTAAGGCACAGATAAATGAAGCATTATTAGGGCACAGTGAACTTCAAGGGAGCATCTGATTTTAAGCTTTCAGCACAGTAGTTGCTATGCAACAAGAGTCCCACTGCATAAGCAAGAGCCCATTTCCTTTCAAGAGCAGCTCCATAACTGGCACTAATAGCTGTAACTATTTCCAGCACAAATCTAGCATGACAGCAGTCACTTAAACTGTCTCTTGGACACACTCAAATTATATGATCATGAACTAAGATGCTACTTTATGACACCAAGTCAGAACAGAGCAGTCTTCAAAATACCAATGAATGACCAAATCTAATTTTGCTCCCTAGCTATACCTGGGGTATCTTTCATAAACTTGGTCAGTTTACTGACTCTGTTTTTAACAAATACTAAAGCAACCACATTTAAAAGAGTAATATCTCCCTAATTTATAGTGGTTTTGACAAATATGATTTAAAAAGCTATCCCAACTCTCCTAAATAATGCTGTCATTCTCATCTACGCCAGCAATTAAGTGGGAAAGTGCTATCAACTCCTACCCAGTTCTTCACAAGTCAGATTCAGATCATTATCTTTCCCTCAGAAAGAGTTTCTCCTGCATTTATTTACTCCCTGAAATCTTCAGAGGTTTGCTACTAATAAGCACAAAGGCAATACAGACAGAATCAGACCTATGAATTTCAATGGCCTGCAGGTACCAGGTAGAATACTAAGCCAAACCTCTATTCCAAACTATTTGAGACACATCTATTGTGTAATGCCTGATTTGTATGGCAAGGTAAAGCACAACAGACATTCCAACTCCCCCATTTCACAACAAAACACCCAACCAAACTCAAGCACATTCCATTCATTACTGCATTCCTGTAATCTCAATTTTTTTCCTGCTATGCTCCATTTAACAATCGAGCCAAAAAAAGCAGAATTTTTGAGATTCAGTTTCAGCAGAAATGTGTGCAGTACCATTATTTAGTTGTGCAATGCTACATTACAATGGGCTTTAAAAAACTACATTAGAAAGGCATTCAACTCACCAACCTCCAACTTAGGTACAACACAAGCAAACAAAAACTTAAGTTTTGAAGGAGTGTTATTTGCAATTCAGACATTCTTTTGAAAATAAAATGAAAAGAATTTTAGTGTGAGAGAGACACTCCAAATTCCAATCAGCCCTTTGATTTGAAAGGCCATTACCAGTACCACAGGAAGAAACATTCCCAAGATCTCAGATGACTTTCATTGACTTCATGTCCTCAACACAATGGCAGCACCTCAGTGAAATCTAAAACCGGTCCCAAACGCCCAAAGTATTTCAAGCAGAGACTGGAAATGTTCCTTCATTGAGCAAATCCCTAAGAACAGACACACAACACTGCTTAAGGAACTTTTAGATTTCCCAGTTTATACCTGAACTTTTCAGCATTCAGAGTTTTAGTACTTAAGCCCCTCATATAAAGCACAAATGTTTACTATGTTAAAACAATAACCTGAAACAAACTATTGAAAATTTTACTAATTGAAGAGTTATTTCAGAAGTCTGTCTTCTTGTGACATTATTGCTACCCTTGCATTGGACAATGCAAAGTCTGCAAAGTTACTAAGGAAAGTAACCTTCAGTGTCATGTACCCTTTTGCAAAAGCACTTTATCACCTGATTTTTATTTTCCCTTCTATGGAAAATCTTACTTCCTAGGTATAGTCTCAAGAAAAAAACCTCTTAAGGACTTAAAGCTACAGCTATCCAAGTTACTTGTGCACAATTGTACTTAATATTTCTGAAAACAAGCAGCAGGAATTAACAGCTTGTCAATAAAACTATTTCCTGGCTGAATCTGAATTGTGTCACATGGCCTAAATCAAAGTCTGGCACTTGGAGAGTACAAGTAACAAGACTTTTCAGCAGTAGCATAGGGAAAAAACAATCAAAAGTCAAACACAAGTTAGTCTGTTCCCATACTCTTCTAGACAGAAATGGAAACATTTCAATTCTCTATTCACTCTGTGCATTACAATCCCTGCCTTACCATAGAACTCCATTATTGAACTCCATTATTTAAGTCCCCCACGGTGCAGGTGGGTGGGATGAAAGGCCAGGGCATGTGCACAGACAATTCTTGGGAAAACCAACAGCTTTTCTTTACAACACTTAGCCATCAGAAGTAAGGGTAACAAAGACAGTCAAGTGGCCATTTCTTATAGAGTTTTTCCCCATGAAACAATAAAAACCCCTCTGACATACTCCTCCAACCCAGCTTGAGTTCTGGATATATTTCTAGTGACAAAAGCCAGTTTCACAGTTCAATGTGTTTTGTGGACCCTGAAATATTACTGTCCTATGCAACAAGTTACAATCTTTTCAAGAAGAAATCTTAGCTGCTTCATATCACAACTGGATGTGCAATTCTATGTCAATAATTCTATGTCAACAAATCTCCATCCTCCCATTTGTTCTTAAAAAGAACAGAAGCCTGTCCTGCAGTCTAAGCCAACACGTTTTCAAACTACTTTATGCCATGCTCCCCCTAAATGCTTTCACAGTGTGCTTCAAATGAGCTTGTACTCTGCTTAAATCCACCGTGCAAGGGTGGCACAGGTTACATATCCTAAGGCAAGAACATCCAGGGCAATGCTGGGCTCTGGTGCAGCACAGCATCTTGGAACAACACTGCTCTGATCCTCCTGATTTCTGAACACTTCTCCTGGCCTGAATACTGGCTGAACAGTCAGTAACTAGCAAAACTCTGAGCAGGGATTAGTTTTGCATTACTGACCTTATTCTATTATCCTACAAGTCTTCCCAGTAATGTCAGAGAATTACTCACACAACAGCATACTGCTCAATTTTAATAAGGACTAAATATAGGCTGGTACTTCAAGTGTTTACAGAGCGAGATCTGTTTGAAGTTTCAGTGCTAGAATCTCATGTTTGCACAAAGGCATCTTAAGACAAGGTAAAAAATATCCATGTTAAATAATTATGTGCCTTATGCCTTCATGGCAGTGTTTCTGGAAAATCTGGGTAGCATTATCATCTTGCAAACAGATCACTGACTCCTAATTGCATGTATGTATGCGTGTGTGCACATATATACATATACACACACTCAAAATTCTGCTGAACATACTTCATTCTGTACTGCTAGATGTTGGTTTTGACAATTAATTTCTGCTCAAGTTCATTCTTTTATCATCTGCTATACCATTTCTCCAACAGTGAGGCACAGGAGTCACTTTTTTTTTTTAATTTTTTTTCTTACAGAGGATAGACCACAATAATATGAAGCAGCATGAGAAGATCACACATCATGGTACCTCAAACCACCAGATGAGCATTATCTGCAGCATGGAAGCCAAAATGACAGTATCTCTTTCTCCTACCATGTGATAGCAATACAAATTAGTAAGATGCACTGGTTCTGAAGAGACTAATTTCTTTCAGTTCACAGGAAAGAAATCCATACATGCAACTTTCATGTGATAGGATTTTCTGGAATCTTGATTTTACAGCAGATGCCTTTCCAACTCCAATGTACAACTGGGTTAAGAAATGTAGGAAAGAAAGAAAGAAGCAGCATTTTGCAAAAAGAGCTTATTAGATCTATTTCTCATCCTTATTCAAAGCCAAAGGATCCCTAGGAAGAACAAGCCATAGAGTAAATGACTTATTTTAGTGAACTGGATCTGGTATAGAGGCTGAAAGCTTAAAAGTCAGCATTAAAACAACTACTGTTATTATTTTCTCCACCTCTGTCACACCAACAGTCTCAGGGTGCAATGGTAGTCCCAGAAGCCATGTCACTGCTAAGTCACTACAGTGATGTTTTCTTACCACTAAGCAAACCTTTGCCAGTGTAGTAGTGTGGGACAAGGTGTTACTTTGTACAGCACTTGATACTGAAAATCATTCAGGAGACAATTCACTGACAATGTGCTTGCCACCATTACCTCACCTAAGCTAAATGTGGCACAACACCTTGCTGTAGACCTTGCTGAAAGCTCACATGCACACTGGAAGGGCCATCCTGACACACTGTACATTTCTGATTAGAAAAGTAGACAAAATGTTTCTAGTATCTAGATGTTGCTCAAGACCTTTCATAACGGCAGTACAATAAAAACAAAGAGCTCATACAGAGCAACAGAAGCACTGAAGCTTTTGCAAATTGTGTCCAGAACTCTATCAAGCTGCAGACACTAGATGCCCAGACCAAACAAAGGCAGACCCAAAATAAAACCTAAGGAAGACTCCAGTACTCCATGTGCTGCCCTGCTGCTGCAGAACTGAGTGTTAGCACTGAAACAGAACTGTGATTTTTGCAGGTCCCTTTATCCCACGCAGGTAAACCGTGTGTGAACAGTGACTGAAACCAGATTACAGCAAATACTCAGAAAATTACTCCCAATCAAATTTACCTATCCAGAATGCTGGATCTCACTGTGTAACACAAAATCTTCTCTTTATACAGGGGCACAACCAACACCTGCTAATGGGCCCTTTCAAACCTATGCCCAGCATCCATCAGTTCTACCTTAATATGCTGCAATGATACCTGAGGAATTATTAAATACACCCAAGCGTTCAAGACATGAGAAATTACTTCAGAAAGTGACCTCCTCCTATGAGGACTCCTTTAGTTGTAACAAAGTCCAGACACTTTACAGCCACAGGCAGAGAAAGCAAACCAAGCCTGTGAACAAAGCCTCGCGTGGAACAGCCCTGCAGGCCAAAGTCAGGGTTGGCTTCTTACCTCAGAGTCAGACTCACTGATAGAAACAAAAGATAAAAGACAACTTACCAGCTCTAGCTCTACACTTGTTAAGTGCCTGGGACAGAAGCTAGAAAAAGAAATATAGAGAGAAGTAAACAAGCTCAGTGCTTAAAGCGGATGAAGGATAGACCACTCCAAGAAAGGCACATAGCACAATTAAAGTCCCTGCTTTACAAGCAGGATTTTTCTTAACTTCAAGTGATCCAAGTCACCAACTTGCATATACTCAGAAAATTGCTTTTCTTACTCTGTGCAAGCGTCACTGACATTTTACACTGCACCAAACCACAGACCACAACTGCAATTTGGCCCCAGTCTGACAGAATTCCAAGTAAAACATGAAGCCAAAGGAGCAATTTTCCCAGGAGTATATATGTACTAGAGAACTCAAGCAAAAAAAAAGTTACTTCATCTCAAAATTTTTAATTGTCATCTCTGGCCAGCTGATTACCCTAGATATAGCTGCATGAATATTTAGATAATCCAGGTGAATGTCTCTGGATACTACACTATAGATAACCAACTTCTAATCATCTTTTCCTGGCTTGTACACGACCAAGTCCATCAGCAGGGACTCCCTGTCATTGACATCCAACTCATTCAGTCCCAAGCCCAAGGTTTTCAAACTGAAATCTTGCAGGCACCAAGTCCAGCTGCCTCAATTCAACTGATCAGACTATGCAGTCATCACAAATGTAAAATTGAACACACCTGCCAAAAATGTCACCACCTATTCAAGTTTTACAGGATAATAAAAGTATTTTTGAGTCCCTGTTACTTTGTATTTGCAAAGACTTCATAGAGCACAGAGATGATGAAAGCACTTTGTCTGACATTACACACACAGTTGATTCAGATGCTCAGCTCTCTTGGAGAGGCAGCTGAACTAAGGTCAAGTATGGAAATCCAAGTCAGAACTGAGAGCCTGAATGTAAATGTAAAGCTTTAGCACAGTAAAGCAGCTGTGGCACTTGGTGATGCAGTTTGGCTGCTAAACAGTGCTGCAGAAGAGCAGTGCCCAAAGGTCCTTACTTCAGCCACAAGTGCTGGAACTGATGTTAGCCTGATGCAATTGGGTAAAATCACCAGCACTCTGCAGGCTCAAGACAACTTCAGCACTTCAGTCTGGGAACTCCTTTCCAGCACAACTGCCCCAGCTCTCACCTCCAGTATAAAGTGAAACCTTAAATTCAGAACTATCACAGTACATATCAGTATCCTCCTTTTCCACTCACAGAATAAATTAAATCTAAGTTGGTCAAAGTATTTTTAGCTAGTAGCATCTCCAACAGCTTGTTCTTCGTATTTCCTACAATAATTGCTATGAACCCTACCAGGGAAACACTTACAGCCTGATTTCCTTCACCTCCTCTCCTTACTGTTGGATAAAAAAATACTAAATTATTTTAGAAATTTAACATCACAAATGCAAGACGAATATAGAACACCTCATCAATGCCTTCACCTGCAAACACCATGAAGCCACACTTCAAAAGGGTGGCACCATTCATCTGGATCAGGGCCCTGAGAACCTGACAGCTCCCCAGCCACCCAGTCTGGCAAAATTCCACAGCATTTCCACAAACTGGAGCATTTTTGCACAAGGAATCCAATCTAGTCTTGCTAGAACCTGCCCATCATGACTTCCAGCGTTCCAGCCTCCTCCCCAAAGGAGAAGTTAATTTATTATGGGTATACTCCATGAAATATTCCATAAAATTCATTACAACTACAGGCACTTTCCTCCTTTTTCTATAGATCCCATCTTTCCTATTACAAGCTCAGGGCAACACACATAAAACTGTTTCTCCATTGTCAAAGAAGCAACCATTCTTGTTAGGTGAAGAACTGTGGGATTCTAAAGCGGCTTTGAAACCAGTTACTAATCATTTTATGGATAACCCATTAAATTCTTCACAAGTTTACAATTCACATCTATCAGACCAAGTGTTGCAGTGAACTGCACAAAATGCCAAGGCCCAGAATGGAGCCCATCACCCCCTGCCAGTCCCAACACGGGAAATCAAAGCAACCTGTCATGGGACACGAGAGGGACATTCACAATATGGGTGAATTGTTTTTAAACACAACTCATGACTCTTAATCCTGCAAAATAAAGTCACAGCTTTGTCTTCAGACAGGTTATAAAATCTGCCCAGAATGACAGAGAAGGTTCAAGATGAAACAGTCTCATTGTCATCCAGTGGAAAGCTGCTCAAAGGAAGGAGAAAAAACACAAAGGCCTTGGAGCTTTCCTGGTTCCTGCTGCTGGCACAGGGGATGATCCAGGACATGTGGCAGCCTATGAACCTGTTGCACTCAGATCCACCTGGCACAATTTATTTCATTCAGTGGAAGTCTTCCCAGCAAAAGTGATGCCAGTGAAACTGGAAAAGGTTCCTAGTGAGGCCTTAATGTTTCAGAGCTAAGTATCCATCAATAAAGCAATCCAAATACATTGTCTCTCATTATATAGGCAAAGATACAGTAGAAAGCAGCAGCCTCATTTGCTTGAGTTCACTGGGTTTCTCATGACAGGATTTGGACAGTTTGCTAAACTGGAGATCACATCCCATGTATACATAAATACTTTGGCTTAAATATAACCAAAACCAACATGTAAAAATACAATATCTCATTCATGTTGTATGAGTCCAGTATTACAAAATCATAAATATTTCTCTAAGCATGACTGCAGTTGCCACACCTGAGTCAATCTTTTAAAAATACAGAATTGAAAAAACCCAACACTTTGATACTATAGCCTGCATTTTGTCCAATCAGCTTTTCATTCTGAGAATAAAGCTTTTCACCAGTGCCATGGAAGTTACGCTTTGATCTTCCATCTTTGTAAGGTATATGCATAGTCCTCACAGCAAAGAGGAAAATGTACTTTAAAAAAAAAGAACACTTTGACATTTCCCTTTAAATAGAAAAATTAACTGCATTTCAGGACAAGACCCAGAAAAGGCATAAAAAGTCCTCCACACAGAACCAATTCTGCTGTCTTACCTTACTCAATCACAAGTTGATATTATTTGGACAAACCTCAAGTATTTCATAAATGAAAAAAACTATCATTTAGTGTCAAAGGAAATACAGAGATGACTGACAGTTTTCTCTTTTCCAGTGGTTTACTTTTACACAAAATAAGAAAGACCTGAAAGCAGGCTAATGGAGGGAGTGATTTATGAACAATTCAGAAATGTTCTGGGAAGAAAAAACTGGGAAAGATTCAAAAGTAAAGGAATTATGGGTTCCACTCCCAGTTTTGATACTTTGTGTGGAAGAGCAGCCAAATTACCTAATCTTTGTGCTTCATATCTCTCCCTCCCCACTGCTCCTCCCTGAACATCTTGTCTCTATAAGCTGTACAACTCCTCATTGCTAGAAGGGAACCTCAGCACACATTCAAACCAAACCAAACCTAACAAAATTCAGTCTCAATACAATGTTATGCTTGCAAGTCACAATGAAATACCAACAATAAAAATGAATCAAAGACATAGTTGGTACGTGTGAGTCCTAATAAACCTCTGATCATTCACTCTTATGACTGAGAGGACATAATGTTTAGTTTGTGCTTTTAAGACAAACAGGAAAATAAGCAAGGAAATCGAAGGAAGTTAGCGTTAGCTAACAGATGAGAGAAATAAATGTGAACTACATGACTATTTAGAGAGACCGGCCCGGGGGGGCCGGGGAAGAGAAGCCGACTAATCTGACCGGAAAACAGGGAAGCGCCGTCTGCCCTGAAGAGCCTCCACCCAGGAACGGGAGTCCCGGTGATTCACAGGCAAAACCAGAAAAAGGAAAACCCCGCCGAGCTCCGTACAGGCGAGAACGGCAGCACTACAGGAAGCAGGTCTGCGGTAAACACACACAGAGAACGAGCCCGTAGCTCAGTCTCCGGGGGCCGAGCGATCCACAGCGGGATATCGCTCACCGCCGCCGGCAGAGCCGTGACCTACAGCCGGGGAGCCCC
>VZRZ01000915.1:7994-30789 GCA_013398175.1 Climacteris rufus
GAGAGGGGACAGCACAGAGAGGGGACAGCACAGGGACAAGGGACAGCACAGGGGCAGGGGACAGCACAGGGAGAGGGGACAGCACAGGGGCAGGGGACAGCATGTGGCCTCGCTGGTGGCTTTGTCCTGGGGCAGGAAGGGGGTGCAGGGGGGAAGGCTGCCCTGCCACAGGCTGCTCATGGTGCCCACCCTGCTCAGAGCAGAGCTGTGTTCTGGAATAATTGCTTGTGCAATTATTTTTTCTTGTTTTTTAAAAGAATAAATGCAAATAAGCTCAGCTTCCCAAAGCTGTATTTGCTCCGCACACACTTCAGTCATGTTGAGGTCCTTTCCCACCACTGTTAGAGCATCTTCCAGCTGGGATGAGCCAAAAACTAAGGACAAATCCTGAGTAAAAACCAAACTGCATCCCTCAGGAAGTCACTGCTGTGTAATTATGTGTGTTTTAATTACCTGCTTGCAGAAGGAGGAAGTTTGCTGGAAGGTTGGAGATGCTCAACACCAAGACCTCCTCTGTCTGGCTGCAGCTCCCAGCCTGGCTCAGGGGAAAAGTGTTTCGTAAACTGTTTGGAGAACAATTTGTCCTCAGTTATTTATCCTTTTATACTATTTTATATACATTTTATTTTATAGTAACTTTCAGCTGCACATCTATATTCAAAGTTGTTGCAGCCCCTTGAGGGAGCTGTGAAGCTCCTGCTGATCTCGTGCATATCACAGGGAAACAGCAAATTACTTCGCAAGGTTGTTTTTTTTTTTTGTTTTAGTGCTCTGTGTTCGTGGGTGTAAAGAAGTGGCCACGAGTGCTCTAACGTACAAGTTGTTCATGTAACTTGTTTGTCATGGAGCTGACAGGCTTTTTCCATAACTAGCAATTGTGATTAGTAAGGATTTCTGATTTTGCAAGCGAGTGTGGTGGAAAATTAGGAAAATAATGGTAAAGTAACTGTCAGATGTGAAGAGCTGGGGTGGTGAGGGACTGCAATTAAATCATCTTCTACCTGCAATGTCCCATCTTTGCAAACAGCAGCATTGCTCTGAGATGATTACCCTCACAAATATTCTCAGTCCAAGTACTTTTTGATGGACATGAAATTTAACCATTTCATGAAACGAGCTCTGGGAGGCACTGGGAAGTGGCACCATCCCAGCCAGGAGGCCTGGGGGCTGCAGGCTCCCTGCCCACCCTTGGGTGATGCCCACGAGTGTGTGTGTGCTCAGGTGTGTTTATGTGAATGTTCTCAGCCCTCTGGGCTGGCAGGTGGTGCAGCATTATCCCCAAAATCACAGCATCCCCTGCCCCTCCTGCACTAAAGAACAACCCCAGCGCTGGCAGCAGCCACCCCGCTCCCTCCTGCAGCTCATCCCCGTGTGAGGCTCCCTCTCCCTCTCCAAGAAACCCTCTCTTGGCACCACAGCAGGCTGCTGTTTCACAACATGCCGGGAATTGCCGTTTGCCCAAAATAATTTGGCATTTATAGAGCATTGGTGCAGATGGTGCTGAGTTATTCCTGGGTGCCAGCGCTGCTGGAAGCGATTCCGGATGCTGAGCCGGGGATCCCCCCCTTGGGATTCAGCTCTGGGATGCTCGAGGTGCTGCTGAGCCCTCGTGTGTGGAGATAAAACCATTAAATACAACATTGCCACTGCCAGGGGTCACCTGGCTGCTTGGAGAAAGCCCAAAATCTGTTGCGAGCTTTTAGAAAGGAAAAAAAAAATTAAATAAATCTAATTTTAATTGCCACATTTATTCCGGAGAAAAGGCTAAATTGAAACAGAATTGGCAAACAAGGAGTTTCTTGTTTATTCCCATTTTGTATTTGTTTTAGTCCCCCCAAGCTGTCACTTGAAAATTGAATTTGCTCAGCATTGGTGTCGCTGCTGCCAGGAGGCTGCTCTGAGTTGCCTGTGGAAGGCTTGGACTTCACCAGGCTGTGCTGTATGGGGAGGAAAACTTCACATTTAATAGTCAGATGGAATATTTCTTCCAAAAAAAACCTGACTGGTCTGTTCTCCCTGGTTGTTTTGACCAGGGGAGAAGACAGGACTGAAAGGAGCCCGCTCGTTTTTGATGGCAGAAAACCCAGTTTGAGGGTGCCAAGGAGTGGGTAGTGGGATGTCAAGTGCTTTCTCACATTTTACAGATGGTTTATATAACCTGTTTGGCTATATTATTATATTTTTTCCTGTCCAGTTACATAATCCCAATTTATGAAAGCCTTAGGAAGTTGCATTCCCCACTGCTGTGTGTTTGTATATCACGGCCTCTGAGCTTGTCAGGGTGCAGTGCTTGGCCCCCCTGCCAACCATCTCCCAGGAAGCTCAGGCAGGTGTGGAGCAGCTATTTATACACTTATTATTACAATATTTCTGTAATTATTTCTTTTTAGCCACCCTCTAAGGCTGTGTCAGCCCCTTAGGAGCAGGATGGGTGCAGGCTGGTGCCTCTCCCTGCAGATGCAGAGCAAAGGCTTTGGGCATTCCTGGTTTTTCCAGTATTTTGAGGATCTGTTGCTTGTGGCAGAGACTTGCTGTGATTTTTGTGGTGGAAGCAGCCAAAATCCTTGCTGGGGCCAGGGATGGCTTTGGGGGCAGGTGGGAAAGGAGCTGCAGAGCATCAGTGTGTGAAACCCCCAACTGCACCCTGCCCCTGGGAACAGCAACAACCCATCAATGTTTGTGGATTGTGCTTTCCCCAGCATAAATTTGTCTTTTGAAATAAGGGAGGGAGAAAACAAAATGCTGCTTTTATTTTTTTTTAGCCCTTTCACATGAAAGTGAAGGGTGTTGTGTCTCTGGGTACCCACGCTGGAGGGGATGGACCACGAGCTCAAAGTTCAAAGCAGCTTTATCTCTGTGATTCTTTTTTTTTTAAATTTTGAAGCAACCTGGAAAAACCTCCAAGCAAGCATTTCCTTGCTAGAAAACCAGCCAAAGAGCCAGGTTATTTTTAATGGGTTTATATTGTAAACTGGGGGGGGGATAAAACCACTCCTCTCTGAAAGTCTTTTGTGTGTTGCTGGCACGGGTGTGTTCACCTCACTCCAGGGGATGCAGAGAGACTGAGCCCATCTTGCTTTTGCCTGAAATATTTATTCTGGCAGGGATTAGTGACCCATCCTGCTCACTTGTTCCTCTCTCTGCAGCTGAGGAACAGCCTCTTATTCCACATATTTAAAAAAAAAATTAGTTATGACTTGGATCTTCACTAAAACCATTTCAGAAGCTTAGAAATATTAGTTAGGCAGAATGATTAAGCAAGTGTGGTGGGGACAGGCACTGCTCTATTGAAGTTAGCTGCATGCAGTTGTTTTCTTTTCTTACTTTGTTATTCTCTTAATTGTTTAAAAACCTTCCCTTGCTGCTGCTTTTCTGGTGACAGACAGATACCTCCTGGTGCTGGGGGGTGACTGGGGACTGCATCCCTCTCTGAGATGCCCCCAGGATGGGTGGCACTGTTTGCTCAGGGGGGTACCAGGATCTCCATGTGCAGTTTGTTGACCCTGGAGCAGGGACTGGCCATGGATAAAGGAGCCAGGGATTTTACCTCAGTCCCTGGGCTCACCTTGGGGGCAATGGGGGCTTGTCAGGGTGCTGGGCAATTAAAGCAGCTCTGTTTGCATTTTGTTTTGCTGTTTGAATAAAAGTTGCCATGCCCGGTCCGCAGGGGTGTTGGCTGCTTGCACAATGTGCACCCTAGGAAGCAAATTGATCCATGGGAGTTCCTATTTGGTGAACAATGGTTTCAATCTTATAGCTTCCCTGTTTATTTTGAAGGAGGGGGAGAGAGAAAGTCGTGGCCAGGATTGAAAAAAAAAGGAAAAATAAAATTAACTGTGATGTATGAGTGTGAGAAATGGCACTTGATGTCTGGGTATAACCTTATGTGTTGGGATGGACCTGAGGATTATGTGGAGCTGCTTGTCAGTCTTAAAAAAAGTCCTATTTTGTTAGAAATCCCAGTTTTAACTTATTACCATCATCTTCCTGGGTCTCTGCTCAGCAGGCTGGCATTGAGGAACCTTAAAACCCCCTCATGCAGGGAACATCGCTGCCCTGGTCTTCCCTCCCCTGCTGCACAGGGACAGCTTGCTCAGCAAGAAGGTATTTTATTAGAAAAAAAGTCATTCTTGTGTTGAAGGGGGAGGCAGAAGCCCGGTGGGACAGAGGAGAGAGCCAGCTGCTGTGCTAACTGGGTCGTTCTGCATTCTGTGCTGGGGCTGCAGGATGGATGTGCAGCTCCCAGCTCCAGGGGCTGGGATTTGGGGCAGTAATCACCAGGATCCAGGGCCCCACATCTCCCTGCTGTGCTTTGAGATTTGTTGTTTCTTCGCCTGACCTTTGCATTTTCAAGAAACTCCCTCCTGTGTTGCAATCTGAAGCTTTTAGGGCTGTTGTGGTGCCGTGGAAGTGAAAGTGCTTTGTGCTGAGTGGGTCCTGAAAAACAAACCCCAGAGCAGCCAACTCTTATTTTTTCACCCTGTTAATTTTCATCCCAGTAAAACAATTGGACAGGATATAGCCTTGATTTTTATTTTTTTTTTAAGCTGATGATGAGATGCTGTTTTGTGGAAACAGGTTTTGGCCATAGTCTTCATCACCCCTCTCTGACCATGGTGGAACATGATCTGTGGCTCAAAACTGCTCAAAACAACTCCTTTTTCTAAATCCTGAAATCCTGTTTTAGAATAAAGCACAAGTGGGGTTTTTTTTGTTGTTGTTTTTATTTTTGTCTTCTTCTTCCCAGGTGTTTTCCCTCTGTGTCTCTGGGTGGGCACCTCCCTGGACTCTCCCTGGACCTTCAAGCCTTCTCCAGCAGTTGCATGGTGGCAAGGTGAGACCCCCTCAAAACTCCCCAGCCTTGCTCTTCCCCCTTCCTCTCCCCTCCTGCGAGCCTCTGGGAGGGATCTGCAACATGAAGTTTCCATTTGGAGCTGGCACATTCCCAGTGGGCCGATTTCTAGGAAACGTGGCTGGAGATCGTGTGGTTGGTGAAACCCTAGCATGTGTGATACCTGTCTGTCCTCAGCCTGGGGTCAAACATCTGCATCCCATACCCCACTTCGAATTTTCACCTATTTCTCTGGTTTGGGAGACAGCAATACCTGCGTGGAGAGGGAATTGTAGAATTAAAAGGTTTGTTTTTAGTGATTTCTGTGCTTCTCCGACCCATCCGTGTCTATACCCCAGGGAAATGAAGCAGTGTGGATGTTCAGAGGAGGGAGGATGGTTTATCCTGGCTTCATTTACAGCATAACAGCATTAAGCTTGTGAGTAGCAGCAGCAGTGGGAAAGCAGGATCTGCTTGGGGTGTCAGAAACACCCAGGGGCTCTTCACAGGGTAATTAATCAATGCCCTCCCTGTATCCAGAGTAAATGAGAACATTCAGGCTCTGACACCTGAAGCTTGCTGGGCTCTCAGTGACATCCCTCTCTCTGCTTGGTATTTAAATCTCAGGGAGTAGCAGATATTTTTTTTTTTCACCCTACAACTGTTTGCTTCAAATTAATTGGGATTCTGGCCCGTGGCCAGCCTCCTTCTGTCACTCCAAGTGGGAGATAAGTGGGAGCTGCACACTCTTTTCTCTAACCTAGTTGGAGCTGTTTTAGCTGGACAGAGAAGTCGTGAGCTCTTTCATAACCAGGGCCACATCTTCATAGCTGGGTCTTGTGGGCTCCATCCCTCCCACTGCTGCTGACGCAGAGCGTCTCCCCTCCCGCCCGCCTTGGCCAGCTTCCCTGGATGACTCCTCTAATTGCTTACGTAGAAAAATAATGAGAAGGATGCGTATGGTGTATTTTTAGATGTCTCTTGGTGGGATTTAGCAACAGGCAAACCGGAGCCAGCACCTCCCCGTCCGTCTTCTGCATCCCAGCGGTGGCGGCTTGGGAGATTCTGCCCCAGGAGGTGGCAGTTCTTTGGCAGCTTCTCCCCTTTCTGGGCTTCTCCTGGTCCTCAATGAATGGGTTGTGGATGCTGTGTCCCTGCTGCTGCACAGGATCTGAGCTGGGAAGCCCTGAGCTGGTGCCTGGCCATGGTGGGCATCACCAGCTCCTCACTCATCTCCAGGAGGAAGATTTTGGTGGCTTGGAGACCATCCCAGCACCCAAATTATAGTATCATGGAATGGTTTGCATTGGAGGGAACCTTTAAAGGCCATCTGGTTCTGCCACAAGCAGGGACAATTTCCACTAGACCAGGTTGCTCAAGGCTCTGTCCAGACTCACCTGGAAAGTTTCCAGGGATGGGGCATCCATCCCCTTTTTGGGTAACCAGTGCTTCACCACCCACACTGTCAAACAGTTCTTCCAGAGTTACCCATGGCACATTTTCCAATATATACCTGTGAGATAATGGGTCTCACCACGTGTTGCTTTGCTTTTTAAATGGGTTCTTTTTCAAGATGTTTCCATCTGAAACCTCAGCAGAGCAGAGGAAAGGGAGCAGACGTAGAATCCCGCTAAACGTCACCCCAAAGACTGTGATAATTGAGCTTTGCAACAAGCAGTTCCCTTATTTTTCTCTTTGCTTCTTCCATTTCAGGGCTCTTTGTGTCTCGGTGGCTTCCTGTGCTGGGGGGGCCGGGCTCCAGTCCTTCCCTTTCCACCCGGGTGCGAGGAACGCAATTCTTCTTGCAGCGCGACTTATCTGTCCTTGGAGCTGAAAACATCCTTTCTTTGCTCTTTTTGAATCCCCCAAATGAATGATTTCTCCTGCTGGTTAGCATCAGCTTCCACGCTGAAGACTGTGGGAAAGTTTCACAATTAGAGTGGCTTTAATAGATCTGGTTTATGTCTTAAAAAACCCATCGCTTTCTAATTCTCCGTCACATGTTTCCTTGATGATGTGTCGCCCAGCAGTGCAGCTACCAAAATAGCCCGATGGTCTGAAGGAAATCATCAGGAAATATGTTTTTAAAACCGTAGGCAATTCTTTCTTGCAACCAGGAACCATTGGAAAAAGTCTGTGTTCCATGGAAAACGTGGCTTTTCTGGCGCTTCGGCTGCTTGCGTGGTGACACTGGGAGCACAGGGCTCCAGCAGTTTGCCCAAAACTCCCCCAGTTCCTTAGATTCTTGCTGTGAGTTTTCTCTTTATCCACCCAAATAGCTGGGATTCTTTTGGTGCTGGGTTTGTTTTAAGTTTTGGAGAAAAAGCTTGCTTGTGCATTGTCTTTCCAGGCAGGGTGACAAACCCTTTCCTCTTCCAGCACCTCCCGTGGTCCTGCCAGGCTGACGGGGTGTGTGCTGTGTCCCCCCAGGTCCAGGGCTTATGCAAGGAGACCATGACCACTGATGAGGCCACCAAGAGTGAAGGGGAGGTGCAGGCAGCAGCTCTGGCTGAGCGTGGGGAGGACATCACACCGTCCCAAGACCGAGGGGTTCTGAAGGTAAGGAGGGTCTGCCAAGAAGGTCCTGCCTTCCTGCACTTTGGGGTGCATGGTCACATCACTGGGCTGCATCCCCAGCCCTTGGGGTCACAGGTCCAGGGCTGTAGGATTGAGTTATTTAATTTCAAAGGCAAAGGAGATGAGCATCACTTGCAGTAAAGGAGGATGGAGTGGTGGTTGAGACTGGTGAGCCTGGGCTGCTCCATGAATTTCACTGCTATTGTGTTCCTAATCAGATTATTAGCTGTAAATCCACAAGGCATTTCTGTGTGTGACTCACAAACATTAGAAAGAGCACATTACTGAGGTCATCCAGTCTGCTCCACGGCCCCTTTTTCACATTCAGGGCCGTTTCTGGATAGTTCTGCTCCCCAGCACTTGCACTTCTCCACTTGAATAGGACCTTTCCTCCAAGAATAGCATCCTCCCCTGCTCCATCCTCAGCTCGAGAACTGCTTGTTCCCGGCTGTGGCATTCAGCAAAAAGTGTTGACAAGAAGTGAGTAGTGAACTGACACACCCCTGTGAGTAAAATGTGTACGGCCAGAGAGCGAGAGGAGCTGCGTTCACTTCGGTTTGGAGCCACGGCGTTTCTCCAGACACCTCCACAAAGTATGGGCAGGTCTCTGCTCCCAGCCCTGTCCCACTCCCCTGCTGTGGCTCCATTTTGAGATTTGTTTTTAGGGGCTGATGGAAGGACAAATTGAACTGTTCCTGCTTTAGTTTAGAGCAGCACTGGGGTGTATATGCATGTGGATGTTATATTTTTATGTAAATGCGTGTGTGTGTGTTTCTCCCACTCCATGTGCATCCTCAGCTGTCCCACGGCCCCAGCTCATGGCTGGTTTCTCTCTCTCAGATCATTAAGCGCCCAGGGAGTGAAGATGAGTCTCCCATGATTGGAGACAAGGTTTATGTCCACTACAAAGGCAAACTGGCCAACGGGAAAAAATTTGACTCCAGCCGCGATCGGAACGAGCCCTTCGTCTTCAGCCTGGGCAAGGGTGAGCTGCTCCAGGGCTGTCCAGCCAGGAGGGTGCTGGAGGGGGGATCATCCTGGGAGGGACCAACTGACCCTGCTGCAGGACAGCTGGACAGCATCTGCCTTAAGTGACTCCCCAGTGAGGGTTTTTTTGGGTGCCATCCTTGCAGCACTCAGGCTGTTTGTTTTTCTGGGCTGCCACTCGCTGCCTCCTGCCTGACATCTGCCTTTCTCCTAGGTCAGGTAATCAAGGCATGGGACATCGGGGTGGCCACCATGAAGAAAGGAGAGATCTGCTACTTGCTCTGCAAACCCGAGTACGCGTACGGCTCTGCTGGCAGTGCCCCCAAAATCCCCTCCAATGCCACCCTCTTTTTTGAGGCAAGTAATGCTGGTGAGCTGGTGTGTGGATGAGGGAGCTGGCTCTCTTTCTGCCTTGCCAGCCAGCTCAGAAATCAAAATAATAATACAAATAAAAAATAATAATAATTAAAAAAAAACTAAGGAAAATAAGAAAAAACAACCAAAAAAACCAAACCACCCACAACAAAAAAAAACCAGCTTGGATTCCTGAAACGTGTCCCTCTGCTCCAGGAACCGCTGCCAGGGCTTTCTCAGAAATGTGTGTCTGAGCTGGAAGGCTGGGACTGAAACTCCAGCTGAGGAGAGTCCTGGTGCCGGGGCGGGGAGTGGGCAGATTCCTGGTTTCAACATGCACATGGGAAGGAGAAAGCAGCTGGGAAATGCCTCCAGGTGCTAAAAAGCCATTAGTGCTGAGGGGTGGTAGGAAAGTTAAGTTGCTGGCACAGTGTGCTCGCTGGGCAGGGCTCGTTGGGACACGGCAGGAGTGAGTCTGTCCTAAATTAAGGCTCAGCCCTTCCTAGTCCAGTGTGGACCAAGCTGAGGGCCAGAGCTGATCCCATCAGAGGATGAAGGGGAAACTCCTGCCCACACTGGAGTCCTGTGACTTTCACAGCATCTTCCAGCAGCAGCTGTGTTGCACCCTTACAGGTTCAATAAACTTATTTTTACTGTTACTTTGTGTTATGCTTCAGGTACTGGATGTGTCCCAATTTCTAATAAATCACAAGTATTATGCTGTGGTTTGGATCTGGATTTTATGGGCAACTTCTGCTCGTCAGCTGAATGGAGAATTAGCTGGCTTGGTGCTCCAGCCAGGGGATGAACTGCTGCTTTGTGGCTCTTCTGTTGTTTTTCTCTTCTCCTTTCCCCCTCCCTAAGCTCTGCCCACTTCTTCTTTATTATTTTTTAGGTCGAGCTGCTTGACTTCAAAGGCGAGGACTTGTTTGAGGATGGAGGAATAATTCGGAGGATCAAGAGGAAGGGAGAAGGTTACTCCAACCCGAACGAAGGTGCCACTGTGGAGAGTGAGTGCTGGGCCCTTGTGGGGGAGCTGGAGGGATCAGCCTGTCCTGAGCTGATCCCTGGCAAGGAGCTGCTGGCACTGCACAGGCTGAGGGTGGCTGTGCATCATGGGGGGATGCAGTGAAATCCTTCCAGAGGCCAGATGGGATGGAGAGAGGCTGGGGATGCTCCTCGGAGCTCTCCCCTGTAGTGGCTCTGCCAGAGCTGCTGCCCTGCAGGGCAGGGTGGAAAACCATGAGTCCCTGGAGCTGTTCAGCCAGTGACTGGGGGAGGATGGAAGAAGCAAACCCCCGTGGGGTTTCAGGGCTCTGCCATGTCCCCCAACCCTTTTGCATCCCACTGCAGTGTCTGAGATGCTCTGTGAGGTGTCACCTGCCAAAACCCCTGGCTCTGCCTTGCCTCCAAAGCATCACTTGTCAGGCCTTCCTTCCTCAACACTTGTTCAGTGTTCCAGGCACTCAGCAGTTTCTTTGGCCTCCTTGTTCCAATGGTGATGGTGGTTTTGGTGGGTCTCACCACATTTCTTGCAGGGACTTTTTCCTTCCCTTAAGGCCAGAGGACTGCTGATGGTGGGGAAGGAAACTATTGGAAGGGGTTTGCTGAGGATGGGGTGGTCTCAGCTGACGTGGGAGGGTGAGGAGCTCAGGTCCCACCTGTTCTGATCCCATTTCTGGAGCAGACATTTCCTGGGGCTGGACAGGAGAAGCCAGACCCAGGGTTTGGTTTTTTCCTTTCCAAGAACCACTCAGACACAGACCCAGAGCTTGCTCCACATGGGAGGCATTTACTTTCTCAATTCCAGAGCTCCTGTACACAAAGATCCTAAAGTCCCTTAAGCAACTGAGAAATTGAATCTGAGCTGTGAGAGCTTATAAAGCTCATGGCTTTAAGCAGCTGATTCTTCTAATGAGGCTTTTTTTAAAGGAAAAATGAGGTTTTGACTCAGGTTTGACTGTCTGAGTGGTGGGCACAGCACTGTGGGGACATGGCAGTCCACCCTGTGATGGTTTACCTCAGCAGTGTATTTTGGGAGGTGCTGCAATTAGGCTGGACGAAACCACGCTTCCAGCAGCAAGTATCTCCAGGTTTTATTAGGTTTTAAGTTTTACAGACCCTAATTCCCAGCTCTGGTCCCTGAAACCTGGGCTGCAGTTGAAATCTGGCATTCCAGCTTTTGTTACATCCTTTCCCCCCCACCCCTCCTCCTTCTCCGTTTTTAATCTGAGTACAAATTGCTGTCAGCACATCAAGTTCGTGTGCCAGCCGCACTCAGTACACTCTGTTCTCAGCTCTTCAAAAACAAAATCGCTGCAGGCACTGAGAGAACAATAAGTCAGAGCTGCAACCGGAGTGATGTTCCTTCAGTGACTTTTTTTTTCTCTGTAATCCAAGAGCCACTGAACCAGCTGACCCACTCCTGGAAACCCGAGCGGAGATTTCCCCCCCTCTGCTCGGTGTGTTTTATGTGCAATTAAAATAGAGCAAAACTATCCTTGGAAGGAAGGAGCACGGCATCCTCTTGTGCTTCCTGTTTGAAAGTGGGACCTTCCCATCACTGCTGCATCCCACAGGGGGTGTGGGACCTGGGGGAGCTGCAGTGCTGCTTTGGGGGTCAGGGATTGTGGATCTGTACTCGCTAGGAATGTGCAGGGAGGTGGCACAGTGCTGTGGGCTTGCTGGGTTACCTGTATTTTAGGCAGAATTTTCCACTTTTCCTATGCCTAAAACAACAGCCAGGTTAGTTTTGGGTGGTGCAAAAGCAGAAGTTGATCCTGAAGGAGCTGGATTTGCTTTTTGTCCTCATCCTAAGCTGGGTGAGCTCACAGAGCTGAGCCCTGTGGTCACTGTGCACCAGTGATGGATGCAGGATGTGTCCCAGGAATCTGGCCAGCACCTGAGCATCCTCTGCTTGAGTCCCAGCCTGGCTTTGGCAGGGTGACAAGGCAGAGCTTGCTGTCCTGTCCCTGCAGTGGGAGAGCATCCTTGGGTTCTGTTGTGGCAGCATGGAATGCCCAAGGGCTGGACTTGGCCTTGGAATGGCTGCCAGGTCTGGCTTTGTCCGTGCCTCTCATCCTAGGGACTCTGTAGGTCCTGTGGGATGGACACAGATTTCCTTCAGCCCAGGCTGCAGCTCTCCCATGCAGACCCTCATGGCTGTTTCTGGTACCCAGCTTGTCCTGCATCCACCAAGGCAGGATGCTCAGGGCCCTGCAGCACCTCAGGCTGCATTCTGCTCTCCCCAGGCAAAGGTAAACCTCACATCCTTGGAGGCTGCAAAACCTTTAAGCACAGTTGTGAATTTTTTCCTCCTTCTTTTGTTTGTTTTGGCTTTTTTCTTTTAACAATATGTAGGAGGAGTTCCTTCTGAAATTGCTTTTCCTTGATGCCTGCCTGCGTGTGTGTATGCCTTTTAGCCTGCAAGCAGAATGCAAAGGTTGTAAAAGCGTCCCCAAAGCCTGGAACGTCTTCAGGACTGAATAAATAAAGAATAATCTGGCTGTGGAAACCCAGCCAGGAGTGCCAGGTGGTGAATGTGCCAGGTACCCAGTGTCCGCTCTGGCTGCGCTTCTGCCAGCGGCTGGGGCTGGAACAGCACGGCTCCTGGTTGAAGATTAAAAATAAAAAAGTTTATCTTGTACTTTGAGTTCTCAGAGGCGGGGGAACACGGCCTTGTTTTCGAGGTAGGAGTCAAGGCAGTATAGCACAGTATAGGAGGTTTGTAATCACCGTGATAAACTCTGCGTGGCACCGTGCCAGCAGCAATATCCAGTTCCAGTAAGACTTGACTCGTGCACTTGAGTACGAGGGGAACAGATTAGTCACGATGTTTATCTGTTGTTTGGTCCTTGGTGAGACGAGATATGCCTGCCTTGCTTTTCAGCAATGTTCCCAAGCCCTCCCTGTCCCTCTTCTCCAGGCTGCCCCCAGCCCTGTGTCTTCCCCCTGCTGAGTTCTGGGAGAGATGCTTTATAAAATGCTTTCTAAGACACTTTGGAGCCCAACCTGCTCCAAGGGTTGGGTGATCCTGGGTGCCATCCTGCCCCTCTTGCCCCTCTGCAGTTCACCTGGAGGGATTCTGTGGTGGCAGCAGGTTTGACTGCAAGGATGTGAAGTTCGTTGTGGGCGAAGGGGAGGACCATGACATCCCCATTGGCATTGACAAAGCCCTGGAGAAGATGCAGAGGGGAGAGCACTGCATCCTCTACCTCAGCCCACGGTAAGGAGCCTCTCTGCAGGGATGCTGGGTGGGTCTCAGCTTCTTTAGCACTTGTGGAAGATGGCAATCCTGGAAACAGGACTCTCCAGGACAGTCTCAGGTTAGCAGTGCCAGCAAGAGTGGCATGTAGACAGGGATACTGAGATGCTTTAAAAAATCAGGTAAAAGGGCTTTAACCAAGTCCAGTGTCTGAAAGGAAGATGTCTCCCTGAAAATCACCAGGGCTGGAGAGAAACCAGTGCAAAAAAATGGCTTTGTTGCAGGCAGAAGGGATGATTCCCAATATATAATGCATTGTGTGTCATCAGGCACCTTTGCTCATGCAGAACAGCATCACCCCGGCCCCAAAATGTTAGAAAGCTGTGGGTGTGGAGCTTGGGTGGCAACCTGGGTCTGGATTTAGGGCCAAGCACTGCTGAAAGGAAAGAAGATTTCTTTATCCCCCCTCCTCTGACTGCCTCCTCCTGCCCTCCAGGTACGGCTTTGGCGAGGCTGGGAAGCCGAAGTTCGGCATCCAGGGGAACGCAGAGCTGGTGTACGAGGTGACACTGAAGAGCTTTGAGAAGGTGAGGGCAGAGCTGCTCTGGGCCCTCCCCAGGCTGTGGGAATGTCAGGGCCTCCAGCCCCCGTCCCTGCCGTGTCTGCAGCCCAACCCCTGCTGAAGTGGACACGTCACCAAGGAGCTTCGTGTTCTTAATTTGTTCTTCTCTGTTGGTTTGTTTTATTCTTGTGGCTGAAGTCCAAGGCTGGGTCTCTTATTTGTTCCTAACCTTGTCCTTTTGTACTTTCTTTCTGTTTGAATTTTATTTTTCCTTCTTACTTCTTCCTTTTTCCTTTTTTTTCTCTTTTTCACCTTTTCCTCATTTTTCTGCTTTTTTCTCCTCTTTTCTCCTCTTTTCTCCTTTTCTTTTCCTTTTTCTCCTTTTTTCCCCTTTTCTTTTCCTTTTTCTCATTTTTTCCCCTTTTTTCTCTTCCTCCTTTTTCTGCTTTCTTATTTTTCCTCTCCTTTCTTTTTTTCTTCTTTTCCTTTTATTTTCTTCCCCTTTTTTCTCCTTTTTTCTTTCCCCTGGGCTGCACAGATAAAAGCTGGTGCATCCAACCAGCTGGCCCTGAGGAGCTTGGCTGTGCCCTTGAGGAGGCTGGGGATGGGATGCAGGAGAAGCCTGTGGGATGTGCACATCCCTTCATGGGTCCCTTGTCCTCACCTCAGCCAAAGCAGGGGCAGGAGCTGGCTCCACACTTGGTGGCACAGCCCTGGTGAGCCCCAAAAGTGACCCAGAGAGGGGCAGGGTCCTGCCAGGGCAGGGGAGGCTGCTCTGCTCCACTGGGAGTGCTCCAAGTGTTCCTTTGCAGGCCAAGGAGTCGTGGGAGATGGACACCAAAGAGAAGCTGGAGCAGGCTGCTGTGGTCAAGGAGAAGGGCACGATGTACTTCAAGGTTGGTGAACTTGGGGAGGGCAGAGGCAGAGGGAGGGAGCTGGAATGAGTTTGGCAGGCATCAGGGTCAGAGAAGCCATGTGCCCCCAGACAGTGCTGGGAGGGCAACTCCTGCCCTCCCTCTGCCTTTTTCTCCCTCCTTGATGCTCCCTGAGGTGTCTTCTCCTTTCCCAGCATTGCCCTGGCTGTGTGAGCTCCCTGCAGAGCAGGACAGCAGATCCAGCCCTTCTCAGGCCAGGGAAGGCTTTGCAGATTTGCTGAGGGGCTTTGCAGTTGCCCTGCCTGGCTGGAGCATCCCAGTGCTCCCCACTGTTCTCACTCAGCTTTCCCCAAGCCTGCTGGTTTAGCAGGAGTTCAGCATCCTCCTCCTCTCATTTATTTATTGAGCACTTCACATGACACTTGTAACCTGCTTGTTCCAGGGGCAGACTGAGCCTCTTCTTTGCTCCTTTCAGGAAGGCAAGTACCTGCAGGCAGTGATTCAGTATGGGAAGATTGTGTCCTGGCTGGAAATGGAGTATGGCTTGTCTGAAAAGGAGTCAAAAGCCTCTGACTCCTTCCTGCTGGCTGCTTTCCTCAACCTGGCCATGTGCTACCTGAAGCTGAGAGAGTACACCAAGGCTGTGGAGTGCTGTGACAAGGTAGAGGTGCATGAGGCCAGGAAATGGAGCATCCTCTTCTCCTGCATGCTTTCCTTGGGAATTTGTTTGGATTTTTAACATTTCTTTCCATATAAGAAGCAATTTCCAAACAGCAGTGGGATTCTGGCATCCCTTCTGCACCTGGAGGTCCCTGTGGATGATGTGTGCTGGGAGACTGCAGGACCACAAGTGCCTTTTGGGGTTCAAAATCCACCCAGACACAAGTTTACAGAAGCTTTTCTACCAAAACCAGATCCATGTGAATGGATCTGCACAGACTGATGACCTTGGGATGCTGTTTGGATCTGCCCAGGCTGGGTCTGGGCACTGGGTGCTGCTCTGGGTGTGACACAGGCAGGCTCTGTGGAGCTGCAGTGGATCTCCAGGTCTGTGGAGGGGTGGGATGGGGCATTGCCAGTCCCTAAGAGATCTTCCACCTTGTCTTTGTCAAAAAGCTCAGAATTCTTTTATAAAAGGGTTAGATTTAAGTATCATGCATATGGGAAAGCAAATAAATCTTGTTGTCTTAATCTAAAAGGTAAATCCCACCTGAGCTTTTACTAAAGGAACATAATGTCTCTGCTGAAACAGGGAGACAAAAGGGCTTGGGTTCAGCCTGTACACCTGATCTCTTGCCTGTGGGTTTGTCTCCCACTGACTGCCACACTCAGGGGTATTTTAAGCAAGGAGAGGTAATAAAACTATATTAATGACCTGCCAGCTGCTGCTGGAGATGAGGCAATTTTTGTTGAGCAAGATGCAAGTGCTCTGGGGACTCGAAGCCACCTTGTCCTAATTTTGACAGATTTAATGAGGCTTCAGCCATAGGGGGATCTTTTGTGGGAGGCTCTGAGATGTTAACAGGGAGCTGTGTGTGTTTCCAGGCACTGGGGCTGGACCAGGACAATGAGAAGGGCTTGTACCGGCGGGGGGAAGCCAGGTTACTGATGAACGAGTTCGAGCTGGCCAAATGTGACTTTCAGAAAGTGCTGGAAGTGAATCCACAGAACAAAGCAGCAAAGTCCCAGATCTCCGTGTGCCAGAAGAAAACGAAGGAGCACAACGAGCGGGACCGGAGGATCTACGCCAACATGTTCACCAAGTTTGCAGAGAGGGATGCAAAGGTGAGGGTTGCTCATTTTTGGCCACCCAGGGTTGCTCTAAGGCTGCACTGAGGAATGCTTGACAGGTTTGTGATGGGCAGAAATGGGTTAAATCAAATTAAATTGGTTTAATTTAATTTAAATCAGGCTGAGGATGGAGGGGCAGAGCCTGCTGCAGTGGGGAGAAGGTTTTACCCCGGTGTCTCTCATGCAGAGGCTGCCATCAGGTGCTCAGCCATAAAAGCATTTGCAGAGTGAGCTCCCAGGGGCTGATAATGGGGTTGGCATTGGTGTTTCCTTCTGCTGTTCCCAGCCAGTGACTGCTGATGAACTCCTGGCCTCAGTAAAATGAAGTCTCATTCCATCTGTGGCAGGGGTATTTTGAGACATGATAGTGTGGATTTCCTGAAGCTGGTAAGGCAATACCTGCTCCTCTGCTGGGGCGGAGAGATCGCTGCCTCAGAGCAGGCTCTCATCCAAAATTCCCCTGAACAAAACCCGGTGTACTGTAATGAGAGAGGACACAGCTTTGCAAGCTATCTGTGTCGGTCATTTTTAGTATAATCTCTTCTGAAGCAGTGCCTGGAGGCTGAGGCTGTGGATTAAGTGGCTGGTGCAGACCCTGGGGAGCAGCAGCCGGGGCGAAGGGCTGGGGCAGGGAGCAGGGCTGAGCTGGCTCTGTGGCTGGCTCCTGTGGCTGCCTCTGATGGGGACTGTCAGTGCTGGAGCAGGCATGAGGCTTCCCTGGGCCTTAGTGCTGCTCTCCTGCACCCTCTGGATGGGCTGCACCCATGGCTCAGTCCTGATCCCACTAACACTGCTGCCTTATCTCCTTATCCCTGTTTTCTGTGCCCATCCATCCATCCAGGCTCACTCTGTCACTATCCTTCTTCTGTTGAGGTGGGGCCCATCATTCCCATACCCTCCCCAAAGGCTGGCTGAGCTGGTGAGGTTTAACCTCTGCCAGCCACTGAGTGAAGAAAACAGAACCCTCCTGTGTGAGCTGCAGTTTGATGTACCCAGTTATGTGGGGCAGTTTTGCCTGCCCTTCCAGGCTTGACTGCCTATTCCCAGCATCCCTGTCACTTGCCTGCTCCTTCCCTCTCCTGTTTCCAGCTCAGTGTGTTTTATTTGCTCTTTGGCAGGAAGCAGCAAGCAAAACAGGGGTGGAGAAAGCAGCGGGGAAGGCGGCTTGTGAAAAAGGACCGAAAACTCCTGGTGCTGGAGGTGAAGAGCCTAAAGGACATGTATGATGGAGGAGGAGGGGTTGGGATAGCCTTGTGCCCTCGGCCTGCAGAGAAAGGTTGCTGCCAAACCTTGGGACTTGCCAGTGTTTTCTTGTAAAGCTTGTTACAGTTTGTGTGATCGTGGAAGCAAAAAGCACCTCACGAAGAAAAACCCCGTCCCGAACCCCCTGGGTGCACTGGGGGGCAGAGCAGGAGCAGCAGGAAACCATGGGACCACTGCACGTGGAACAAATAGCATTTCAACAGCAAGAAAAAGAATAATAATAATAATAATAAATTAAAACCCTTGGCTCTTGGGAGGTTTCCCTAGACAGCTTGTTCCAGCTCCCTCGGCTTTGTGTGCACGGTCAGCACAGCATCCTGGCTCCTCTGAGAGGGGCTGGCATGTGGGACATGCTCCTTGCACACTGCAGTGCTGCCCCTGCTTGTCTCCAGCACAGCCCTGGGGGCAGGAATTGCATTTCTGTCCTGCTGACTCCTTGCTGTGGCCAAAGGGGTTCCAGTGCAGAGCAGGGCTCAGGGTGAGGACCCACAATTGCCTCTGCTACAGCCCCTGGGTGCAGGGACATCTTTAGTCTTTAAAGCACTGTTTAGGGAGGGGGGCAGACCAGATTTTGCCTTCTGGAGAAGCTGGTTTCTATTCCTTTAGAGAGCAAAACCCTGTCCAGCTGTGCAGGTGCTCAACCCACAGCCTGCACCCCGTCTCTTGGCTCCCAGCTTTAAATGGGAGTTTTATTGCTTACTTGGGGTCTGTATGTGGGGGGAATAAAAGAGCAGGTTGATGTGGCTCAGAAAGTGAGTGGCTGGGTCTGAGCTGGTGCCATGGGTTTGTCACTGAGCAGCTTTCCCGTGGTGAGGGGGTCCTGGGTGTGTTGTGTCCCTGCACCAGAGCTGCTGCTGCCTCCTGAGCCACCAGCCCCCTCCCTCCCAAAGGGACACTGTCACCACCCCATGAGAACAGCTTTCCAGTTGTTGTTTTTCCTGTCTCTATAGTACCCCCTTTGGAGCTTGAAAATAAACAACTGAAAGAAAAAGAAACAAAAGAAAAAGTACTTTTTCTCTGCATCCTGCTCAGCAGTTGGAGTGGCTGTGGGGAGGAGAGGTGTAATCCTTGGGTGGAGATGCCCCAGCAGTTGAGGAATTATTGGTGTCTCCAAGGACTGATGCTGCCCCTTTTTATCAGCACCCTTGTTCTCTGGAGAGCCAGTGAAATGCCTGGGGGGTGGGGGATGCTCTTTGGGGGTCTCAGCTGTTTTTCCAGCCTGGGAGGTTGATCCTTTTGCTTTTCCCCCCTTCCCTCAGCATGTTCATTTGGGAGGGGGCTTTCCAGGGGGCATTTGGGTGAGTGGAGGATTCATTGGTGCCCCTTGACTGAGGATTCAGAGGGAGCAGAGAGCTGAGCCAGGGGGGATGTTGGGACTGCCCATTCCTCTTTTATCCCCCATTCACAATTTTGGGAGACTAAGCCAGATTTACTTAAAATCCCTTTTCTCTAGTCCCATCAGGAGGTACCTCAAGGATCATTTCTCCTGCAGTAGTGGCACAGCATCCACAGCATCCGTGTGGCTGCTCCAGCTGCTCATCCAGATCTTGGGTTTTCTAACACTGTGGGATGCTACTCCCTTGGAGGCTGCTGCAAGCCCCAGGGACTCTGCAAAACATTTTTTTTCTTTTTTTTCCTTGCAAAATAGTCCTTTGGGGGCAGCCCAAGCCACATTTTCCATAGGAAACAATCTGTACAGGAAAAAAAAAAAATCAACTTGCTTGCAGTTTCTGGGCTTGCTCCCCGTTTTTAAGCAGATTTTTGGTTTATTCTGGCTTGGTACTTTTCTCTCCCTTGGAAGAGAAATGAACCTTGTGAGGATGATGCGATGAGGTTTAGAGGCGAAAGGGAAAGCAGGAGGATTTTGTGGGGAGGCATCAGAAGTTCCCGGTGGGTCTCGGTGAGCAGTGCTCAAATGCCATCTAGTGGCACCGAGCACGGGCTGGGGGTTTTGGGGGGGCCGTGGTGGGGACACTGGGGACACTCGGCTTGTCTGCCTTTGCCACCCAGCAGCACCCATGGGGGCCTCCGAGGAGGAATATTAAGAATTAAATGGTGTAAGAACGAGGCAGGGCGTGAGCACGGGGTATGAAACTCATCACCCACGGAGACCTGGGGAGGTGGGACAGGGATCAGAGCCGGGCAGTGGTCAGTGCAGAAACCTACAGCCAGGGATGCTGCCCTCCCCTGCATCACACACAGCAAAATCCCGCCCTTCCCTCACCAAGAAGGTGGGTGAAAAAGGAAAAGATACCCAGGGAGGATAAGCTACCCACGGTCAGCCAGCCCACCCAGGCTGCAGGGAGGCTCTGCTGTGCCGGGGGAAGCTGTGCACCCCAAAGGCGCGGGGGGCTGCACCCCCGGCACTCCCTTTTCCCGTGCTCGCTCCCTGCCAGCTGCTCTCCCAGCAACCCTGGCCACAACCCCTGAAATCCTATTAACCGAGTTTCAGCAGAAACAAAGTTAATCATCTCCTCCACCTGCTCTTCCTCTCTCCCTTCTCCTCCTCCCGGCACAGCGGCTCGGGGAGGCGATGCTCCGGGGCCGGGCTGGTTCCTGGGGCTCCGAGTGACCCCACGGCCCGGGGCTGGGAGGGGGAAGCCGGGCAGGGCAGGGCAGGGCAGGGCAGGGCAGGAGCGATGCCGCTGCAGACCGAGATCCTGCGCGAGGTCTGGGCCGCCGACAGGTGAGTGCCGGCGGGCAGGGTGGGAGCTGTGGGGCGGGTGATGGGCTGGACACCCCCACTTCCCCTCTCCTCCAGCGCCTTTTTCTCCTGTTTTTAATTTAAGTGCAATCTAACGAGCAGTTTTATCAGAGTGATTTTACTTTGGGGGTTGGTGGGATGATGCTCTTTGGCTGACAGAGGGGAAAAGTGTTTGTTTAGAGGGGGATCCCCAAATTAAGGTCCTCGCTGTCACCCTCGGCCGAGGCAGAGCCTGTCCTGTGCTCCCTGCTAGGAACGATGATGTCAGACAAGCTCGACCCAGTTGAGACAGGGGAAATGCTGCTGGAGCCAAATGAAAGACTGACTTTTCCCCTTTTACCAAAAATTGGGGTGGTCTCGTGCCCCCCAGGGTCTGTGGAGGGCTAAGAGCCCTCACCCTTTTGCTTTCTGTGCCCCACAGCCCCAGCGAGGAGCCGGGGAGTCCCCAGCAGCACAAACCCAAACAGGTGAGAAGAAATCCTTCCCCTCCATCTCCTGTGCCACCATCCCCTGCTGTGGGCTGTCCCCAAGGGCTGGGGACAGCAGAGACCCTCAGAGCCACACACCAAGGCCGATTTGGGGCTGCTCTGTTGGGCTGTTGCAGCCTGTGAGGGCAGGAGCTTTTTGGGAACCCCCTCCAGAGCAGGTGGGTAGAGAAAGTCTCACAGCCTTCCCTTCTTTCTGCACCCTTCTGAACCCCCCTCCATCACTTTGAAGCACCCTATGAGGTGGGCTTCTAGTTCTTAATTAACACTTTAATTAAGCCTCTCAGTTAAGCTGTAAACTGTGACTCACTTTCCCCAGGCCATGACCCTGAAAACCAGACCCCCCCTCCCTGCATTTCAGAAGAGCCCTCAGGTGCCCCCCGGCCTTGGAGGGGTCTCAGCAGCAATTTCATCCCCCTCCCAATTTAATTTTTAATCAGCAGCCCCTCCTTGAAGGGCTCTGTTAAGTAAGGGAGTGGTTGTCCTCCTGGCAGCTGCTTAAGGGATTAGGGGGTGCAAAGGAGCTTTTCCGTGTGAGCTGCTGACACGGAAGAAAGCAGCCAGTTCCCAGCTTCACCATGGGGCCCCCAGCTCCCCCTCCCCAAATTCCTAGTCCTGGGATCCATCAGGATCCCACCTTTTGCAAAACAGCTTCACCCAGTGCCCTGGAGTGTGCAGGAGGAACAAAACCCCTGCGAGGGGGAAGATGCTCTGCTGGGCCCTGGAAGCCCTGGTGCACCTGGATTTGCTGAGCTCACTTTCTAAGGACTCTGAGCTCACACCCACTCCCCAAATACCTCCTGTCCAGAGCTAAGTACTGACCCACTTGCTCTGTATTTGGTAAATCGGGGTTATTTATAGCCCCAGCTAACCGGGATTAGGTGCGCTGTGCCTAATCCTCCTGCTTCCCTGCTCCTGCTGACCTCCTTGCCGTTGACAGGAGCCTTTTGCAGGGCTGAGAGGAGATGCAGGTGAGAGGCCAGGCTGTCTGCCCATCCCCACGTTTCTGTCCCAGCTCAGGTGTCCCTCAGTGCCCCGAGTGGCTCCCACCAGGGTCCCCGTGGCACAGTGTGACTCGTTCCTCTGCGCTGCCACGGTCCACGGTGTCCGAGCAGCACCAACATCACACCCCTGGTTTCTAGGGCTGTCCCAGGGTGGATGTTCTGTCTGTCTGCTAACAGTCCTGTCTGTTTTCCTCCCTCTGCCTTCCTCGGGTGGCTGCCCCATGGTAAGTCACTCATTTGGAGGTGGGAGTGTGTCCTTGCTCCCGTGTCCAGCCAGGGAAAAGCCTGCGTGTATTTCTGAAAGGGAGCCCGTGCTGTACGGGCAGGGGTTGCTTTGTAAAGGGGAAAAGATTTTAAGGCTGGCACCACCTCTGCAGCGCCATCCCTGAGGGCAGAAGCTGAAGAAGAAGAGGCAGGAGCCTGGGCTGGAGCCCGAGGCCAAACCACGGCGGCCGCGGGCGAAGAAGCCGAGCGAGGCGGGGGCTGCAGAGGAGGCGCCCGCCCCAGCACCGGGTGAGCACGGATCCCCCAAAGCTCCCGGGGCACTGGGGGGAGGCCCTGGCATCCCCCGTGGGCCCATCCTGCCCCTGAGGTGCTCTCCATCGCGGGCGTCTCTTGAAACGTGCAGGGGTGAAGAAGGTGAGGAAGAAGAAGGAGGAGAAGGGGGAGGAGGAGAGCGATAAGGACCCCTACTCCAAATTCACCAAGGAGCCTCGGAAGAAGAAGGAGAGCCCGGCCCCCCGCTCCCAAGCCAAGGGCCCCAAGAAGCAGCAAGGTGCGGGAGCAGCAGCCGCCCCTCTGCAGGCGCTCCTTCCCGTCCCACCGGGGCCGCCGGTGCCCCCGGTGTCTGCCGGGGCTCTGCACATCCCCGGCAGCGCCTTTTGGCTAAAACCCATCCACGGGGATGTGGCAGGGGATCTGCGCTCACGGCCTTGGCGGGGGAGCTGGGATCGAGAGGGGCAGGGGGAGAAGGGGGATGAGGGGGCTGTGCCACGTTCCGGGGGACCCGGCAGCTGCCACCAGCTCTCCGGACACTTTCCTGGAGCGAGCTCGGCCGCGAGAGAGCGCTGTGGCTGCGTCCGCAGTGGCCGGAGCTGGACAGTACCCGGGCAGCGCTGGACACGGCCCGGCCGGAGCTGGACACGGGCCGGTCGGGGC
>VZRZ01000915.1:31017-55380 GCA_013398175.1 Climacteris rufus
CGGAGCTGGACACGGCCCGGGAGGCGCTGGACAGTGCCCGGTCGGAGCTGGACACGGCCCGGGAGGCGCTGGACAGTGCCCGGCCGGAGCTGGACACGGCCCGGCCGGAGCTGGACACGGCCCGGCCGGAGCTGGACACGGCCCGGCCGGAGCTGGACACGGCCCGGCCGGAGCTGGACACGGCCCGGCCGGAGCTGGACACGGCCCGGCCGGAGCTGGACACGGCCCGGCCGGAGCTGGACACGGCCCGGCCGGAGCTGGACACGGCCCGGCCGGAGCTGGGCACGGCCCGGGCAGAGCTGGACAAGGCCCGGCCGGAGCTGGACAGTGCCCACGCCCCCCGGACAGCGCGGCCGGGCCGGGCCCCGGGGTTCAGGATGAGCGGCCGCTGCGGCCGCTGCTGCCCGGGGAGGGGTCCCTCGCACACCGCGGGATGGGGGTCCCCGCTGCGGGAGGACGCTGTGTTGGCTGATGCCGCCGTGTCACCTCTGGGCAGAGCCGGCTGAGGATGAGGAGGATGAGGAAGAGGAGGAGGAAGTGGAGAATAAAAATCCACCCAAAAAGCCCAAGAAGAAGCTTCCCAAGGAGACCCCCTCAGGCGGAGGAGAGAAGAAGTTGAAGCCGAAGGGTGAGTGCCCAGGGGACAGGGACAGCTTAAGCCCAGCTCTGTTGCCACTTCTTCTGTCCTTGCTGGAAGGCGGGAAGTGCCTGCATCCCGTGCCCATCGCTGTCCCGGGAGGCTCAGGGAGCTGCAGAGCCATCACCCCCTCCCCATGCAACTCCCATCCCCAGCTCAGCCCTTCCTGCTGCCCTGACACTGCCACCCCCTTGTCCCCATCACTGCCCGTTCCCATCCCCCTGGCTGGCTGATCATCAGCTCCTCTGTCCCGGCAGAAGACAAAAGTGACCCTGACAGCAAAGCCAAATCTGCCAAAAGCACCAAGAAGGAGCCACTGTCCGTGTTCCAGGTGAAGAAGGAGAAGAAAAGCAAGAAGAAAGGTATGGGATGAGCAGGAGCGGGTGGCAGCCAGTCCTGCTGCCTGAAGGCATCACCCTGAACCGGCAGCACCCAGTGCTGTGTGACTGTGTCCCCCGTGTCCCCCACAGCCGCCACCAGCAGTGATGAGGAGGATGATTCTGATTCCAGCACCAAACCCATCAGGTCAGAGAAGAAGAAAAACCCAGCGTCCCTCTTCCAGACTGGGGGGGATCCCCCAAAGGAGAAAAAGTCCAAAAAGAAAGGTGAGAGCCCAGCACTGGCAGTGGAGGGTGGTGGGTTCTGGAGGGGCTTCTGGGGGTGCAGGTGAGCTTGGCCATGAAGAGGGGGGAGTTATGATCAATGATGTTGGCACGGGTCTATGCTGAGCTTGATTTTGGGGCTCAGTGGAGTCAGGATCTTCCCCTTTCTGTGCCCCTGCCTGTTCCTGCCTGCAGCTCCTTCCAAGGGTGCTGAGAGTGAGGAGGAGACCCCGGAGACCGTGCAGAAAAACTCCAACAAGAAGGGGAAAGCAAAGAAATCAAAGAAGGTACAAAAGTCCCCTCAGAGCTATGGGGGTCCCCTCCAAGGACTGACCAGGAGGTCTGCAGCATCCCCCACTGTCCCCAGAGCCACAGCCTGGGGAGGATCGACAGCAAGGAGCAATTAGCTGGGAAAGGAGGGGGGCTTTCAGCAGGCTTGGCTTTGGGGTCACCATCCCCTCTGATGCAACAGCAAAAGGAGGAGAGGCCCCCATCCCCTGTCATCGAGGTGGACAACCTGGAGGAGTTCGTGCTGCAGCCGGCGCCGCAGGGCGTGACCGTCAAGTGCCGGGTGACTCGGGACAAGAAGGGCATGGACCGGGGGCTCTACCCCACCTATTACCTTCACCTGGATAACGACAAGAAGGTGATTTGGGGTGGGGGCATGGAGACCCCTGGGGCTCTGCATCCATCCCGGGGAGCACCCTCAGGGTTTTGGGGGGATGCTCACCTGCACCCCCTGTGCTGGTGTGTCCTGAGGGAGGCTGCTCCCCTCTCCTGCAGTTCCTCAGGAAATGCCCCTTGTGGATGGTACCAGGGAACATGAGCTAACATTGGCTAGAGAGCCAATGCTAAAGCTGGGCTGGACTCAGCCCTTCCTGCACTGTGGCACGGCCGGTATTTTGGGGATTGTCTTCACTCCATGGCTTGCTCAAGGTCATGGCAGTGACTTGGGGGGTGAGCTGGGGACAGCAGTGGCAGTGACAATGTCCCATTCCCACATGGTCCCACCTCTCTCCAGGTGTTCCTCCTTGCTGGGAGGAAACGTAAGAAGAGCAAAACCTCCAACTACCTCATCTCCATCGACCCCACTGACCTGTCACGGGGTGGAGAGAACTTCATCGGGAAGCTGAGGTAGGAGCAGAGGTCGCACCCCATTTTGGTGGCACCCCATTCCTGCAGCACCCTGTTCCCACTCTATGGGTTACTGGCTGTCCCAAGCCATGCTTGGGCAGACAGAAGGCTAAATTCAGCGTTTCCCACTGCTGTGTCTGACCTGAGGAGTGGTGGGGGGCTGAGAGGGGAAAACAAGCTCGGCCGGTTCCTCCCAGCAGGTCACGGCTAGAAAAGGCGCCTGGCAAGTCCCAGCCCGCATTGCCAGCAGCCACACAGCAGTGCTGGGGGTCCCCTTAGTGGCAGCACCCTCCAACACTCTGATTTAGGTGGCAACACCCTGATTTAGGTGGCAGCACCCTCCAACACCCTGATTTAGGGCTGCCTTGAACCCGACCAAACGCCCAAAGAGCGGGAAGGATGGCAGTGGCCGGGGGCTGCACCAGGGCTTTGCAGCCAGACCAAAGCCAAGGCTGTGCCTGGGGAGGGGTCACGGGGGGGTTGGAGGGGACTCAGTGGCATCAGCCACAGCCGTGTCCCGCCCTGGGTTGCAGATCCAACCTGATGGGTACGAGGTTCACCGTGTTCGACAACGGCGCGAACCCCGACCGGGCCAACGCCGACTGGTCCAACGTGCGGCAGGAGCTCTCGGCCGTGGTCTACGTAAGAGCAGCCCCAGGGAGCCCCAGCCCAGCCCTCCCGGGCAGGCAGCGAGAGGGCCCCACCCTGCACCCCTTCCCTGGACCTTGCAGAGGTGTGGGATGGGCTGGAGCCACCCCGAGCCCTCGTTCAGCCCCGGTGAGAGGCAGCAGCCCGCGGAGGTTGCTGGTTTGACAGATGGGGTTTCTCTTGCAGGAGACCAATGTTTTAGGGTTCAAAGGCCCCCGGAAGATGACTGTGATCATCCCTGGGATGAACGCTGACTGTGAGAGGGTGCCCATCCGGCCCCGAAATGTAAGTCAGGCCAGACAGGGAGAAACTCGTTGCGGCCTGGAGTTTGGCCTCGTTGCGGCCTCGGAGCTGGGTTTGCAGGGACCACCTTGGATTTTGCCCATCTTGGGGCATGGAGAGGCTTTCAGGTGCCTCTGAAATTCAAGGTGTCCAGGGACTATCTTGGATTTTGCCCATCTTGGGGCATGGAGAGACTTTCAGGTGCCCCTGAAATTCAAGGTGTCCAGGGACTATCTTGGATTTTACCCGTTTGTGGCCATGGAGAGGCTTTCAGGTGTCCCTGAAATTCAAGGTGTCCAGGGACCACCTTGGATTTTACCCATCTGGGGGCATGGAGAGGCTTTCAGGTGTCCCTGAAATTCAAGGCGTCCCTGGGAGGTGGGAGACACGGTGTATGTTCTTGTCTCCATGATAGACCCCACTTCCCTGGGCACTGCTACAGAGCATCCCCCAGACAAGCCACAGGAGGTGGCAGAGCTCTGGGGGGGCCACCCTAAATCTGCTCTCCCCCCTCTTGCCCCTCCCCAGGATAACGACGGCCTCCTGATGCGGTGGCAGAACAGGAACATGGACAACGTGATCGAGCTGCACAACAAGGCACCAGTGTGGAACGACGAGACCCAGTCCTACGTCCTCAATTTCCACGGCCGGGTCACCCACGCCTCTGTCAAAAATTTCCAGATCGTGCACAGCAGTGACCGTAAGCTGGGAAGGGGGTGGGATGGGGGATAGGGTGGGGGAGCACTGCCTCATAAGCTGCCCCCAGCAGCTGCTTTTTTAGCTGAGGTTTAGTTTTTTCATGCTTTGGGGTCCTGCCTGCCTTTGCTGGAGCTGGGATGAGGCTGCACAGGCACCCCACAGGAGCTGCCCTTGAGGCCTGGCACTGGCAGGGGCAGCATGGGGGGCTCCTGTTGCCAGGCAGGTTTAGGGCAAGGACAGATCTTGCACCCATCACACTGCAGCCACCCCCTCAGCCCAGGCCACCCCAGAGCACCCCGGGGTGTGCTGTGCCTCGGGGACAGTCCCTTGGGGTGGCAGCAGCCCTGTCTGGATGCGGCCGCTCGTCACCTGTCCGGCGCAGTCAGAAGCCCTTGGCCTCCGGGGTGTTGGGTTACGGGACAGAAAAAGCCTCTTGAGGGCCCCTGGTTATTTTTACAGATTTCCTGTCACCCGCCCTCCAGCAGCAGGGCACGGCCAGGGGGGTGGGGTGAGTGGGGTCCTTGTCCCTCGGGGGGCTGTGGCTCCCAGGGAGGGCGGTGCTGGTCCGTGCAGTGGGAAACGATGCTTTTTGGTGATCTGTGCTGCAGCACAGCACAGCCAGCACAGGAGTCACAGGCAGAGCCTGGGTGGGAATGTGGGCAGCTCCTTTGGGATGCTGCTGCGTGGGTTGGCTGGGAAGGGGCAGGCTGGGTGCACAGTGATGTCCCACCCCAGCCCTGTCTTCTTTAGATTACTACATCGTGATGCAGTTCGGGCGCGTGGCGGACGACGCCTTCACCATGGACTACAACTACCCCCTGTGCGCCGTGCAGGCCTTCGCCATCGCCCTCTCCAGCTTCGACGGGAAGCTGGCCTGTGAATAGCACCTGCACCGGGGCTGCCGGGGCCACCGGGGCCGCTGGCACCACCGCGGGGCCTGGCACTGCCCCGAGGATGCTCCTGCGGCCCTGTCCTGTTCCGCTCCCGGCGTTTCCACCTCCTTGAGGCCACGGTTGTTCCTGGGGTGGTTCGAGGTTCCTGCTGAGTGCTGTGGGGTGCTCACCCAGCTGCAGCCACCCTCTCCAGGCAAATTTGGGACAGATGATGGTCTGGGGTGATGGCAGAGCCAGGCTTGGGGTATATTCAGCAGAAGAAGCTGACTGCGATTGCTGTCTCATCCCTTTGAGACATTTCTTGGACTCAGATCCTGTAAATTCATCCTTTTTTTTTTTTTTTTCTTTAGATTTTGGTTTGTATTTTTATGCTCAGTTTCCTAGTGAGAAGGGGATAGGTGGTCTCCTCACTCCATGTCTCCTCATCCCTGCCCACATGCAGACGGGCTCTGCCTAAGCCCCCAGTTAGAAACCCCCATCCCAGCTCGATGCCCACTGGGCACAGCCTCCCTTTTGCCCATTTTGCCCTGGTTTGCAGGTAGCTGGTGCCTGTGGTGTGTTTGCACCCCCTGGGTCTCAGCCCACTGCCCAGAAAACGCTGGGGGTTTGTGTCCCTGTGCACCCAGAGCACCAGCAGACACGGGCACGTGCCGAGGGGTGACGGTGCCAGCAGAGGCGGGCACGTGAGGCAGAGCTGGCATTGCTGGCAGGGGGCCCAGCTGGGTCAGTGCTGCCAGGAGGGACCTGGAAGAGAAAACTCAGGGTGCACCAGGAAGCAGTGGAGTGACTCATGAGGTGTGGTGCGGTGCTGAGTCACGCTCAGCACCCAGACAGGCCCTGCCGAGCTCCCTGTGCCCTCACCCTCACTGCCCCTTGACTGCCACCTCCCTCCAGGGCTCACGTGCCCCAGGTGGCCCCAGTGCTGTGACTGGCCTCACTGGTGCTCCCTGTTCGTGAGGAGGTGGTGGTTGGAAGGTGCCATCCCCTGTCTCGGGCTGGTGGGGTGTCACAGGGAGCTGCAGGGAGTTACAGGGAAGGGAAGATGTTGACAAGAGGCAGCTCAGTGGGAGCAGGGCAGCCCGTGCCCCCATTTTCACCACTTATGAGGGGGTTTGGCTGCACAGACAGTCCCAAATCTGATTGATTCAGTGGTGAGAAATACAGGGACATGCCAAGGAGCCCTGAAACACCATCCTGAGCTCCCTGGTGCTGTTTCTTTCACCTACTCAGCTCATGAACTGACCCCAGGACAATTCGGGATTCTCTTCCCGGGACACACCAGGTTGTTCCCCCATTCTGGGGGTGATCTGAGCACCCCAAGTTAATGCAGCTGAGAGGCAGCTGCAGTAGAGAGGCTGAGCAGCAGATGGATGAGATGGATGTGGTTGTGCAAGAGGGATGCTCATCCTCTCTGGGCAGAGTCACAACATCACCGCGGCCCGAGCCTGTCTCTGCGTGGAGCTGAGGACAGATGACAGTGACAGTGGGACCACTGCTGAACATCTGCCCCAGTGGCTTTGCAGATGGAGTGGAGGTTTTCCCCAGCTGCATGAATCTGGGCTCCACGATTCACGGGCAGATGCTCGTGGCGGGGACAGGCAGAGGTGGACAGCTTGGGGACAAGCCAGCCAGCGTGGGACATCATCCATGTGGCGAGATCAGAGAGCATCTTGTGCAGAACCAGCCACAGCAGATCGGGGCCAGCGTCCCTGGCGAGGTATGGCCAGCAAATGTGGGAAAAGCAAGAGCTTTCTGCCCAAATCCAGCCATGAACCCAACATCTGTTTGAAATCGGGACGAGCTCAGCTAACGGTTGAGTTAATCCTTGTCCCCATTTCCTCCAGTGCAAGGAGAAAAGAAGCAGCAGGATGGGAGAGAGGGGTCTGGGCTCCCCAGGTTCTGGCTGGAGCATGAGCTGCTGTTATCCCAGCTGCTCCCCAGGTTGATTCTCCCTCCCCTCGCCCAAAACGTTTCCATTTTGCCCGTTGTTGCTTGCAAAGCCCTAAGGTTTCCTGGCCTGTAGCCCAAGCAGAGCAAAAATCCCTGCCATGGGTGTCCAAGGCAGTGTCACCCAATCCCAGAGCAGTCGCTGCCTCAGCCGCCCACCCCAAATCCCTTACACAAACCCTCTAACGCAAACCAACTGTGGCAGAAGAAACAAATGAAAACAATTTAATAGGGCCATGGATATTTGGGCCCTTTGTTTGCGCTGGCTGTTAACACCAGAGGAGATGAGGGATGGAAGCAGTCGAAATGTGTATCTACTTTGGCCGGCGGAAAGTGTGACGGATGCGCCGGCAGACCAATGGCTGAGGGTGCTGGGCTGTGCGTGGGTGTGAAAGGAATGCTCGCTGCAAGAAAAGATAAAAAAAAAGAAAAAAAAGGAAAAAAAAAGGAGCCTTATCAATGGTGTTTGAGTCCAAAGTGTATGTATTCCTTGGAGAAAGGGTTTCCTCAATCCCCAGGGATGATGTTTGCCCTGCAGCGTGGGACTCTGAGGTTTCTGGAGGTTCATTTGAGGGGGGCTGGCATTAGGCTGGTGCTGCAGGGATGGATTGAACCCCACAAAGAGCTCGTGCAGGGGCATAAGCATGGCCAGTGGCCAGAGGCGACTGTTGTCAGCTCCTCAGGGGAACCTCCTGGGAAATGCGTTTTATTTTTGCAGAGATGCTTATAAGGCAAAGGGGAGGAAAGAAGTAAGGCCCCACCTCGCTGCTGAGCAGCACCTCCCAGCCAGGACCAGTGTCACTGCAGTGCTGGTGGCTCTCTCAGTGCTTCATCCCCATCCCTCACTGATGAGTGCAAGGATGCTGGTCCAGAGCTGAGCAGGAGGAAGGACGTGGGGGGCTCTTCTCCAACTGTTCGCCTCTCCCTCTTCCCCAGATCCTGGGGTTTGGGGGCCTTCATGAGCACAGGCTCAGCCCCTGCACTCTTGGCAGGCCTGACATATTTCCATGGGGCTCCAGGAGGAAAATGCCTCAGTGGGAGGGCAGCCTGCAGAGGGAAGGGGCTGGAACATCCTGGAGGGTGTGGGAGGGGAGATCAGCGCTGGGAAATTCCTTGTCCAGCAATGGAAGGGCTGGAGCTGTTGGGTTCCCAGCAAGTTGCCATGCCCCCTGCCCTGGGGGATCCCTCTCCAGCTTTGAAGTGGCAATACATTAATTAATTAAAGAAGTGACTGTGACGAGGTGTTCTTCTCTTCCCTCCCCCTCCCCTTGTATTAATTTTGGTGACATTTTTTAGAGGGAAAGGCTGATTCCTTGCTGGTTAGCTGGGCTGTGGCTTTGCAGGATGGGCTCCTCAGTGCAGCAAGAGACAGGCAGTAATGGGAAAGCCAATATTTTTCAACTGCTTTTTAAAAGGAGTCATTTTTTAATTAGTGAATCTATTCTGGAGAAGTGTTGGAGTTTTACAATGTTGTAGCTGTTCTTGGTGTCTTGCCTAGACTTGGATGTTCTGGCCATAAGAAAATATTATTTATGGCGTTGCAGCTTGCAGCTCTTTTATATTATAATGCGAGAAAGGAAGTTGCTGTTCCCACCAGTGGACAAAAAAAAAAATAGCAGAAACAAGGATTATGAACTTCTGAAGGAGGAAAAGAAACAAAAAATTGAGAAGCAGGATGGAAACAAACCACTGAGCTGGGCTTGAATCTTTGCCCTCCAGGACAAGCTCATCCCAGCATCGCTATCAGTGGTGTTGGATGGTGAAGCCAGACCCCTGCCCAGCTGGCAAGGCCAGAGCAGCAGTGACCCCCTCAGCACTGCCCTGCACAGTGTTACATGTGTTCCTCAACATTTGTGGATCAGGCTTTTATTCATGGGCTAATGCACACTTGTTTGCTCATGCCTTACTCAGCCGAAACTCCTATTGAACTCAATTAAGGCTGTCATCTCCAGGAGCACTCAATGTCATTTTTGCCCAAGTAAGGGATGAGTAACGAGGCTCTGAGCAGCCCTTGGAGAATAGCAGCCATTTTGTTGCAGTTTTTGGTCCAGATTTCTTACAAGTTAGCACCAGGCCAAGGGTGGAAGAATGTGATATGGCTTTATGAATCACACACAATTGCTGAATGTGCTGGATGCTTCAGAGCCTGTCACTTCACGGGCTGAAGCGTTGGCTGTCTTGTCCCAAAACGCTTGAATACAACCATGCTCATCATGAAAATTAGAAAAATATGTTTTTAGAAGGAATGGGATGCAAAGAACATCCCTTCTCCAAGCAGGGCACTGGGAAGATTCCTCGCCCTGGTTTACCCTGGGGGTTTTGGGTACCATGGCACAGCTCTGCGGTGTGTGCTGGCCCAGTGGCCACGGGGACCGGGTGTTTTGCCCCTACAGGGGCTGAAGCTCCTGACAGCCAGGCTGGGTCGTGGCCAGGGACTCGGGTGTGATCAGGCTGCTGTGGCTTAGCACGTTACCACCCGGCAGCTCCCTCAGAGAAGGGACCATGGCCTGGCCCCTGGCTGGATTCCCTTGAGAAATCCCAACAGCGTGGGCTGAGATGTGGGGAATCTGCAGACTGGTGGGGTGCAGGGCACTGAGAGTGTGTGTGTGAGGAGGAGGAGAGGGATGAAGGTATTTGGAGGGGGATGAAGATGTGAGGATGGGAATGAGGAGGAGGATGAAGATGTGCGGCAGGGCATTAGAGTGTGCAAAGGACAATGAAGATGTGTAGACGGAGTGAAGATGAGTGCAGGGCGAAGATGAGTGCGGGGATGAAGGTGACTGCAAGGGGGTGAGAATGAAGCGTGGGACAAAGGCGAGCACAGAGGGCGATGAAGATGTGTCAGAGGGGATGAAGATGTGCAGAAGGGGATGAAGGTGTGCACGGGTGACCCTGGCTGGCTGGGGTCGGGACAGCAGCACCTTCACGCCCCGGCCCCAGGCCGCATCTCAGGGCCGCATCCCGGGACTGCCGGACGGAGAAGGAGGAGGAAGAAGGGGAAGAGGAGGAAGAGGAGGAAGGCTCATAGAGGGCGCTCCCAGAGCCAGGGCCGGGCCAAGCCGAGCTCCAGGGCTGCCCTTTCCCAAAAAAAACTCTCCGTGTGGAAGGGAAGTCCCGCGTCCCCGCGGCCCGCTGCCCCGACGGGGAGGTCGGGAGGCTCCGCCGGGAGGAAGGGCCGGGAAGAGGAGGAGGAGGAGGAGGAGAAGGAGGTTAGGGGAGGAGGAGGAGGAGGCCCGGCCCGGCCCCGCCGCCTCCTGATTGACTCCCAACTTTCCGCTCCTCCCTCGCATAAACTTTCCCGTCCCTGCGCCTGGCTCCGTGCGCGGACCCGGGAGCCCGCCGCGCTCCCCGCATTCCTGNGCCGGCCCAGCCCCTCCGGAGCACGGAGCAGGTAAGCGCTCGCCGGGAAGAGACTCCCAACCCCCCTTCCTCCGCCTCCTCCTCCTCCAGCCCCTCCTTCCTCCCGGCCCGCAGCCCTCCGCCTGCCCCGAGCCCGGCGGATGGCGGGGGGCGGCGGGGTCGCACCCGCCCTCCTCTCCGCCGTGCCCGCAGCCCGGTGCCTCCCCCGGGGCTCCCCGCGGTGCCCCCCGATGGGGGCTGTGCGTGGTTGGGGGGGCACAGCCGAGGTGTTTTCACTCCCCCCCCGTCGGGTCCCCGGGCTCCCGCTCCGTCGGGGCAGCGCTGCCCCCGCACCGGTCCCCGCCGAGTCCCCCCGGGGTGACAAAGGGGCCTTGTGCCCGCACGTCGGGGCCGCTCGGTTGCGGACGGGGAGAGCCCGCCCCGGCCCGGAGCCCCCCGGGGGAGCGGCGCGGGAGGGTCCCGGGTGAGGTGCGGGGTCACCCGCGTGTCACGCTACATGTGTGTCACACGCATGTAGGGGATGACCATACACTGACTGTATGCTAAACACTTCGTGCCTCGTCATAGGGGTGCATTGCTAACAAGGCGGCAATTAGATGTATAATTTTCAGCTGTGTGTCATCTTTATTATTATTATTATTATTTTATTTTTACACCCTCCTCGGGTTCGGAGTTGTTTTTTCCCCTTAACCCCCTTGGAAGGAAACTACGGCCAAGCCCTCGCAGAGCCACCCGCCTCCAACCCGCCGAAAACGCTCAGGCCTTATCCAATGCATTTGGGTTCTATCAACTGAGAAAAACCCCAGTTTGGGGTGAAACCAGCTGGAAATGGTACTGGTGGCCCTGCTGGGGCTGCAGGCACCCTGCAGCCGCTCACTGCTGTTGGGTGGTTGGCATGGGGTAGACGGGGAAAAGGTGAGGGCAGAGGTTTTGGGGTTTTTGGTGCTTTGCAGGGAGCCGGGACAAGCCGGGCTGGGCGATCGTCCCATCAGCGAAGCGATAATCTCCTGTGTCAGGCACGCCGGGGTATTTTGGGCTCCGGCATCCTCTCTCCCCTCCTATCGCTTTACCCCGCGCGGGTACGTGCGTGTCGTGAGTCAGGGCATTGGCAGTGCCCGGCCGCCCCGGGGGGCCCTGCCAGCCGGGCTGCCAGCCTCCCCCGGTGCTGCAGTGCTCGTGATGAGGAGTGGAGAGTTGGGGTTTGCCAGGCTGATGGCCCCGCCGTGCACCCACCGGCCCTGCGGCCTCCGTGGCCCCATGGCCCTACCCCACTCCCTGTGGGGGCTGTTTGCCCCAAGAATGGGAGGAAGAGGGTCTCCAGAATGGGCAAGGGGTGAGGCTCACCAAGGTCACTCAATGGTGAAGCCAGGAGAGAAATGGGTAGGGGGGCTGGGACCCTGCTGACAGGGCAGGTGATGGTTACTGTGGCAGTGCTCCAGCACTTCCCCCCCCCAGAAGGATGAACGTAAGTGTCCCACTGAGAGAAGGCACTGGATTTGGCCCTGTTTGGGTGTGCAGGGTCAGCATTCCCATGGGAAGGGGCTGCAGATGGCTTAGGGGTGAGCAGCTCCCTCTCCCAGCTGGGTGACACAGGGGGACATTCCCATCCTCAGGGACCAAAAGCACCCACTACCTCCCCACAGTGGGCATGTGGCTGGCACCACACTGGCTTTTCTGACAAATAATCCCTTGAAAGTGGTGGGGTCCAGATGCCTTCTGTAAGCAGCACCCAGGTATTTCAAGGAGCCTGATTCTGCCTGAGGTGACTGTGACATCGTGATACAATTCAGAATAGGGGGATGCTTCAACTGGGGCATTTTGGATGGCCTAACCCAGCCTGCATCAGTCATCCCAAGTCTAACATCCCTTTCCTGCAAAGCAAAACCCTCCAGCCCTCATCTCCATCAATGAAAGGGACTTGCATCCATTTGCCGTGATATATAGTGGCAATTTATCACGATATCAGAAACAGCATCTCCTTTTAATCACCATTTAATCCCCATCTTGCCACCACCAAGTGGGTTGGGAGGCAAGTCCCGGTGGCCCTGGCTCTGTGCCGAAGGCAGGAGCCTTTTCCTGGCGGTGTGTGAGCAGGTCACGGCACTGAGGAGGTGGGGGTGGCAGCGGTAATCAGCTATAATTAATGTATTAAAAAGCAAGTAACCGCGCAGCTCCCATCAAACACGCAGAGAGCACGAGGCTGGTGGCAGGTGAGCTTGGTGGTGAGACTGGGGGCAGGCACGCAGCAGCCAGAAAGGGCATAAATGGGTAATTTTGGGCTGTTTGTGGGGGTAAAAATCTGTTTTCCTGTATTGGTACCTTGTCTTCTGTCTGTGGGAGTAGAGAATGGAGGGGAAGAGGGCTGCAAAGCCCTAACCAAGGGTAGTGCTGGGATTTGTGTGGCAAGAGCCATCCCGGGGCTCTTTGTGAGACTGGAATCCCTCCATCTATCACTGAAGTGGATGGATGCTGTCCAGAATCTCTGGGAGCTTCTCTCTCTCATGAAATCCTTGATGGCAATGGCAAGAGGCTGGCGGGACTGCCACAGTGTTTACATCGCCCTGAGCACCCTGAGGTGGATGGGATATAACCCACGACCCTTGATTTCGGGAGCTTCCATCCGCTGGGGATTTGCTGAGTGGCCAGGCCGTGCCCTGACCTCCTGAGCTGTTTGTCCAAGGTGTTATTTGGGGTCGGGGCCAGGCCGGGAGCCGCGGCGGCCGAGCCCAGGCACCTGCATGTTGTGGTTGGGGCAGACACCTGAAGCGCATGGGCGTTCGCTATTGCCACCATCACGTGGCGACTTATGAAATGTTTTTTTGGAGGGAGGGAGGGAGGGAGGGAAGGTAATGATGGGGTGAGCCGGCGGGGCCATGCCCCGCACCAGCCTGCAGCGGGCACGCAGCAGGAGCGGCCCCGCCGCCGCGATAACGCACGTCCGGATCCTGCTGCGGGTCTGGACATGCTGCTGCAGCTCCCGCTGCTTCAGCTTTCCCCGCCTGCGGAATGGGAGTGAGGGGCCCCGGGAAAAGCTCCTCGTGGTGCCATCAGCCTGCCCCTGCTGCTGGGAGCAGGGGTCATGCGGTGCCGGAGCTGTTTGGGCTCCCTGTGCAGCTCAGTGTGGGGTTTCTTGATGAGCACGTGTGGCTGAGCCCTTTGGAGGTGACAGGCCATGAACCCCATGGTCTCATTCTTGGGGTTGGCAGCTGGTGGCCTTGTGGTGACAGTGTTCATGTAGGGCTCTGCTCTGGCACAGCTGACAGGCTCCTGTGGGCGAAGAGTTTGGGGAAACACTGATTGCCCAAGGCACGTCCCGTCCTGGCAGTGCAAATCCCCGTGGAGCATGTCCCCCCACATGGTCCCAAACAGATGTGATGCTCCAGTGTCCCCAGCGTCCCCCATTATGTTGCCATGAGACAGCAGCAGCACCGAAACCCAGCGTGCCCACCGCTGCCCCCTCCCAGCCGGGCACTGGGTGTGTCACAAGCTGTGCCGGGTCTGGGCCGTGTAAAGCCGACCCAGAGCTCACCCTGGGGCACTGTGCTGCGAGCCGGAGGCGCAGAGGTGGCTGCAGGGCTGCGCTGCTCCCGGGTGGCGGGCGAGGTGTGAGTGATGGAGGAGGCTGGTTGTCCCCTTCCCCCTTGCTGCCGGGGAGCGCTGCGGGCCCGGAGCGTGTGCTGGCACAGCTCCCCGGGCTGCGGGGGGTGGCCGGGAGGGGACAGCAGGGCCGGAGCTAATTTTAGGAGCTGGGCAGAGCCTCATGGGAAGCAGCCGGCTGGAGGGAGGTGTCGCACTCGCACCGCGGTGCCCACGAGCATCGAGAGTGAGCACCGGGTGACCCTGGCTCTGAAGATGCTGCCGCGGGCTGGCAAGGGCGCCCTGCGTTGGCAGCACAGTTTTTGCTCTGAGGAACATCCTGTGCCCCCGCGGCTGCTGAAGGGGCGATGGGTTTGGGGAAACACACGGGGGCAAAGCCTGGGCTTCCCGGTTTGCATTATCCAGGAGGCGGGCGAGCCCCACGCCGCTCCGTGCCTCAGTTTCGCCGTGACCGTCTCGCCAGCGCTCCCCCGGCGGAGCGCGGTGGAGGCAGGAAGGCTGGCCGGGCTCGGGGATCCTCGCCTGGGAGCGCCAAGCCTTATTATTTCCCCACAACTGTCTCCTCCTCGCTCCTCGTAAAATTAGATCCAGCTGTTCACAATAGCCACTAACTTCTCTCCGGAAGATGTTCAAAGTTTACAGACGCGGGTGCGTGGAGGATGGGCTGCCGTTCCCATGCCAGCTCCGCGCCGCCCGCCCTTCCCCCAGAGGCAGCCAGCTCCTGCCTCCCCCCCGCCGGCTTAGGCAATTCGGGTTTAGGAAGAAGCACACCCGCACGCAGGCATGCGAGCTGCCGACCCAGCTGAGCGTCGGGTTTTTATTAGCAAGAAGATCTGGGCTCTTCACAGTCCAGGAGCGAAGGTCTGGTCCAAGACCCTGCTGTTCCCTGCCCGGCTTTGTGCCCGCACGCCCGGATGGGTTGGGTTGGGCAGGGTCCTGCCTTTGTGCCTGCCAGCACCTGTGCCCAGCTGTGCCATGAGTTTGGGCTCCAGCTCTGGCATGGGGTGGCTGCTCTGTCCCCTCGCAGCCTCTCCTGGGTGGCACTGCAGAGTGGTCAGGGTCCAGCTCCAATGTTTGGACATCAGTGTGCCGGGCAGGGGTCTAACACACTGTGCCAGGCTCCCTGGCACTCTTGGGCCATGCTCCTCGCTGGAGCTCCTTCTTTTACCAAGAATACTGCCTTCATGTATTTTTAGCAATTTTCCTCCCCAAGGATTCCAGAGCAATTTTTCAATCTGCGGGAGCTGGAGTCGCTGTGCCCGTCTCCAGCTCTGGGCTCGGGCAGTGGCCAGAGATGCTGAGGGAAGGCCATGTGCTGCCACGGGCTCCCAGCACGCTGCTGGCACGCACAAGGATTTGCTCGCTGGGGCTGTCTGGGGTGGTGGCAGTAAAATGGTGCTCAATCAAAATATCCCTCTCTGGGAATCAGTCACTGATGGAGTTTGTGCAGGGCAGCCCGTACTTGATATTGCAGCTCTTGCAGGACCTCAGCTGGGCACTGCCTTGAGCTTCTGAGCTCATTGCAGGAGGGCAGGGAAGTGTGCCCCCCTCACAGCGGTGGCAGTGGCCGGGTGACAGTGCTGTGTCACATTCTGTTCCAGACTCTGGCAGCCAGGGACATCCCTGTGGGATGATAATGCCTGACAGCCCCCCTGCCCAGTGTCTCAGGAGCCGATTCCCCCCATTCAGTTCTCACCCCCTCCATCCCACAGGGTTTCTCCTGGCTGGAAGCTGTGAGTGTGGTGGTCAGGGCTAACCCTGGGCTCCAGCGGGTGCCACAGCCCGGGCAGTGGGTACAGCTGCTGCCTGGGCAGGGTTGGGTTTCACGGGGGCGGAGGCAGCTGGGGGCAGGTGTGAAATTCATTGCAGCCTTCCTCCTCCTCCTCCTCCTGCTCCTTGCCTGGTAGCCGGCGTCCCCTGGAAGATGATTTCCCTGGCCCTGCTGCAGTGTCATAAAATGGGGTCAGCAGCACCTGGAGCTCTCTGTGGAGGCGTTTCACCTCCCAGGAGTGGGACAGAGGGCTGGTGGGGTCCCTGGGATGCCTGGCTGGCCCCAGCAATGGGACACTGTCCCACTGCAGGCACAGAACTGCCTGACCCGGGCTCCCCTGGTTCTCTCCTGGCACCAGAGACCCTTGGTTTCCCCTTGGGACAGGCTGGGAGTCCCTGTTGGCCTCTCCGAGCTCATCTGTAGGGGATGTTCAGTGGGAGACATCCTGGGATGGATGTATTTTGGCAAGTTCAGCAGTCCCCAGTGGCTGCTGTGTCCAGCACTGGCTGTGCCATGGGCCACCAGCACTGGGGGTGTCACGGGACAGCATGGGGGTGGCCCATCCCCAGCAGGCAACTCCAACCCTGTTGTTTCCATCCAGCTCGTTTCATAACACAGAGAGCAATTAATGCTCTAAAAGCTTTCTATTTATGCGCTGCTGGGTGAAACGCCCCGTCCTGGCTGGGCAGGGCAGCGTAATTGGGCCAGGGAGGCACGCTGGGTTACAGTGTCCATCTGTCCTCTGCCCTCGGGTCTTGAGCCTGAAGACTCGAGCAAAACCGGCTCAGGTCCTCCAGAAGCCGAAACCCAGCTCTGCCACCCCGCCAGGACTGGGGGAAAAGGAAGGGAGGGAAGGGTTGGTTGGGGTTGGTTTGGATGCCCGTGGTTCTGCCGTTAGGAGGGAGCTGTGCCCTGGGTTTGTCTCATCCCCTCCCTCCTCCCTGCCCAAATATTTTGGGAGCAAATCGCTCACGTTTTTGTTCACCCACAGCCCTGTGGGACGAGGGGCCTGAGCATCCCTCAGCCTCGCGCTGCTGAGCGAGGAGCGGCCACATCCCTGCCCAGGGCTTTGCTGGGAGCAAGGGGACCCTTTGGCTGCGGGGTCCCGCTGGAGCTGGGGGCATGGGGGCAGCCCTGGCAGTTCCTCAGACCCTGGTGGGATGCTGCCACGTGGCTTCCTGCGGTTTCCTCGCTCCGATTGCTTCCTGAGCTGCCCGCCAAGCCGGAAGGGACAGGAAGTGATAGAGGGGAGGAAATTAGTTGGGCTGTCTCATGGGGAGCTGGCCTCGTGCGCTGGGGGCTCTGCCACCACCTGGGTCCCCAGACTGTGCCAGGGGGCCCTTCGGAGAGAACATGAGCGGTCCTCCCTGGCAGGGAGGTGCAAACCTGGGTGGGAGAGAGCAGGGCAGGCACCCTTCCCTCCACGAGCCAGGGAATCCCTCACCACAGCCTGAGAGCTGTTTGGAAGAGGAGCGCAATGTAAACAAACTCCTTTCACCGCCCTCCTGCCGCGCTGCTCCTGCTCGGCCGCTGCCACCCGCCTCGGTGAGCTCTGGCTGTCCCTGGGACAGCCTCATGCCAACCAGGATGGGGCTTTCCTGTGGGAATGGGGCAAAATCTGGGGCAGGATGTGGGGCCCAGTGTTCCTAAAGGGTCCCTGGGCAAGATGCCAGGGGTACGGGGCTCCTCTGAAGAGCTGCAGGGTCATCCCTGGCAGAGCCAAGAGAATCCAGCTCTGTGCCCTGCACTGGGGCTGTCAGCGGACAGGGCAACATCTTCCCTAGCGTGTTATGGTCTTGCTGGTGTCCCCCAGGAGCTCCATGGCTTTTGGGTTTCCTTCGAGGGGCTCTGCGGAGCTGGTGGCCATGTGACTGTGTGGGCAGCATTCCTCCTGGCCACGTCACCAGGTGGGGACAGGCAGGAGCAGGGACATCACCCCCAGCCAGCGCTCCCCTGCCTGAAATGAGGGGCATGTGAACCACACGGCCTCTGCCTGCCTACAGATCCCTGCCTGTATCAGGGCCCCAGCTGTGCTCTCACTGAGCCCCAATGTGCCAGGACATGCAGGCAGGAGCTGGGGTGCCCCAGAGCCTCAGCTTGGGGGTTTGCTCCCTTGCAGTCCCTGCCAGAGGCTGCGTGCTCAGCGCTGGGGAGGATGTGGGCTCATGTCCCCCTCACCTCTGGAGTGGGGGTGCCACTGGTGTGGTGATGGGGAGGGGGTGATAACAGCCCCATGTTTGCCCACGGGGCTGGCGCGGGCGGCACCGAGCCGGTGCGAGGCTGAGCTGAGCTGTGCTGAGCCTGCCCAGGCTTGTCATGAACTTTTATCCTTTTGCCGTGGGGTCTGCGTGCACGGGGGAGGGAGAAGGGCTGGCTGGCCCTGGGCCCCCTGCATGGGGAGGCGGGACGGAGCTGGGATGCAGCTGGACCCCCCTCCCTGCCTTTGCAGGGCTCTTTGCCTCCTCAGTGTCCCCAGCACCTTTGTAGAGCCTTTTCCTCCAGTGTCCCCTGCCACAGGCTGGGGCAGCCTCAAGGAAGAAGGGGACCTTGGGGCTGCTCTGCCCCATGACTTGTCCCTCTGGATAGTGCCAGCTGGGGACATGCTGTGCTGCAGTCCCCCTTGTGCAGCGAGTGCTGGTGACCATGCCCTCCATCCCAGGAGGTTTGAGGAGATGCTGTGACAACAGTCACCACCTCCCTCCCAGTTTGGGCAGGACACAAGGGTTTGGGGCAGTGTGAAGGCTGCTGTGCCTCAGGGTGCACCAGATGGGACAATGCTTTTGGGGCTGACCACGCTGGGGAAGCCCCATATGCTGTCCCCCAGCTTGGTGGCACGGGACGAGGATGAGGACTGGGTGCACAGGGGCTTTGCAGGGGTGACAGACTCCTCTCCCATGTCACAATGTCCCCATGCTCCCAGCCCCAAGTGCTCTCCCTGTACCACCCTGCACGTCCCTGACCTGATCCCTATCACAGCTGGTTGTGCTGGATCCAGCAGCACCTTGCTCCTGGATTTTGACACTCACAGGGTGCCCACTGTGTTTCTCTGACTACACCACTGCTTCCAAACTATTTCCTTCCCCCACTCACCAGAAAACACCCATCTCTCAGGCACCCTGCTCTCTGCAACTCCTTTGCTTTTGCAGGGTTTAAAGAGGCTTCTCGTTCCTGTAGCAGGCTCTCCAGCCCCAGGCAGCTCTCCCAGCAGGGTAACTGCCTCCAGCCCTGCTGCCTGCTCAGGCCCCAGGTTTCCCTCGCGTCCCCCGCACGTGGTGCTGGGGCCGAGCTCTGGGAGCTGTGGGAACACCATCCCAGTCTCCTGGCACAGCCTTGACCTCGCAGGGAGATAAGGGCTGCCCTGGAGGCATCCTCCCCTGCCTGCTGTGGGCACCCACCCCACATCCACTGGGGGAGCTCACAAGGGTGCAGCCCCCCTCCATCACCCTCTAAAGACGCGGGCTGGAGTGTGTCCCCCCACAAATTCAGGGTGCAGAGGAGCGAGTGAGCTGGATGTGGGGACACTCTCCTGGCAGGGGTGTCAGTGACCATCCTTGCTCATGAGTGGTGAGCATCCTCAGAGTGGGCCAGCATTCCCTGGGGATGTAGATCGGTGGTCCTGGGACCCCCAAGCCCTGCAGAGATGCCTGTGCTGAGGGAGGGGTCTTCCTGCCCCGGTCCCTGGGGAGCAGCTGGGAGGCAGGAGCCGGTGACGTTTTCCAGCTGGTCCGGTCCCCTTCCCTGCCCTGAGCAGGTCTGGCCACGGTCTCCGCAGGCCGTCCAGCCGTGCCGGTTCCCTAATTGCTGCTGTTGTTGGTGTTTTGTAAGGGCAGGGTGGAGCGGCACTCGGCCGTGCCTTGCGTCAGCGCGGTACATGCACCCTCCCTCCAGGAAATCCAATGTCTTCGCCTGGCCAAAAGCAGGTTCGGCGGAGGAGGAGGAGGAGGAGGAGGAGAAGGAGGAGGAGTTGCTTCCTCTCACCTTGGCTGGGGCCCCAGCATCACCCTCCCTCCTCTCCCAGCTTCCCCGAAAAGGCTGGGCTGGGATTTCCCTGCTGGAGGGGGAGTGGGGTGGGAGGGGGCTGGGGACCTCCTAGGGAGGGGGACACGGGTGTCGCAGGCAGGGTGTGGGGTCAGCCATCACCCTGCCGTGCAGGCAGTGCCTGGCACGGTGACCCAGGGCACTGGGCACGCTGCCTGCCATGGTGCAGCCAGCCCCGTGGCTTTGCTCTCAGCCCTATAGCTTCGCCCTTGGCCCCAAAAGCACCCATCAGCTGGGGAGGGCAGGGGGTCTGGTGAGTCCCTGCAAAGTCATCCTATGGCTCCAGCTCTTGGGGCTTTCATCTGCTAGGGTGAGCTGACAGCAGCCCTGTGGGGTCCTGGGATGCTGCTGTGGGGTCCTGGGCTGTCATGGGGCTGGGGGGTCCCTGGCCACTGAGGTATCTTGAGGCTGGGGACTCCTCAGCTGCCACCGTGCTGGGGAGTTTGGGGCTGCCATGGGGCTGCTGTGGGGTTCGAGACCATTGCAGTCTTTTGGGGGGCTGCAGGGTCTTGGGATGCTGCAGAAGCTGAGGGTTCTCAGGTTCCCCCACGCTGGGGGGGGTTCTGGTCTGCCGAGGGGTCTTGGGCTAGTGTGCAGCCAGAGCTCAGCACCCAGCCAAGGCAGCTGCACACCAGTGTAGGAGCCCCACTGGGACAGAGCCTGATGGGCTTACTGGGCTGCAGGGGGGGCGAGGGCCCCATTGGGGCTGTCCTCACACGTTGCTGTCCCTGTGCAGTGCCTGGTCCTGGTGTTCCCCGGCCCTCCCATCCCCAGTACCCTGCTAGGTCTGGACAGTGCATCCCTCCCAGGGGCTGCCCCACAGAGCCCCCACCAGCAGGCACAGCCAGGGTGCCACAGGCCTCAGGGTGCTGCTGGCCTTGGGGTGCCACAGGCCTTAGGGTGTTGCAGGCCTTGGGGTCCCGCAGGCCTTGGGGTGCTGCAGGCCTCGGGGTCCCACAGGCCTCAGGGTGCTGCTGGCCTCAGGGTGCTGCTGGCCTCGGGGTGCCGCAGGCCTTGGGGTGCCACAGGCCTCGGGGTGCTGCAGGCCTTGGGGTCCCATAGGCCTTAGGGTGTTGCAGGCCTCAGGGTGCCACTGGCCTTGGGGTCCCACAGGCCTCGGGGTGCCACAGGCCTCAGGGTGCCGCTGGCTTTGGGGTCCCAGAGGCCTCAGGGTGCCGCTGGCCCGTCCGGCAGCGCTGCCGCCATCCCTNGGGTGCCACAGGCCTCAGGGTGCCACAGGCCTTAGGGTGTTGCAGGCCGCGGGGTGCTGCAGAAATTGGGGTCCCAGAGGCCTCAGGGTGCCGCTGGCCCGTCCGGCAGCGCTGCCGCCATCCCTCCCTTGGCCGGCTGGCTCGATCCTACAATCCAGTTCTCCTTATTTGGCCACAGCGCTCGGCAAGAGGGGGAGCGGCGGCGGGGGGGACGCGGGCAGGGACGGGCGGCGGGACCGGAGGGGCTGACATCACATCACGACGAGGGAGAGAAGGATGGGGGGGCTAAGTTTCTTTTTTTATAAAAGGAAAAAAAAAAAAAAAGGCAGCAAGGCCTCGCAGCGCACTTGAGCCAGCGGGCTCAGCAGTTCCTTTAAAAGGAGATGTCTGTGCCGGAGACCTTTGTACACTCCCAGCCCGTCCGGGAAGCGCGGCGGCGCAGGAGACACCTCTCCGCTCCCACCGCCGCCAGCTGCCGCCAAACATGTTATTGCAAAACACTGAAACGCTGCACTGGGAGCTGGGCAGGAGGAGGAGGAAGAGGAGGAGGATTGAAGGCTCCCCAGCATCACCCACCAGCTGGGGAGGGCCTGGGGCCCCAGCTGAGCATCCTCAGGGTGGGGGGGCCTCTCCTGGTACCAGGGGAAGGGCTGCTGGATGGCTCTGGCCACCTGGTTCCCATTAGTGAGGTCTGGCTTGGAGCTGCTCAGCATCTCCCTTCAAATCCCATCTCTGTCTTTGCCAGGCATGGTGGAGCAGGGATTTTGGGGCCTAAGGGTGGTTTGTAGCCCAGCTTGCCCAAAGAGGCAGCTGTTTGGCAATGGGTACTGATGCAGGGTCAGGGTTCACAGGCTGCAGGGCTGCTGCCACCCTGTCCCAAGGTGTCAGCCATAAACACCATGTGCCCAAGTTCCTTGTATGGATAATACAGTAGCTGGGCAGTTTCCTTTCCAAGCTTTACTTGGGTGGATCCTGGCTGGTGACTTGTGACTTGGATTTGGGGGTACTCATGGAAATCATGGCTCTGCCCCCAAGGAAAGCCTATTTGTGTCTCTGATGCCCCACACTGAGATGCTGTTCCAGGTGCAAGTGGAGAGAGGGCAAGGGCCAGGAAGAGATCTGAGATCATGCTGTCACTGCACCCCATGCCCCCAGCAAGAGTTTCTGGGTCTAACAGGTGTCCCCTGTGTCCCAGCAGGTTGTCGCGTGTCCGTGGGGGCTCGGGGTCGGAGCCCAGAGCAGCCAGCACCATAGCGTCCAACAGCTGGAACGCCAGCGGCAGCCCCGGGGAGGGGCGGGAAGATGGCCAGGACGGCATGGACAAGAGTCTGGACAATGATGCCGAGGGTGTGTGGAGTCCAGACATCGAGCAGAGCTTCCAGGAGGCGCTGGCGATCTACCCACCGTGCGGCCGGCGGAAAATCATCCTCTCAGATGAGGGCAAGATGTACGGTGAGTGACGGGGGCAGGACAGAGGCAGCGGGCAAGGCCCCGGCCAGAGTGGGGTGGCCAGGGCTAAGCAAAACCTCCTGCCCCAAACCCACGCTGGGGCATCGCCCTCGAGCATCCCCCAAGCCCGAAAGCAGCCGGGCCGGGTTCATCCCGGAGCTGGGCTGGGGAGGTGGCAGTGACCCGCGTCCCTCCCTCTGCGCTGGCTCTCCCTCACGCTCCCTCCCTCTCTCGGCCCTGCCGGACCGACTGGTTTGGTGGAGCCGTGGGGCAGGGAGCGGGCGCAGGGCTGCGGGGCCGGGGCAGCCCCAGCCCTCTGCTCCCGTGTGCCTCCACAGCGCGCCCCAAACCTCCCCCAACCCGACCTGGTGGCTGGAGCACCCTGTGGCAAGGGCCATGCAGCCACCCTGAGCCACCTGCACCCAGCTCAGTTTTCAGTGACTTTGTTGGCAGCAGCAGGGCTGGTCAGGCCCACCGGGGCAATGATTTTGGGGGTGTCAGCCTCGTTTTTGGTGTCTCCCAAAACTCCCTATCCCTGCCAGGGTAGGGGCTGGTTCCTTCTCCCCTCCACCTCCCATGATATCACCCCGAGGGCCAGTGACCTCAGAGTCAGGAACAGGCTGTCATGTTACCATCAACCCACGGTGACAACAAGACCAGGGCTGGCATCTCTATCCCCAGCCTCCAAAAGACACCTGCCCAGGATGCTGCTGTCAGGGCAATGCCTCACCCAGCGCCAGTAGAGGGGCAAAAGGGAAGAGGCTTTGTAGAGAGCACTGTGCCACTGTCCCCACACCTATGCCAGCTCCCTGTGCCACCCCGCTTGCCAGGGCCCCCAACCCAGGGCGCCAGGGCTGGCGGAGGAGCGGGGTGAGGGGGAGGCGGGGGAGCACAGGGCTTCCCAAGCGTGTGCATTTTTTGGATTTCTCCGGGAATAGCTGAAGTGCCGCCGGGAGCCTGGCCCTTCGAAGCACGCCCCAACCGGTTTTTCCAGCCTTTCAGAGACATCTGGCAGCTGCTTAAAGAGGCAGCAGCCCCTGCCGGCCGCCTTTCATCTCCCCCCACCTTCCCCAGCACCTCCCCACTGGGACCCCGGGAGCCCTGGCTGGCATTACCGAGCTTGCCAGGGCCACTGGCAGCACAGGCAAGGTCGGGACACACCATAGGGGTGTGCCAGTGCCTCTGCTCTCCATCAGCCCTCTCGTTTTGGGGATTCCATGGGCCATGCCCGCCCCTGCCACACTGGTGCCAGCAATGCGGGGGTGGCAAAGCAGGTGGGAGCGGGGGAGCCAGGACCCAGGACGGGCACACGGGGCCTTGCTACACTCGCTGCTGGACAGGGTTATTTTTAACCCAGCCTGTCCAACTGGTTCACGTGGTGGTGTCAGGGGAGAGGAATTTGGGGAATGTGGTAATTTGGAGGAGGACGTGCCCTCTCAGAGGGAATGGCACGGTCCAGATGAATCACAGGGAAAGGGACAAGGGACAGGGCACGTGGGCACAGGGATGGCTGCGAGGGTGCAGCCCTGGGCATGGTGTGAGGCAGGATGGGTGCAGGAGATGCTGGCCCTGTGTGCTGGGCACGAGGGCTGGCACTGCCCCATTGGCTCTGTGAAGGCCCCCACATTTCTTTCCCATATTTTTTCTCCATATTTCTTTCCCACAAGCAGGGTATGGGAAAGAGAGGATGGGACTCAGGAGCAGGTCAGGCAAAGGGGGATGGTGAAGGTGTACCCCCAAGCCGGGGCTCAGCAACCTTCTGCCAGCACCCTGCTGCGGGTATCATCTCACCTGGGTTTTAGGGACACCCTTTAAGACCTGACCCTTATTGGGTGCTAAGGGGGGAGCCAGCATGGGCTGGGAGCTGTGCTCAGTGCTTTGGGGTGGCACCATGCTGGCTCTGCAAGGGGTACCCCCATTGTCACCCACCCACCAGCTCCTGCCTGCCGTGGGCACCCCAAGGGGCAGCTGTCTCTGCGTGGCACCTGGCCCTGTCTGTCCCCATGTGTGCGTCCCCCCAGGAGGGCCCAGTTGCTGTGGGGCTGGGAGGGGGCCAATCGGGGTGGAAGAGGAGAGAGGGGGGGTGTATTTTTTT
>VZRZ01000915.1:55534-66849 GCA_013398175.1 Climacteris rufus
GAGAAGAAAGCTCCCAGCTGCTCTGACGTTTGAACGTAGATTGGCCACAGCTGGCCCCTGAAATGTGGCGCAAAAGCAACTTCTGCTTCGAATTAGACCAGGACGTTAGGAAATACTGGTGGAAAGGCCAGCACGGCTTGAGAACGGGAAGCGGGGCGCTGCGGGGGCAGCCCGGGACCCCTGCGGGCAGGGCTGCCCAGAGCGGGCATCAGCTCCGGGCTGGGGGGCTCCGCCTGGGCTGGGTGTGAGGGGGTCTGGGGTTTGAGACCGCGCTGTGTGGGGGTCTCTGGTGACCGTCACCTCGCTGTGAGCGCCAGGGCTGGCACACGGTGGGTGCCCTGCCCCGGCCACCCCCGTGGCCCCGAGGTGGCCCCGAGGTGGCCCCGGCACTGTCGCGGCAGCGCCACCTCCTGGCAGCGCCTCCCTGTCAGGCCGGGGCTGATGGCCGGGGCTGATGGCCGGGGCTGATGGCCGGGGCTGATGGCCGGGGCTGACCGCAGGCTCTCCCCGCAGGTCGGAACGAGCTGATCGCCCGCTACATCAAGCTGCGAACGGGGAAGACACGGACGAGGAAGCAGGTGAGGCGTTGCTCTGCTGGTTCTCCTGGGGTGGGCTCAGGGCGGCGTGGGAGGGGGTGCCAGGTAAGCCCGAGGGGGAGCGGTTGTCCGGCTGTATCACCTCTCCTCTGTGTCCCCTCCTCGAGCCACTGGTGTTGCCAGCAGATTCCCCATCCTCTGCGAAGAACTTGGCCTTTGAGCACAAAACCCCTGGGGTTTCCTCTCACCCAGGATGCCCTGAAACTGGGCGTGTGGGGGCAGGTGGCACCCAGTCCTCCCACCTGGGGGGGGTCACCCTGCCGGTGGCAGGAGCCCTCAGACTCTCTGTGCAGGCAGTGTGTGTGTATGTGTGTGTCTGCATGGATCTCTCTGCTGCGCCTCCTGGATCTGGAGACTTCCTGTCTCTGCCCCTTGCCAGGCTTTAAGCCACTTGTGCCAGATGGCACCCCCGAGCCCCCCGGGCTCAGAGCAAGGCATCCCCATCCCAGCCAGGGATCCAGGGATGGGCTGTGCCGGGCTGTGGTGCTGGTCCTGGTGGTCCTGGTGGGGCTGGAGGTACCACAGAGCCCTTGCCCTGCCCTCACTGCCCTGCCGGGTTGGATGCCGGGGCAGTCAGTGATGCTGACAGGGCAGGAAGCACACAGAGGTCCCTGTGAGCCCTTGCTGCACCAGACCTGTTTGAGGAGTGGGCTTCTGCAGCCCTCCATGGGACATGTCCCTTTGTCATGTGTCCAGTGGCTCTTCCCTCCCCTCGTGGTGGTGCCCAGTTGGGAGCCAAACAACCCATCCTGGCAGAGCTGGGGGTCTTGGACACTGGGGATCATCTCCCACCACAGGGAGATGGTTGGGTTTGGAGACTTAGGCTGGGACTGTCCCGTGCCATGAGTCCCTGCAAGGGAGGAGTGCTGGTCCCCAGACACTGCAGGTCATTCCTCTCCCTGGAGGGAGAGGGACCAGGGTTGGCCACTGTCCTTGTGTTCAGACCAGTGCCCAGCACCACTTTATTTTTGGCTTAAAGACTTATCTGGGCTCCCCCTCCATGGGGAAAGGATGCAATGCTCTGGGAAGACTCAGGAAAGGCATGGGGCAGAGCACACAGGGCCTTGATCCCTCTGTGCAGTTGTGTCCTGGGCAGCCTGGTGTTTCTTCTTGGACAGCCTGGCACTGGTGGGAGAAGGTTCTTGCCAAAATCAGCCCTGTGGGTGCATGAACCCCCACCCTGCCTGTGGGTGGCCCCCCAGCTGTGTTGCGCCTTTCCTGCCTGCACATCAGCCCCTTTTCTTTAGACCCCACACTTAGACTGGCCTGGACACAAAAGAACAACTTTTCTCACCTTTCCCACATGCAAAATCAGCAGGAGCCGTGGGGCACTGAGCCCTCCTGGATCAGCATGCCCCGCTGAGCAACCTAGGGCACCTCAAACCTGCTGGGCTGTATCCTCAGCTTATTGTGCTCACAGGGGCTGGCAGGGTCTGTCTGTCCCCAAGAGACGGGAAACATGGACCCCCTCAACTGCAGCAGCTTTGCACCAAGGAGCTTCACCCCTGCCTGGGGTGGGGCACAAACCAGCATCACCCAGCTCAGCACCGGGTTCCCCTGCCATTTTCCTTCCTCCAGCTCGAGGCGGGTGCAGGACCCTCAGCATCTCCAGGAGCAGCCAAACGCGCTGCCCCGTGTCCCCGCGCTCCCCTCGCCGGGGCCGGCATCCCGCCCTGCAGGGGGGACATGTCTTCACGCTCTCTGTGTTTTCCTTTCCGAACGGCGTGGCGGGCGCTAGGTGTCCAGCCACATACAGGTTCTAGCTCGGAAGAAGGTGCGGGAGTACCAGGTTGGCATCAAGGTACGTTGGCGCCCTTGCCCAGGTGTCCGCGGCGGTGTCTCTGTGAGCATGGGCAGCCCCTCTCCTTCCTCCTCCTTTCCTCTGGTTGACGGCTCTGCTGTTCCCCCTCTCCTTCTGCTCTCTCTCTGCAGGTCTCTAGCCACTTGCAGGTTCTTGCCCGACGGAAATCTCGTGAGATTCAGTCCAAGCTGAAGGTACGCCCTGCCTCGCCTGGCCCCCGCCTGCTGACCACTAACGCACTGGGCTCTGCGGTGTGCTGCTTGCTTTCCTGTTTTATCTCTCTTTTTTGGTGTTTTTTTTTTCTTCCCCCTGACTTGGCTCTCAGGATCAGATAGTCTTTACAGGCATCATTGTGGGATGCCCAGAGAGAAGTGCAAGGAGAGGCAACAGAGCCCTTCTCTTTCCTGCAGGAGGGTGAATTTGGGTGCCAAATCCCCTCTTTTCACCCAGGCAAGGACACTGCCATGGGGAGATGTGGGTGCTCCTCTGGTGCTGCACAAGGGCTGCCCCCTCCTTTGGGCCATCAGGGGTTCTCCCATGAGGAGAAGGACTCCCCCAGAGCAGTCAGTGAAGCAAAGTGAGGTTCAAGCAAGGTGTGCAAAGGTCTGCTCCCCTCCACAACTGAGACCTGACCCATCTCGGGACAGATGCTTGTGGGATGTGGGCAGAAGCAGAGGGGCCCCGGGGGTCCCTGCAGGCTGCCAACCCAGTGGCTTGTGATGCACCAGGGTGTGAGTGTGGCCCAGGGGCACCAGGGATGTGAGTGGCAGCAGGTTCAGAGGGGGCCATGCTGCTGGGGACAGGGATACAGCAATGCCAGGGCAGCCCGTGCTTCCAGGAGCCAAGGGAGCCAAGTGAGAAAAAAATGGATCATCCTCTCTTTTCTGGTTGGCTTTTCTTTCCTTCCTTCCTTCCTTTTTCCTAACTGCAGCCCAACTAACCTTTCCATAACTGTTCCCACCCAGCTTTGTGGTGGCAGTGGGGAGGGTGATGATGGGGGTGTGGGCAGGACTGGGGGCATCACCAAAGGACAGAGCCCTGCTCAGGTTGGACCCACACGGTGTGAGGTGGGGACAGAACCGTCCTCCCTGCACAACCAGCCACTGAGGACAGCCAGCTCCTGGGATGTGCCTGAGTTAATCTCCACCATCACACCAGGGAGCATCTCCTTGGGTAGCTCCAACTTGCTACCTTGCTGGGGGTGTGGGAGCCCAAAAATTCTTTCAGCCTGCTGACCTCGAGGTTCCAAAGGCACACCCAGCTCCTGGGTGCTGTGTCCATCTCCAGCACTGAGGCTGGCAGTGCAGGCCACTGTCAGAGTTGGCAGCAAGGGCCACCATCAGAGCTGGAGTGACATTTTCATCCTCAAGGCTTTGACAACTTCCAGCTCACAGTGCCTGGGAGCCCACCAAGATGTGCCCTGCAAAGCCCTCCAGCAGGGACCCCAGTGCCCCATGAGCGGGGTGCCAGGAGGGCTCCCACATCCAGATGGGTTTGATCTGCTAGGAGAATCCAGGAGAGAGCACCTGAAACTGTTTTGGGAGGCTCCTTTGGGCCTGTATGTCTTAAACCCAGTTCCCAACCCCAAGAGGGACAGTCAGGAAGATGAGGGGGGCAGCAGGGTCAACAACAGCAGAAGCCTTTACAAAATAATAAAACAATAAAATGTAAAATAAAATGAAATGGCTTTCCTTGCTGCACAGCACAGTGCAGGAGTTGCAGGCAGGAGTGACCCCAGGGGTCCATGGCCATGCTCTCCATCCTCAACCATGCTGCCTGCAGGATTCCAGCAGGGAACAGCCAGGGCAGAGACCCAGCTGAACAATACTCTAGGGATGCAAAACATCCCATGTCAGGATGGGCACAGGCAGCCCTCTGCCCTCAGCCAGAACTGTCCTGTGGGATGGAAACTCACTTCTGTGAGCAGTATCTGTATTTTTGAGCTGCAGTCATGAGCAGTATCTGTATTTTTGAGCTGGTCATGAGCAGTATCTGTATTTGTGAGCTGCAGTCATGTGTGTGTTCATGCTCCTGGCATGTGGCTGCACGCCCGCCCTCCTGCCCTGCCCCAGGTGAAAATAAATGAAGCATTGATCCCTGGGGAAGGTTCAGAGGGAAAACAGAGGGTGTGCACTGGGACCAGCATGAACGTGTCCTAGCGATGCAAGTGTAGGAGCAGCTCTGCCCCAGGCAAGACCTGGGAGGCCTGGAGCCCTGTGCTCCTGCCCAGCAGTGCTGTGACCTCTGGAGCAAAAGGGAAAGGGAAAAATAATTGGTTTCCTGTATCAATGCACAGGGGTGTTGTGCCCAGGGTCTTTCTTGCAGTGACTGTGGGGGAGTTGGTGCCAGCATCCCAGGGCATCCCTGCAGCTCTTCCTCTCTGTGCCCTGGGTGCAAGCACTGGGGCCTCTGAGGAGGGGTAGAGGATATTAAAAAGGCAAGAAAGGCACAGGCGTGGCTCACCCCAGTGACCCCTTAAAAGAGTGGGTGGGGAGCTTTGGCATCCCATTCCTGGTGGGATTAAACCAGGCATCAGTGGCCACCACGTGCATCCCCTGGTGGCCAGCCAGGTCACAGGGGTCACTCTCCAGTCAAGCTGTGGTGGTGAGCTGGGGTGGGGGATACCCAATTGTGCTGGTTTCAGCTGGGGTGGAGTTAATTCTCTTCCCAGCACAGCCACCCCATGCCAGCCAACAGCAGTGCTGTGAAGAAAATTAACTCTACCCCAGCTGACATCAGCACTGACAGGGGAGGTGTTCACAGTACCCAAAGGCTCCCACGACGCTCTAACCTTTTTCTTTTCCTTTCTTTTTCGGACAGGCCATGAACTTGGTAAGTTGAGCTTGAGTCTGAAGTGCCTTTTGTTCCCCATTGCCTTCTGCCCTCTCCCGTGGAGGAACTAAACCCTTTGCATCCCCAAGGAAGGGGGGGCCCCGGCAGTGAGGGGTGGGAGGGATCGACACATTTTCCAGACCCATCAGCTCTTGCCCAGAGGACATTTTTGTCCAGGCAAGCTTCAAATGTTAATTAACACGGGTGCATTTGAGAGGGGGTGGGGGGGATCCCTCTGCACCGGTCCCTCAGCTGGGCTGTGGGATTGGCTGCTGGCTTTGCAAAACCCGTCCTGCACACTGGGATTGAGGGAGCTCAGTCTGCCCCTGTAACCCCCTGCTGTCTCCCCTTTTCCCCTCAGGACCAGGTCTCGAAGGATAAGGCTCTGCAGAGCATGGCTTCCATGTCCTCGGCACAGATTGTGTCGGCCAGCGTCCTGCAGAACAAGCTCAGCCCCCCCCCTCCTCTTCCTCAGGCTGTCTTCTCTGCTGCCCCCAGGGTGAGGACAGCCCCACACCCCCATACAGGGACACCCTGGGGTGCTGGGGACACCACGAGCCACACGGGGCAGGGGGATGGTCAACAGCTGTGCTCAGCTGTAGTGGCAATGCAGGGCATCCCTGCTGTTTGCAGCAGGTGAGGAGGGAAATTTTGGGAGTGGGGAGAGTCAGAAGTCACTGACTCTTCCCTGTGCTCTTTCCTCAGTTTTGGAGTGGGCCTATCCCAGGACAGCCTGGACCCTCTCAGGAGTAAGTATGAGACCCCTCTACCACCCAGCACCAGGCAGGACCCCACCTTGGCAAGAGGTTGGGGCATCCTGGGCTTGGTAACCTGATGATGCTCTTTGCTTTCCAGCATTAAACCGTTTGCACAACCAGCTTACCCCATCCAGCCACCCATGCCTCCATCACTAGCCAGTAAGTGATGTCTTTACCCCCTTGCATGGGACCCCATGCCCCTGCCAGGTCACATTTGTCCCCTGTCCCCTCCCACCCACAGTGCCACCCACCTGTGTCTCCTCCCCAGCCCTGCTGGGGGAAGAGCCTGGGGTTAAATCCAACAAAAAGCTCTGCAGTGAGCAGGACCCTGCTGCTCCTGGCTGGGCGCCCTCCAGTCCCTTTCCCCCCAGGAGTGGGATCAGCACATCCCGTGTTTTAGCCACCCTGTGCTAAATATGGGATGATGGGGAGCACAGCAGCACCCTGGCATTGCAGGGGGGGCTCCCCCCAGGTCCTGGCTGCCCCCTCACCCCCGTGCCATTCCCCCCACCCCAGGTTACGAGCCCTTGGCTCCGCTCCCGCCAGCTGCCTCGGCCGTGCCCGTCTGGCAGGACCGCACCATCGCCTCCAGCAAGCTCCGGCTCCTCGAGTACTCCGCCTTCATGGAGGTGCCGCGGGACGCCGAAACGGTAACGGTCCCCTCCTCCTCCCCACCCCCGTGGGGTGCTGCCCATCCATCCCTGTGCCTGGGGGCTTCTTGCTTTCGCCTGACCTCTCCTTGTGCTGTCCCCACCCCGCTCCCTACAGTACAGCAAACACCTCTTCGTGCACATCGGCCAGACGAACCCCTCGTACAGCGACCCGCTGCTGGAGGCCGTGGACATCCGCCAGATCTACGACAAGTTTCCTGAGAAGAAAGGTGGCCTCAAGGAGCTCTATGAGCGTGGGCCCCAGAACTCCTTCTTTCTCGTCAAATTTTGGGTATGATGCTGGCAGGGTTAGGGTGGGGAGGGTCATCCTGGAGCCACAGGCTCGTTGTGGGTTGGGAACATCCTGGGCAGCCCTGAAAGCTGGTGATGCCCAACCTCCTGGAGAGCTGGGTGTGGTGGTGCCTAACGAGACCCTCTGCCCCTCTCCTCTCTGCAGGCAGATCTGAACAGCACGATCCAGGATGGGCCAGGGACCTTCTATGGTGTCAGCAGCCAGTACAGCAGTGCAGAGAACATGACCATCACAGTCTCCACCAAGGTGTGCTCCTTTGGGAAGCAGGTCGTGGAGAAGGTGGAGGTGAGTTCCATGCCCCACTGCATCGGGAAGGGCTGGGAGTTGGTCCACAGCAGGTTCTGGAATGGAGAAAGCTGGGTTTAGGACACATGGGTGCATGCCTGTTCATGGGTGGAGCAGAGAGAACATCACCATGTGCCAGGTGGCCACCACGTGCCCGTGCCCAGGTCCCATGCTCACGCTGGGTGTCCCCTGCAGACGGAGTACGCGCGGCTGGAGAACGGCCGGTTCGTCTACCGCATCCACCGCTCCCCCATGTGCGAGTACATGATCAACTTCATCCACAAACTCAAGCACCTCCCGGAGAAGTACATGATGAACAGTGTCCTGGAGAATTTCACCATCCTGCAGGTACCTCCCCTCCTTTTCCAGGGGGTGTTTCCCACCAGGAGTGTGGAGCCCACACTTGCATTGACCCTGCTGGCCCCAGATACACCTGGCTGTGCTTGAGCCCACACGGCCCCTGAATTCCAGGGAGCAGATCCTGGTGGTGCAAACAAAGTGGCCGTGCCCAAGCCTGGACAAGTCTCCCAGATAATGGGGAGCAAATTTTTCATGGTGCAATTAAATTGGTTGTGCCTGAGTTTGACTGTTTGACTTTGCCAAACAATGGGTAGCAGTTTTTGGTGGTGCAAATGCAGTGGCTGTGCCTGAGCCCATGCAACCTCTCCCAAAACAACAGGTAGCAAATTTTTGGTAGTGCAATTCAGGCTGTTCCTGAGGGTGTGCAACTCCCCCAAAACTGGGTAGTATATCTGTATGATGCAATTAAATTTGCTGTGCTAGTGCCTGTGTGACCCTACAAATAATGGGGAGCAAGCTTTTGTGGTGCAAAGTGACTGTGCCTGAGCCCATGCAGCCCCTCAAATAATCAGCCCACGGGCACAGCACTCCCCTAACACACTCTGCTCTGCTCCAGGTTGTTACAAACAGGGATACCCAGGAAACCTTGCTCTGCATTGCCTTCGTTTTCGAGGTCTCCACCAGCGAGCACGGCGCCCAGCACCACGTGTACAAGTTGGTCAAGGACTAAGGGCCCTTGGGGACAGGCAGGGGCACGAGGGGCATGCAGGGGAGGGAGGGGGCTGTGCAGAAAAGCCACCCGTGCCTGTTGCCTTGTGAGAAGTCCTTTGAAGAGAGGAGGAGAAGGAGAAGGAAGAAAAACCATAGCCAAAAAAGACTGACTTTGTGATCGCAGGTGTTTTCTACTTAGGAACAGTTTCTTTTTTTTTTTTNAAGCGTAGGGAGAAAGGAAACCCACATCCGGCGCTGGAGAGGGACAGAGCTGCCCTCGGTGTTGCTGATGAAGGCCAGGATCCCACCGTGCCGCGGCCAGCAGCGGGATGGAGCAGAGAACAACCCCTCCTTCCAGCCCCAGCCTCGCTCAGGAGCGGCCCCGGAGCGGAGAGGAGCGAGCACGGACGGTCGGGGGAGAGGAGAGGAGAGGAGCGAGCACGGCCGGGCGGGAGGAGGCGGCGCCGCGCCAGGTCTGGCCCCGAACTGCCCGGGCACGGCAGCGACAGCGGCCTGGGCACAGCCCGGGGGGCAGTGGGGACGTGGGGACGGACGTGCAGGGCAGGAGCAGGGCAGGGCAGAGTGGATGAGAGGGATGCTGCCACCTCCCTGGGGACTGGCACTCAGGATGCTCCTTCTCCACGCCCAGCTGGGGCACTGGGAACCAGAAGGCGTGAGGGCACCGACAATGCAAACCATGGGGGTTTATGGCTCTTTCCCCCCCTTTTTTTAAAAATTAAAGTGCTTTTTAATACTTTTTTAAGACATCATGCTTGTAATCAAGCTGATGACCCTTTGCAGTACCCAGGTGCTCCCCTCCCACCCCACATGGGAAGTGTCTTGTGTAGGGAAGGCTTGGGATGTCTCCATCTCTGGCTGGGTTTAGTGTGGGATCCCTCGGGCTCTGCGTGTGCCTTCAGGAACTGCACCTGGGGGTGGCCCAGGCTCAATGTCCCCACAGTGGTCACTTGCTGAGGAGTCATGAGTGGAGAGCAGTGAGGGCAGATTTGCCTGATTTACTTTGCATATGTACATTTTCCTTGTTTTGTTTTTTTTTTGTTCCTTCACCTTTTTTGCCTTTTTTCTGTGATGACTGTTCCAGACTGCTCCGTCCACTTGCCTGCATCCTGTGGGAAGTGGCCAGGGAGGTGGCTCCTGCAGGGAAAAACATTGAGCAATGCAGGGCCAGGCTGTCAGTGGGCAGAGCTTGGGACAGAGAGGACAGAGAGAGGGGACAGAGAACAGGAGGGATGCCAGGATAAGGGACTGGGTCAACTTGGAGGTATTTTTGTGGCTGCAGCCCAAAGTAAGCCAAGGCAGCGTGCCCAGTCCTGAGGCTGCGACTGCAAGGGCAGGGGCTGGGGAAAGCATCCCCAGGGTGCAGGAGGGTCACAGAGGGACAGGTGGCATGGAGCAGGGTGGCAGGAGGCTGGCAGGGGGACAGGGAGCCCGAGGTGGCCAGGTCTGGATGGGTTTCTCGTGTTGGCAGGGGACTGAAGGCAGTGGGGAGTGCAGAGCCCCGTGCTGCAGGAGGGCAGGAGTGGTTTGAGAGGCACTGCAGCCCCTCAAGGAGTGGGACAGGGCAGGTTTAGGCTCAGTGCTGCCAGTGCAAGGAGCAAGAACAGAGCTCAGAAAGGTGCTTTGGCTGCCACTTCGATGCAATGTGTCCTGTGAGGCATGGGGACTTCAACCTCTTGCTGCCAGGAGAAGCCACCTATCCCTATGGGATGGGGCAGAGCCACCCTGGTCTTGTGCCAGGCTCAGGGCTCAGTGGTGGGACTGGACTGAGGTGGCTGCTGTGAGCAGGGCAGGCAGAGCAGGGCGTGGAAGAGAGAGGGAAAAATCCAAGGCCAGGCACTGGCATGCCATTCCAGGGCTGTGCTGGGGCTCCCTGGCCACGTTCTCATATGTAGCATGTTTGTTTGTTGTTTCGTAGTTTGTTGGGTTGTTGTTTTTTTTTTTTTTCTTCTGTTTCACTCACTGATCTAAAACTCTGGGAATGAAAACTCCAAACTCCCCCAACCATAAAACACAGGCATGCCCCGCTCCCAGCACCGATGGGGGACGAAGCTCTTCATTAACTGGACCGGTTTGTGCCTCCATCCCTCCCTCCATCCTTCTCTCCCTCCCTCCATCCTTCTCTCCCTCCCTCCATCCCTCCCTCCCTCCCTCCTGCCTGCACCAAGCCCAGGGCGCACACTGCACCCCACGCACACAGACTGGTGCCCCCAGCAGCCCTGGCTGGGCTTTAGTCATGATCCCAGAGACACTTTCTCAACTCCCCCAGCCCCTCCGTTCTCCTCCAGTGTATTTATGAATTTCACATGAAGTACTGTTTTATTTTTTTAAAGACTTTGTAAAGCTTACCAGGGTTACAATCACCATTTTTAGAGCTGTGTCAGTCCACAATGTTAAAAATCCATTTTTTTTATGTATTATATTTTTTGTGTATTTTTTTTTAATCCAGCTGTGATGGGTTGTATCATATATTTGTTGTGTTTACTGTATCTGTCCAACTTCAAAGAGAGGAGACTGTGGAGCTCCAAGAAACTACGGTCTGCTGAAAAAAACCATTAAAATTATTTGTTCATGGGTTGGCTCAAGCAGTGCTGGAGTTCACATTTTATTTCTTGGGATTTTCTTCAAGGGCCAGGACTATGCGAGCTGCTTTGTCCCATGTCACCCCTTGGCTGGGTAACGCTCCCCTGGGACCCCAGTTCTGGGTACCAAGTGCCACATCCAGCTCTGCTTGGAGGGTTTGCTTGGGAAAGGTTGGGTTGGCCGGCCCCATGGCAGACACTGCCCTGCAGCACCGCTGGGGTCAGGAACAGCTGTTTTAGGGGATCGCATCCTCTCCTCCAGCAGCAGGCGGCAGAGGGCTGCCCTGTACCACGCACCACCACCCCTGGAAGCGCTGCTGGCGGTGCCTCGGCACACAGCCCCGCGCTGCACAGGGCACACGGGTGACGCGTTTGAACACCGCTTTCCCCCGCTCTGCCACCCCGGGCATCCCGCTTACACCCAGCACTCCCGGGCCCCGGCCCCATCCACCCCCCGGCCCCGGTGCCG
>VZRZ01000915.1:67128-100260 GCA_013398175.1 Climacteris rufus
CTCCAGGTCCGCTCTCGGCCCCGCCGACCGCTCCGCGCCGCGCTCCCCGCGTTCCCCCGCTCGCGTCCCCGCTCCGCCTGTAGCTCCGACCCTCCTGTACCTCCGACCCTCCTGTAGCTCCGATCCTCCGCCTGCCCCGCTCCCGTCCCGGCTCCTCCTGTACCTCCGCTCCTCCTGTCTCCCCGCTCCTTCCCCGCTCTCCCGTTTCCCCGCTCCGCCTGTTGCCGCTGTCCCGTCCCGCTGCGCTCCCTCCGCCCGCCCCATCCCTCGGCCAGCGCCCCCGGGGGTTTGCGCTCGGCAGAAGCCGCCGGTGTTAATTAGCGCGGCTCAGGAACGGGATGAGCCGCTGGGTAATCCCGCTGGGTCAGGCGCAGCCCGCACCGGCATCCTGGAGCGCCCGGGTTGCTGTTTTTCGCCTCTACACCGGAAACTCGACGCTCTCACGGGGTCAGGCATGGGAGAAGCGGGGCTGGGAGAGCGCTGGGGCTGCGCCGGGAGTTGCTGGCTCCTCCGGGGTTTGGGGTCTCCAAAAGGATCCGTGGGCTTCCCGAGTGGGGCGGTGTGTGAGGGTTTGCCATGGCCGTGCCTCGCAGCTCCACTTTGAAACCAGGGTGAAAGTCCATCCTGGAACACAACTCACCGACAGACGGGGGGGTTGAGCCCTGTACCCCATCCCTGGCCCACCGGTGTCCCCACCCACTGGATGAAGCATCGCTTGGGTGTTTTGGGTTCGTGGATCTCTGTATGGGGGCAGTTTGGGGCTGGGGATGGGACTTGCGCACAGGAGAGGAGGGGAAAGGCCTGGGCTAGACTGGAGCACCCTGAGCTTTTCCTTCCTTCCTGGCCTTTGCCTTGGCTCAGCCCTTCTGCTTCCCCAGCCTGGCTCCCTGGCTCTGCCCTGCAGCCTGTGCTGGCTCCCCAGGACTGTGACTGCAGCCCACTCCCTGCAGGTGCCCCCTCTGCCCAGCGCTGCCCTGCGGCCCCTGCAAAGCCCTGAGGAGCGATGGAGGGAGATCCCCCCCTGCGCCTCCGTGTCTTCGACCTCAACTGCTGGTGAGTCCAGAGCTCTCCAGGTCTGTGTGGGTTGAGATGGGGACACCACGCTGGGAGAGGGGTCCCACCTTGGGGTTACCATCGTGTCCCCTTCATTTTGGGGTCACACCACTCTCCCAACCCCAAAGGGTTATGAGGTGCTTGGCTGGGTAGTGCCTCCCATCCCCTCTGTGCTTGTTAACCCCAGAAAAAGCCCTCCATTTGCACCCCAAGCAAGGATGAGCTGCCTCGCCTCAGCAGGCAGGAGAAGCTGTCCCCAAACAACATCCCTACATATCCCCCCTTGTCCCCGTGTCCTCACATGACCCTTTCCCCCTCCCATCTTTCCCATCTGCATCCTTATACTGCTTGTAGTGGTACTGGAACCATCTCTTGTTTTGGGTTCCAGTGTCACCCCAACAGCCCCCATGACCCTGTCCCCTGCAGGCTGTGACTGTCACCCCAACAGCCCCCATGACCCTGTCCCCTGCAGGCTGTGACTGTCACCCCGACAGCCCCCATGACCCTGTCCCCTGCAGGCTGTGACTGTCACCCCAACAGCCCCCATCACCCCATCCCCTGCAGGCTGTGACTGTCACCCCTCTCTGGCAGGGCCATCCGCTACCTGAGCAAGCGGCGGCAGGAGCGCGTCCGGCTCATCGGGGACACGCTGCGCCGGGAGGGCTTTGACCTGGTGCTGCTCCAGGAGGTGAGGGCAGTTTGTCGGCCAAATGCACCCATTCCCAGCCTGGGAGATGAGCGTGACTGTTCTCAGCCCATCCCACTGTTCTCCAGGTGTGGAGCGAGCAGGACTACAGTGACTTGATGTCCAGACTAGCAGGCTGTTACCCCTTCTCCCATTACTTCCGCAGGTGAGAAGGGCAAGGTCAGCCCTGCCTGGGGCTGTGTGTGGGGCAGTGCCAGGGCTGTGCCATGCCCTCGGTGTTTGCCACATGTAGAGACTGGTGTGGGTGCTGTAGGTCACCTCTGTCGCTGTGGGAGACCCCATGGCTGCAGAGTGGGATGCTCACAGGAGTACTCTAGCATCCAGGCATCTGGGGAGCCCTCGGGGCTAGGGGGAGGCAGAGGTTTTGGGAACCACGCTTCCTCACTGTGCTTTTTCCCTCCCACAGTGGGGTGATCGGCAGCGGCCTCTGTGTCTTCTCCAGGTTCCCCATCCTGGACACGCTACTCTACCAGTACTCACTGAATGGGTACCCCTACATGGTCAGTGGGATGGGAGACACGTGGTGTCCATCCCCAAGGAGCCTCAGTAGCCCTGACTTGTTCTTCTTCCCCTCTGGCAGCTCCAGCACGGGGACTGGTTCTGTGGCAAGTCCGTCGGTCTCGTCGTCATGAAGATCTCAGGGATCATCTTCAATGTCTACGTCACCCACGTGAGCATCCCAGGGAAGGATCTGCTGGGAGGGGACAGTGGGGAGGAGGGGAACAAGTGGCCCTCTTTTACTTCCCCTTGCTTTAACCACTGCTCTCCACCCTTTGCCTGGACTATGCACTGATTTAATAAAATACTGCTCAGGAAGCAGGGGCAGGGACCCACGACCTGGCTGTGCAGTGGGGTGAGCATCCCAGGCTCTCCCCAGGGGGATGACATAAAGACAGAGGTGTTGGCCGGACCTCAGGGGGACTGTTTAGAGAGGCTGGGTAGCTTTGCAGGGAGCCTGGGAGCAGGGCAGGTGTGGGCAGGGGAGTCACAGCCCCTTTGCTTTCCCTCTCTCTCCAGCTGCACGCTGAGTACTGCCGGGAGAAGGACGCCTACCTGCCCCACCGCCTGGTGCAGGCCTGGGAGCTGGCACAGTTCATCCGGTGAGCAGCTGCAGGTGCCCCCCACTGCAGGTCCCCAGGATTTGTGTGGTCACCCCTGCCTCTGAGGCTTGCACTGCAGAGAGCTCCCACTTGCACCAGTGAGGAATAAGGCTGAGGAGCACTGGGCACTCCCAGTCACTCCAGCCTGGTGCAGGGCAGGGCAGGGAAGCACAGCCATCCCTGTCACTGCAGACACACCTCCAAGGCAGCTGATGTGGTGCTGCTGGGAGGGGACCTGAACATGCACCCTGAAGATGTGGGCATCCGGCTGCTGCGTGGCTGGACGGGGCTGCGGGACGCCTTTGCTGAGGCCACACACTTTGAGGTGAGCAGTGGGGGGCTGAGTGGGGCCCCAGGGCACACCGAGAGCCCCCCACCCACCCAGGTGCTTTGTCTCAGGGCTGTAAGAACGGCTGCACCCTCGTCCCTGACAACTGCTTCACTGACAAGTCAGAGCTGCTGCCCTTCCCGCTGGGCATCCGCATTGACTACATTCTCTACAAGGTAACGGGGAGCTGGCCACTGGCTGCGAGTGGCAGGGCTGAGGCACTGGTGTGACCCCCTTGTCCCCTCACCCAGGCCACCTCCAGCTTCACAGTGAAGTGTGAAGAGCTGAAGACCACCACGGGGACAGCCCCGGGCATGGATGTCCCCTTCTCAGACCACGAAGCTGTGATGGCAACACTGCACATCCAGAGGCAGGGACAGGCTGTGGGTGCCACCCCTGGCACAGCTGGTAAGCTGGGGGGCTGCTGCCAGCATCCCACTTGTGCTGGGGGGGCTGGTGGATGGACTGATGGAGCTGGATGGAGTTCTTTGGGGGTGTTTCCCCTTGGGGTGCTGCTTGTGGAGGGCTGCAGAGCGGTGGGGATGGGGAGAAGGGTACTGAGGTGGTATGGGGGGTATAGCAGGGGTACATGGGGGTCCCACCCTGCTGAGACCCCCTGTCCCCACAGGGCTGGCGCTGGCAGACGTGGTGACAGAGGCACGGACAGAGGTGGCCGTGGGGCTGCAGGCGGCGCAGCACCAGCGCTACTCCTCGGGCAGGATGGCCGTGCTGGCCCTGCTGCTGCTGCTGCTCCAGGCTGCGGCCGCACTGGGCACGCTGGCCGGGCTGGGCGCCGGGCAGCCCTTCCCCAAGCTCTCCTTCTGCCTGCTGGCCTTCCTCGCCCTCGGCGTCCTCGTGCTGGCCACCGGCCTGCACCTGTTCCACACCATGGAGGTGAAGAACCTGCACGGCACCAAGGAGCAGATGTGGATGGCGCTGCGGGCGCTGCAGGAGCGCCCCGCTGACGGCTGACGCGAGGCTGTGGCTGTCCCACAGTGTCCCCCCGGCCCCACCCTGCCCCCTTTTGATCCCTTTTTTTAGCTGACTTCAGGTTTTAGGAGAGCAGCACTGCAGCCAACGCAGTAGTGCAGGTTCGACAGCTGCCTCTGGGTGAAATTAAGATTTTTGGGGCAGATTCATTGCATTGGCCCCTGTGAGAACCACGATGGAGGCAGATTTTTAAATGGTCTTTTTAAATACACCCTTTTGTACATGGAGAGACCCACTAGCCTGGCTGGGAGGCTTGAGAGGCTCAGGCTCCCCTTGCCTGGGGTGGCCTCAAAGTGAATGCTGGTGACTGCTCTAGCAGCCAGTTTTGACTCGATGGAAAATAAAGGCGGTATTTTAACCCTTGACGCTGGGTCAGGGGGGCTTTATTGGAAGGGAGAGGGTTTGCAGCAGGATGGTAAGGCTGGTACAAACACAAGGAAGGCTGGAGGAGGGGAATGGCAGGATGAGGGCTGAACACGGGGTGGTGTTGCTGACAGAGGAGCCTATGCCTGGGACCCCTGTCCCCAACATATCTGGGGCTGCCATAAGCACCATTCAGCCATGGAGGCCACCCTGCAACACCCAGGGACTCCAGGGATTCTGAGGTCTGTGCAAAGGCCAGTGTGGCATTGCCAAGCAGGAGAAACCCCAAAGGGGCAAGGAGGGCACGGCTGCTGGTGTCCCTTGTCCCGAGCGTCAGAGCGTGGCAGCCCTGGGCACAATTCCCTCAGGACCTGCTGGACAAAAAGCCCTTCCCTGGCCCAAGGGGCTCGTGGTGGGGTTCTGCCCCTGGCTTCCTGCAGCAGCTGGGGACAGCATGGATGTGGCACCCAAAAGCAGTGATGCAGAGCAGCAGGATCAGCCCGATCTGTCTGGCACTGGCCCCCACTTGTACAGCCAGATGTTCCTTGAAGAGATGGATGGTCCAGGCTGGGATGGATGCCCTCAGCTGGCAAGGATGTCCCAGGGTGATTTCCACTCCTGCATCTCCCCTGTGACCTGCCTCTGGCCACAGTCACCTCCTTGCTGCTGGGAGCCACCACAGCCCCCTTTTGCAGCCCACTGCGAGTCTTGTTTGCCAGCAAGCACAAGGCAAAGGCAATCCAGCCACACACAGGAATGCTCTCTCTGCACCCCAAAGCTGAGTGCTTCTCAGTGTCTCCTCATGTGGGCATCCACCAGCGGGTCTGGCCCCTCTGTGACAGACTTTGGCAAGCAGGGAGCTGGATTTGCTGCGGCAGCTGCCGGGGCATCACCACCTCCAGAGGTAGCTCAGAGTGATGCTCATCCCAGGACACTCACACACACACACACACACTCTCACACACACTCTCTGCTTGTCCCCCTGGGGAGGATCTGGTGGGTCCAGCTGCAGATCAAGCCCGCAGCTCGCTGAGCCGCTTCTCCTCCTGTATGTGGATGAGGACGTTGCGCTTATTCACCACCTCCATCAGCTGCTTCAGGATCTCCTGCTCAGCCCTGTAATCCTCAGGTGTCTTCAGGCTTTCTGTGGGTGCAGGGGGCCAGAGTAGGGCTTGAAGGGCCACAAGCCCTGGCCTGCTCCCTACACCATGCAAAGGGATGCTCCCCTGGCACGTGCTGGCACTCACCGTCCTTGTTCATGCAACTCCGGAGCTTCTGGTCGAGCTGACACTGCTGCTCCTCCAGCTTCAGTTCCTGCACCCTGTGGGAAGGGAAGGGGTGTGCTGGGTACTGGGTTTGGAGGGGTTTGGGCTGAGCTGAGGCCCCACACCAAGCAGGGAGGATCCCCCAAGCCTTACGCGATCATGAGGTCCGACTCCTCGTTCATCAGACTGTTCTTCTTCTGGACCAGGTACAGCAGCTGGTTTGTCCACAGTGTCTGCTGGTCAGTCGGACTCCCTGTGGGACAGGGGAATGCTGAGCAGGGCACAGACCCCCATCATGGGCTCACAGTGCTCCCTCCACCCTGGTCTTACCGTTCTCATCCCGGAGTAACTTCTCCAGCTTGATGCCTTGCTGCTCCAGTTCCCGGAATGTCACCTCGATCTCCTCCAGCCGTCTCTGGATGGCCTGTGAGGGAAAGGCAGCACTTGCCTGCAGGCCAGCACCTGCCAGCATGTGGCCACCAGCAGAAGGACAGAGAGGACAGGGGACAGTGCCAGGCTGGGGACCTGGCTGTCCCCTGTGGGGTTACCTGGGCTTTGCAGAACCGCTTCACCTGGGCTTCCCTGGCCCGGCGGGCCAGTGTGCGCTTCCAGGTGGGGTATTTCTCCTCTTCCCTCGGGTCCAGGTACTGTGAAAGGACAGTGGCATGGGCAGGGGGGTCAGTCCCAGCAATGGGCACCTCCTGCCACAGCTGAGCCAAACCTATGAGAGGAGCAAGAGCCCCAGCTACCACCTGTGCTAGTGGGGCCACTCCACTTGGGGAAAATCCTCACCAACTCTGTCATGATGCCAAGGTCTGTGCCTTCCTTCTCCTCCTCCTCCTCCTCTTCCTCCTCCTCCTCCTCCTCACTGTCACTCCCCTCCAAAGCTGCCCAAGGAAAGAGCCGTGTCAGGCTGGTTCCTCATGAGCAAGATGTGGGGTACAGCAGGGTCCTGGAGGGACTGAGAGCTCTGCTCACCTGGAGACTCCATTTTGTACCACCTACCTTTCTCCATGTCAGTTTTCTCCTCCTCCTCCTTCCAGGCGCCTTGTCCTTGCCACAGGGCAGGGAGGGCCTTGGGTGCAGCTTGGAGCTGCAGACGGGGTGGCTTCAGTGGAGGCTTGGGCTCTGCTTCGCTGGTGAGGTTCAGTGTGGACAGACTGAGCTTCTCCAGTGGCGTAAGGACGATCTTCCTCCTGCCCCCACTCTCCTCACCCTCCTCTGCTGCCTCTTGGGGCTCTGCTCTGGGAACCTGCTCCTCCCTCGCATCCCCCCCAGGCTGTGCCAGCAGCTCCTGCTCCTCCATGTCACCAGCATCTGGAGTGTCCTCCACTTCCCCAGGCTCTTCCCCTGGCTGTGGGGCTGCTGGCACGGGCTGAAGTGGACTGGGTGCCCGCTCCATGGGGGACACACACGGGCTCCCATCATCCGAGGGTGGATGCGCAGCAGCATCAGCATCCTAGGGCAGAGCCAGGGCAGAGGGGTGATGCAGCACAGAGCCATGCACAAGCATCCCTCTCCACATTTTGCCTTCCCTCCATCACCTACGGGGATTTAGGGTGATTTACCCCATCAGGCAGCGCCGAAGCCTCATCCCGGGGCAGGTCCGTGCTGGCTGGATTGGGGTAGTGAAGCGAGCAGTAAAAATGACCTGGGCAGGGGAAAGGGAGAAAACCCATGTGACAACCTGCAAGGTGGAGAAGTCGTGCCCCAAGCATGCCCTCTCCCCAGAATCCGCCTCACCATCCTCCTCGTGGAAGGCGTAGTCGCCCAGGCGCAGGGTGGCCCCGCAGCGCCGGCACTGGAAGCAGCCGCGGTGGAAGAAGCGTCCCTCGGCGCTGGCTCTCTCCAGGATGTAGACGCGGCGGCCGCAGAAGTAGCAGGCGTCGCTGTTCTCCCCCGTTCTCTCTCTCGGCGGCTGCAGGGGGACAGGACAGCCTGGGCTGGCACCGGGGTCCTGGCACCCACCCTGCCCCGTGGCTGGGCCGGCAGCCATGGGGGCACAGGGCCCCTCTGGCAGCTCTGGGTGCTTGGGATGGGTGAGGGAGCGGCAACTCTTGGCTCCGGAAAACCAGTTGGGTCAGGAAACAGGCAGGGAGGAGCCGGGAGCCTGTGGGCGTTCGCTTGCGCAGCCCTGTCCCTGCCCTTGGCTTGGCCCTGCCAGCCACCAGTGCCACCCTCAGTGCCCACCTGCCCTGAGCTGGACACCCCATCCCGCGGTGACACGAGGACCAACCTGCCCTGGGTCTGTCACGGCGGCTCGCAGCAGCTCGTGGGCACTGTCCCCAGTGTCTCCATCCAGCCCTGTGTCCAGCTACAAGCGACCCGAGGGGAGGGTCAGCCCCCACTCTCCCCCCAGCACAGCTGCACCCCAGCAGAGCAGCCCTGGGGGTGCCCAAGGCAGACCCACCTCGGCGTCCCTGCGGCTCCTCTTGGCCTCAGCATCCTTCTGGGCACTGTCCTGAAAACACACATGGGGTGTCTAGGGTGGGGAGGTGGGCAGGGTTTTGGTGTGTCACGAGGGTCTGGGTGGGGGTCCCTCACCTGGGCACGTTTGTGTGTCACGTTCCGGCTCTTCTGCAGCTTGCTGAGGAAAAGGATGGCCCCTCGCGTGCCGTGGGGAGACAGAGGCTTCTTGCTGACTTCCACCCCTGTGCAGGGCATGGCCATTTTGGTGGCACCCACCCAAAAAAGAGGGGAGCACCCAGCCAGCCCCAGAGGGGCTCAGGATGGGATAAATCCCCCCAAAATCTCACACCTGGAGAGGTCCTGAAAACTTCATAAAACTGGCTGAGGTAGGTGATGAGGCCCAGGCGGTCAGGCTCTGTCATGGTGGCCATCTCAACACTGGAGAGGACAGGCTGGATGCCCAGCTCCTGCTCTGCTATGTCCAGCATCATCTGGTGGGTCTGGATGGCATCCTGGGGGTCCACGGAGTCAAAGTCCCTGAGGGGAGACACAGGTGCTGTCAGGGTGGGCTCCATGGAGTGGGGGGCCCTGGGGTTCCCAGGCACTCACACCAGGTCGGGACGGAAGTGGTGGATGAGGGCACAGAGGGCCAAGCCACTGGTCCAGGAGGTGGTGAAGTTGGTCACTGCCACGCCAGGGTATCCAGCCGTGCTGGACTGGCACCACCTCAGCAGCTCTTCATACACATCTCCAGGGGCTGTTGGGGAGGCAGCCTATGTGTCCCCATTCTGCAGAGGCAGGGGACACCACCCAGTCCACCCCCTGCCCCACCATCAGTGCTTTAACAGGGAATGGATCCCATGGGAGTGACCTGAGACACTCCCTGTCCCCCCACAACCCTCCCCATAAGGCTCAATAAATGGGTTGATAAAGCATCTGTCAATATTTCATGGCTCAGCATCGGTGTGGGCTGGGGGGACACAGCCTCGTCCCCAGAAGGCAGCGAGGGGCCTGTGTCCCCATGTGGGCCATGAGCAGAGGGGATGGAAACCAGCAGTGTCACCAGGACAGAAATGCAGCCAGCCAGCTGGACACAGGCCAGGGCACAAGAAACAAGGATGGGGAGGAAAATCAGGGCAGGAGCCTGTTGGGCATGGGCTGCTGGAAAGAATTAGGGGCTGGTGTGAGGGGCTGGGGTAGGACTGGTTGCTCCTACCTGTGCTGAGCCGATTGTCACTCTTCCTTTTGTGGTCCACCTCCACCATGCCCACCAGGTAGAGATCCTTGACCTGCCAATAGGGACATGCCAGTGGAGGGTCACCACCTGTACAGAGCCAATGCCACCACGCAGGGAGCTGGCCCTGGCAAGGGGGACACCTGGACACCCCCACACAAGTCTCCAGAACCCTCCTGCATCCACAAAGGGCAATGTATTCACTGTTCTGGGGACTAATAGCTTCAGTCTCACGCCCTCTGAGGACAGGGGACTCAGTGGCAAATCAGTGTCACCCTGAGAGCCAGGGAGGCTGGGCCGGCTGGGCCAGTGTCACCCTGAGAGCCACTGGGCTGGCTGGCTGTCCCATGGCAGGACCTGGCCAGGTACCTGGCTGGCTTTGATGGCATGCAGGTTGATGTTGGGGTAGCGCGTGGCCGGGTCGATGCTGTACTGACTGATGTTCTTGTTGGTGTTGTCTGGGGAGGTCTGCGAGAGGTGCTGGTAGATGCTCTCCCTGGATAAAAGGGACAGGGCTGGGGTCACTGCTACCATCCTCACGTGCTCCAGAACCAGCCCAGCGGGATGGGGACACTCACCTCTCGGCCAGCACCTCCAGCGGGGGGGTCCCAGCCGCCCACCGCCGCACCATCCACGCTGCGTCGAAGGCGGCGAGGAAGCCCCTGGCCACCCCGGTGCCCAGCGGCCAGAAGGGCTGCAAAGGGAAAGGCAGAGCTGGAACTGGAGTTGCGTGGCTGGTCGGGGCAGCTGGGAGGAGGCTGAGAGCTGCCAGGCTTGGCCAGGGATGAAAGAGGGAGCGGCGGCGGGACGCGCACGGAGAGGATGGGTGGCCGTCTCCTCCCCAGCCAGTACAGCTGCGTCTGGGGAGGGGCCGGGCTGCTTCTCCATCCTGAGCCAACCCCAAATCTCCAGTGGGGCTGGAGAAGGGCATAACCTCATCAAAGCATGCCGCTACTGGGACATGGGGAGCCTGCCCGAGGATGGGGTGCGCAGGGCAGTTGGGTGAGAAGCACTTAGGGAGGGGGAATATATCACAACCAACACATCCTGCAGGGAGAGGGAAATGGAGACACGAGGTGTGGCTGCTGGGGGAACTCTCACCTCCACCAGGCAGTCGCCCACCAGCCCCAGGAGCAGCCGGACCCCATTGTGCTCCCGCACCAGTGCCGCGTTCTCCGAGCGCGTCATGCAGGTGAAGTCAAACATGTCGACATCTGGCAGGCCCTGGTGGTTGAGGGCAAACTCCAGCTTGGGCAGGCAGTAGTTGGTGGAGAAGTTGGCAGCTTCTTTGGCATAGCTAAGGAGGGCGTCCCGGTTCACGTTCTTCGGGGACAGGAGGCTCTCGATGTCCGCCTTGTCCTGCAGGAATGAGGTGAAGCTGGCTGGGATGTGGGAGGTGGTGTTTGCCCCTCAGCCTGGGAGCACCCAGCTGTGGGGTGCATCTGTGTCACTGCACTCTGGGCCTCCAAAAGCATTTTTCTTGTGACACAGGCAACAGCTGCTGAAGCACCACCACCCCAGCGGTGTGCAGTCAAACTAGGACCCATGATTTGCATCCCACCTTCAAGGCTTTCAGCTGCCCATGGCTGTGGGATCCCAGGGCCAGATCCTGCCCTTCTCACCTGGAGGATGACCCCCTTATTGAGCAGGCTCTGCTTCTTGGCCGTCATGACGAAATAGTGAGTGTCATCTTTGTAGTACACGATGTTTTCCAGGTCGATGCCTGGTGATGGGGAAGGGGCTGAGCCAGGGCCACAGGGAGCCCTGAGCACTGGGCTCAGCCACCAAATGTCCCCTGCAACGGGGCACCATGTGGGGACATGCATCCCATCACAGAGGACATCCTGGGGCCGAGCCTCAGGAGGGGACAGGGATCCCCATCGTCCCCCTTGCCTGGCTTGGGACCACTGACCTGTTTTGTTGCAGAGGTTCTGGAAGAACTTCTGGTTGTAGATTCGGGCCACGCCGCTGATCTCGGCCACCTCCACCTCGGCCCGGCTGTGGCGGTTGATGAAGTTGGTGGTGATGCCGATGGCCAACTTCCCCCGCGTCTCCTTCCGCTTGAACCCTGCGGGAGGGGACAGCCGTGAGCCCCCATCCAGCCCCCACAGTGCTCCTGGGGCTGCAGGGACGCCTCTTGTCACCTTCAGGGACAAACTTGCTGCCGCCAGCTGAGATGAGGACATTGAACTTGTAGTCGGTGAGGGGAGAGGAACTGGGCTGCAGCACAGCCTGCCAGCCACCTGCAGGGAGGGGGTGGTCATGAGTGTGCTGGTCCCCAGGGAGCAGGGAGAGGGTTCGACCTCATTGCCCCCAAAAAGGCATGCCCTGAGCAAGCAGAGGGATTAGGGGGCTCAGAGTGGCCACTCACAGCCCTGTCCTTGTCCCAGGGATGCCACCCACCCCACAGCGATACCATACCTGCCTTGCTCGTGGGGGGAACGAGGCCCTCAAACCGCACATTGATGTGCACCTCCACCCCCAGGAGCAAAGCCACCTTCAGCAGGATCAGCTGGAGCTGCCGGATACCTGGGAGGACAGAGGGGCACTCAGGGCCGCACCCTCTGCTCCCAGAGCTCCCCAGTAGGGAATCCTGGGGGTGCAGAGCTGAGTCCCCCTAAAACTCACTGATGTGGTCCAGCGTGCCAGTGCAGAAGCGCCCGTAGAACTTCTTGGCGCCCAGCGCCCGCAGGTCGTGGATGGTGAAGGGCCAGAGGTGCAGGACGTTGTTGCGGGAGAAGGAGTCGCGCTTCTCCAGCAGCACCACGCGGGCGCCCAGCAGCGCCAGCTCGATGGCCGCCCGCAGCCCGCAGGGGCCGGCTCCCACCACCAGGCACTGCCACGGCACAGCACGGGCAGCGTGAAGGGGGTGGGCAGCCCCAGAGCGGGGTTTGGGTGAACCCCCAGGAAGCTCAGCACTGCCCAGGGCATCTCCCTGCTCGCTGGGTCAGGATCAGGCCCTCCCCACTATTCCCTTTTTCTCGCTGCAAGCACTGATTGTCCTTGCCTCCCCGCGCCCTAAACCTTGCCTTCACCCAGGGCAGTGGCAGCCAGGGCAAGGACAGCAATTAAAGCCCTGGGTGGGATAAGGCTGCAGGTCTGCTGCAGCCCTCACAGGGGTTTGGTCTCCTGACAGCCTCTGCACAGGGCTGGGGGAGGATGGGGCACAGCAGTGCCATCAGCCATCAGCTGTGGGACAGGGAAGAGATGTCCCCAAGCGGACATCCTACTTGGGATGCTCCTGTCTCCCAGAAAGGACTGGACAGGTCCCTCAGCCCTGCCATAGGATGTCCCCAGCGAGAAGCAGCTGGGAGGAGGAAGGACGCTGCTGGCTGGGTGGCACTGACGTGGCATCGTGCCATGGGGAGCTGAGCAGTGCTAATTAACATCCTGTCCCATTAAACTCCATCAACCTGGCACATCCTGCATCCTCCTGGGGTGAGAGCCAGAGTGTCCCAAGGGCTGTTCTCACCCTGGAGATAAGGACACAGGGCAGGGAAGGACCCAAACCCCTCACCCCATGTCCCAGGTACCTTGGTGCCAGCGCAGGCTGTGCCCTGGTCGTAGTCCTTGTGCCCGGCTTTCTTATCCAGCTTGCTCCACAGGGCCTTGGCATTCCAGTAGTTGAGGGCAGCCTTGAGGCCGTGGTAGAGCTGCAGCCCGCTGCCCTGCAGCCCCAGCTGCTGGCACAGCTCCACGAAGCAGCCCAGCACCTCCCGGCACTCCCTGGCACGCAGGAACCTCTCGAAGAGGGCATGGGCCGGGTTGGCCGGCTCGTCAGCCGGCACGCTCATCCTGTGTCACCCAGAGGCCTGGCAGGGGGACAGCAGACATCAGCAGGGAGGGGACACTCCTGGACCCCCCCACGCCCAAACGCATCCGAGACCAGACCTGGTGTCTCAGCGCCAGCTCTCCCACCTGCAGGTGCTGTTGGGTGGGGATGGCACTGTCAGAACCGGGGCACTTTGTGGCAGCAGCTGCCAGAACCTTCCCCGGATGCTGCAGCCACAGAGCCACGGTGTCACCTCACCCCGGTGACCTCAGGGGAGGGGATGGGGAGGGCTGTGGCAGCAGCGAGTGGCTTCCTTCACACAGCGTGTACCTGCAACGGGCAAGAACAGAGCGAGTTGTTTTGGAGCAAATGCCACTTCCTTCCTCTTCAGCCTTGGCCTCGCTCGGGGGGGATGGGAAGGAGCTCCTGGCTGTAGGAATCCACCACAGCTGCTGCAAAAGCCAGCGAGACCAGCCCTGGGGCTGGAGGGAGCAGGACGGGATCCGTCCCGCCTGGCTGCTGCAATTGGAGTGGAGTGACTTTTTCCCCCATCTCCTGTTCCGCCACTCCTGGTGCAGGCAGAAGCAGATTAGCACTGAGGAAGCACCGGTGGGGAAACCAAATAAAATTCAAATCACCATATGAACAGCCCCATCAAGTCAAGGAACCCATGGGAGGAGCGGCACAGCACATTCTCCCCCGGGTATCCCAAATCCCCTGCCCCTGGCATCTCCCAGGGCACCAGCACTCCTTGCATGTCTGCCACTCTCAGCACTGCCTCCCCAGCATCAGCCTGTGCCAGCCTGAGCACAAAGTTTTTTTTTGCCCTTTCCAGCCACTGTCGCCAAGAGCTTGGGTTGTGAAAGGCTCCCCCAGCCCTGCAGAGCAGCTGGCAGAGACAGCTCTTGGTGCTGCCAGGGAGGATCCGCTGGAAAGGCTCGGGAAGCCGGAGAGCTCCTACCTTTGAACCACCGCTCTTTGCCCTCTCCATGGGCACTGAGTGCTACCCTGGGCACGTGGCAGCACCCGGAAGGTGACAGCCACCCCTGTTCCAGGGGACACCTAGGGGGAAGGATGCCAGGAATTAATCAAGCTGCCCTCAGGAGGAGGGGTGGGGGTGGGCGGAGAAAGGAGTTATTTAAGCCTGGGCTTAAATGTGGGCTGGAAAGACTGAATTCTAGCTGGATTTCAAGTGCAGTCTCACTCAGGAGTTTCCCGACACCAGAAGGTGCTTTGCAAAGCAGTTCTGCAGGTCACCTTCCCTCCAATCACTTCTGCAGGTCACCTTCCCCCCCAGCATCACAGTCAGGAAATCCGGGCATTTTAACCTCTTCCTTCCTGGGCAGACACAGAATAAGGCACCCAGCAGGGGTGGCACCCACCAGCCACCAGAGTGGCAGCGTGGGGACAGAGGATGTGGCCTTTGCTTTCATGGGAGGGCTGTGAAACCTGGGGACAGATGTCTGCTCTTCCCCAGAGTGCTGCTAGCGGGACAGAATGAGCCTGGGGAAACTGAGGCAGCGCTGCCAACCTCCCCAGAGAGCACAGGCATGGTGTGCTGACCAGCAGCCAGCTGTCCTCCTACCACAGCACTGGCTGGCCAGGCATCAATGCCCCGTGCAGATGGGTTCTTCCCCAGGAGCTCCTGTCACTGCCCTGGCACCTGCCAAGGTCACCACGCAGCAGCCCCGGGGAGATGGGGCAAAGGCAGCTGCTCAGGCTGGGAGCATCTACTCCAGCCTCAGCAGCCCCTGGCTCTGAAAAAAGCTCATCTCTCGACCTTGATTCCCACTGGACATGAGGCCAAGGGGAGCACGCTGCCTGGGAAAGCTTTCCAGCCCCTACGCTTTGGCAGGGAGGCTCAGAGGAGACAGAACAACAAGCCTTGTGTTACACCATTTCCTACAGAAAGGATTATCCTGCCGGCACTTTGGCACACTCAACCTCCCTTGACAACTGCAAGCAAGGTCAGAAACTCCTAGGGAAACTCAGCTCCTGCAGGCTTGATGCAAATACACAGCTTTCAGCCCACAAAGGCCAGTGGCAGTGGAGGAGAGCACAGTGCTGAGCCAGACTGCCTCTGGCTCTGCTCTCCCCATCAAAGCCTTTTGCATTTCTTTCCTTAACACTGTTCTTGCAAGCAGGAGGGAGGAGGGGGGGGTTGCAGCCAACCCTGACTCATCTCCTGTCAGCTTTGGTTGGCTGCAGACATGCCTGTGGGGACATCACCCGAGTCTGGCACATATGGAACAGCCCTGGAGCAGGGACACCCCATCCCGGTTTGCAGGTCAGGGTGTCCCCCCTGCCTTGCATGGAGAGAGGCAGCCCCCTGGGAGAAGGGGAGCTGCTTGGGAGCTCACGTGTCTTCCAGGCACATGGAAATGGGGTGGGAAAGGACAGGGCTCCAGAGCTAATGAAAGCTGGGAAGAGTTTCAGCAGCAGCAGATCCCCTCGCCGCTGCGCTGGCTCCCAGCACGGACAGGCTGTTCCAGATTTGGGATCCAGCCTGAAGAGCCCCAGCCCAGGCTGCTGAGCTGGGTTAGACCCCATGAAACCTTCCAGCAAAAGGTCAGTGGGCAGGATGGAGCGTTTCTTGTGACAAACCATCAGCTTGGCCAAAGCCCTTCCTTTCAACCGCTGGCTGAGCTGGGAGGGTGTCAGGAAGGGGTGAAGGCACTGAATGCTCTCACAAGCACTTTTGTGCTCAGGAGAAACATCCCAGGTGCAGGACTGGGCAGGCAGACCACTCTGGCCAGCCCCACAGAAACCTGCCGTGATTTGGGTGAGTTTTAATCCTTGGAGGGAGATAAAAATCCCTGTCAGCTCCTCTGGTTTGAGGAGGGTGTGGGTGCATGAGCACACCCCAGCTGAGGCCCCTTTGCCAGGCCCCAGCATGGAGCTATGGGGAGAAGGGCTGAGGAGAGGGAACAAACCTGAGTTGCCTTTGCCAAGGATCCACAAGCCACATCCTGGCCACATCCCAGGAAGCCTGGGCACAGACAGTACTTGGGGAGGAGCAAACTTGCCCCCTGTTTTTACTGCTCATCCTGCCCCCCCTGCCCAGCATCAGCCCCACTGTGGCACCTGCCTCTGGCAGCTGAATTTTGGTAAAAAGGGGAAGTCTACTCACAGCCAAACTTCACACCCCACATCCTCTTCTTCCTCCTGCTTCTCCTTCACCCCAAGCCATAGAAATCCCCGCGAGGATGCTACGGAGCATCCCTCCAGGGATCTTAGCAAAGCACTTCCCATCCCATCCTATTCGTCACTGGTGGCTCTGGGAACGGAGTGGAGGAGGAGCGGGGACTGCTCTCTTTTCCCTTTGTCCCGGGGGCAGCAGAGCTCAGGGGCTGGAGGGCAAAAGCAGCGAGGATGGAGCGGGGGGACCCCGCTGCCCTCGGGAGAGGTTGTGGGGAGGGGGCAGCCGGACAAAAAGCGCTACCCTGCCACGGAGCATTCCAGGGACACGAATGATACGGGTTCGGGGGGCTGAGCCCTCCCAAGCACCGCAGAATCACCCCGCGATGTTGTCACCCCCTTTCCCCGCCTTGCAGCGATGCTCTCAGCGGGGCGGGACGAGGGGACCGGGCGCAGGGATGCTGGCACCGGGCGGGGGTTCACGGGGCTGGGGGGACAGCAGAGCCCTGACCCCCCACGGCCAGGGATGCTCTGCCCATCCCCACCCCCCACTCACCTCCACAGTCCCTCGGAAGGGGAAACTGAGGCACGGACCGGGGCGTGGGGAGGGACCGGAGCTGGGCGCAGCCGGACGACAGCGAGCAGGAAACGAGCTCCGGCTCCTCAAGCAGCTGCCGGCCGGCCCGGCCCTCCTCTCCTTTGCCCTCCCCTCCTCGGCCTTCCCCTCCCCTCGCCTGCCCGACCCTCCCCCGCGGCCGGGGGGACCCAGGGCGGGCGGTGCCGGGAGCGGGGCGGCCCCGGGGCGCTTTGTGCCTCTGCGGATGTTTCTCCGGGAGGTTTGGGAGCAGCGGGACGAGCGGCGCAGCGCAACCCCGGCTGGCTTTGCTTTTTTATTTTAGGGGTGAGAAAGCAGACTTTTCGCCAAGCAAACAAAAAGATTCGGGTGATGAAGCCAAGGCGCTTCGCGTCCCGCCCCCGGCGCGGTGCTGCTGCCCCCGCAGCCAGAGCCCGCCCAGGACCGAGCTGGGGGCACCGGAGGGTCCGGGGCAGAGGGGACCCACCCAGGGCCACTCCGGACCCCGACCACCACAGCGTGGAAACTTCTGGGATTATGTGGGAATGGTCCCAGTGGGGTGAAAATACCTTGGAGCGGGCGGGGTCACCGAAGGTCGCTCCCGGCCGGGTGCTTTTTGGGGTTTGTGGTGCCGCTGTCCTCGGGGTGCTGCTGGACATTTGCCATGTCCTGGGCCGGGTGTCGCGGCACAGGGGCTGTGACGCGCGGGGACAGCTCGCCACGAGGCTGTGGGCGCTGACTCAGGGACACGGGGCGAGCTGGCAAACGGGTGTTGGCCACCTTGAGTCACCCCTGGCGCTGCCGGCGGCTACGGCGAGCAGGGCAGCCCCTCATCCCTCCCTTCTGCAGCCCCCTCGGGCTTTTTCCTGGGGGTCCTGGTGCAGAACCCCCACCACGACAGCTCGGGCGGGCTCTTCTGCTCCTGGCAAAGCTGCTGGGTGCGGGTGCGGTGAAGTCCACCCCTTGTTGCAGGGCCGCGAGAGGCCGGGGCGGACACGGAAACGGGGCGTCTGAGTCAAACCGGGCATCGGAGAGGTCGGAAAGAGCTCCCTCTGTTTGTGAGCACTTCGTGGTGCCGTGGGAAAGGCTGGACCTGCGCCTTCCAGCCCCGGCGTTGTCCCCCGGCAAAGGAGCATTAGATCTGAATTACAGCAGGGAGTGAGGGCGTGTGGTGGCAGCGGCCAGCACCGAGGGACACGGCTGGAATGCAAACCCACACCCCTGGGCAGCCCGCACCCCTCGGTGTGCTGAGAACAGGTGACTCACAGCATCAGTGAGGGTGCTGCAGCACCCCGAACACTTCATGGGGTGCCAGCCATACCTTAGATCCTACCCCAGGATGTTCCCCCTCCTCTGTCATTACAATTCCCCCATTTTTCCTCCCATTTTATTATTCTAAGGTTTTGGTGTTTTAGGGTGTGGGGAAGGAGCAGTGATGCCTCCCAGCTGCCTCCCCCTCCCCAGTCCAGCTAGGTCTTGGTTGATGCTGCAGACTGCAGCCGCTGCAGCTCCAGGACACGGATGAGGAGGAGGAAGGCGATGCTCAGGAGAAGCAGCCAGAAGAAAACCCAGTAGTGCTGTGGGAAGAAGAACCATGGACGCCACAGCTCCACTGCAGACCCCTTGGACCTGGGGAGAAGGTGACCAGAGACTCATCATCCATGAGAGAGAGCAAATCCCACCTCCACCCCTGGGGACAAGGAGGATGTTTAACCCAGCCCCAAACCTCACAGGCCCTTTTACAAACCCAAATGCAACAAGCCTGGGGAGGGCACGGGTGGCCCACAGGGCACGGACAAAACTGAGGCACAGCAGGGTCGAGCTGAGGCACCAAGCAACATCCCAGCCTTCCAGCACCAAATCCCCCAGCCCACTTCCCAAGCACTGGCCACCCAGGGACCACAGAGAGTCCAGCAGCCGCAGGGGGATGCTGGGCACACACAGGGTGCTGCTCACGTCAGCCCAAGCTGCTCTGGCTCCTCGTCCCCTGCACTTGAGCCTCTGCCATCTGTGTCAGCCCCCAGCTTCCCAGTCACAGTGCTCTCCTGGCCTTGTAGCTCCAGTTCGCTCCTGGGGAGGGAGAGGAGGGGTCAGTGCTGTCCCAGGTGGGACCGTGGCTGCCCGGCCCCCCAGCACAGTTACCTCTGGACGCTGGGCCAGCGTTGTGCCCCCTCTGGCTCCGGGTCGCCTGCTGGGGCTGCTCGGCTGTCAGGGCTGGCACCTGGCTGGGCACCGAAGGGGGAGCATCAGTGGGGACCCAGGCTCCTGGCAGCACCGAGCCTGGGGACACAGCTCCTGAGTGTCCCCCCTGAGCGTCTTCTTACCAAGAGCTGCTTGGGGATGACGGCGATGCTGACCCTGCGGCGGGCAGATCCCTGCAACACAGGGCTGGGGGTGAGCACTGTGCCAGCTGCTTCTCGTCCCCTCCTTCCCCATCACCTCCCCAGCACAGGTGAGGGACACCCAAGGGACACTGCCAGCTCCCACTGGCCCTGGTGCTGAGGGGAAGCTGGAAAGCCGGGGGGATGAAGGAAGGTCAAAGCCAAGAGGTTTGTGCCTGTCATTTCTGCTTCAGGCTGTGCTGGTGGGGCTGCCTGATCCCCTTCCCAAGCACTCCCCTACCTCTCGAGCTATGGGGGAATCAGGGTTGTATTCAAACTGCTGCTAGAAAACAGCCAGGCCTGTGGCTCTGGCACTATGACCCTGCAATGGAGAAGGATCTGCCTGAGATCTCCTGGACAGGCAGACCCCAGCTTGCCAGGCATTTCACAGCCCTCCGAGGTTGTCCCTACATTTTGCCTCATCCCTGTCACTTCCAGCAGATCTTCCCTGCAGCTGGGCAGAGGGGCATTGCCTGGGGACTGGTGGGTGTGTGGGGACAGCCAGCCAAGGAAGAGCAGCAGGGCATGGGGAGGCAGTGGCTCCAAGGCTCCTGAACTGGGACCAGTTACCTGCTGGAAACTTCTCTTCAGGGGGTGAGGTCTCAGCCGTGGCTCCACATCATCTGGGAGCAAAGAGAAGCCACCTTACATCGTCCCCAGCATGAAGATGGGGCTGATGCACAGAGGGTTGCCAACCTCCCTCCCACTGAAAGTGTCCCAGCCACGTGCTCTGTGTGGCACAGGTGGTGTCCAGGCCAGGGGCACCTGGTCACAGGCACAGCAGAGGCACATGTGGGGCTTGGTGTTCAGGGACAGAGTCCTTTTTGTGCACGGGGCCCCACATTCCCAGCTGGGCTATGGGGCAACAGCTCTCTGGCCACCAGCACCTGCTCCCACAGCACTCTGCTGTTCTGCTGGCCCCTCACAGCTGCCATCAGCTGTTCCCTGCCACCCCATCCATCAGCTGTTCCCTGCCACCCCATCCATCAGCTGTTCCCTGCCACCCCATCCATCAGCTGTTCCCTGCCACCCCATCCATCAGCTGTTCCTGCTGCTCCTCATCTCACACCCCCCTGGCTCAGCAGTGCAGGGTCACCCTGACCCCCTGGGGGGCTTGGGACCAAATCCTGCAGGGCTGCTGGGTGCAGGCCCCGCACGGGCCCCGGCGGCAGAGCCCACCTCACCCTGGGTCTCCGCCAGCTGCCGGTTGCGGGAGTTCTGCTGGATCAGGCGTTTCATCTCCTCCAGCTCCGCGTGCTCCCGCATGTGGTGCCGCTTCAGGTTCTCCACGTGCTGCACCATCACCTCTGCTGCTCGGCTCATCCGGGCCTCCTGCAGCCGGGCAGGACGGGGGATCAGGGCCTCGTCTCCTAAGGAGCCCGTCCCTCCCTGTGCATCCCAGGGTGCCTCCACCCCAGGGTGCAGATGCATCCCCTTCCTGCTCCCAAGGGCAGGCGGATGGATCCTTTGCACCCTGGTAAGTGCAAATGTGAGGTCAAGGCCAGCACCACGAGGAGGAAGGACAAATCCCAGCAAGTGCAGGGACAAGTCCCCAAGCCCATCTGTAGCGCCCTCCATCACTGCCAGCCCTGGCAGGGAGCCCTGGGCTCTGCACAGACCTGGTGTACAGCCCCCAACTTCTCTGCAGCGCGTGTTGCCCGCTCAACAGCCGCTGCCAGCACGACCAGGTTGTGCTGCAGCTGCTCCAGCGTCTCCTTGCAGCCTGCATTGGCACAGGATGGGCCCAGCCTCTGTGGGGAGAAAGGATGGAGCTGCTGAAGCTGGGACTTGGAGTTATCCAAACTTGTCTGGGGCTGGATGTTCCCAGCATGTGCAGCCCCCTGCCCTGGTGCCCACCTACCTCCAGGGCAGCTCGGCACTGCCCCAGCTCCTCCTGGATGTTCTCCTCCGCCGCGTCCCGTGCCCGTTGCTCCACCTGCACCCGTTGCTGCAGGGTGAACACGTCGCAGCGGAAAGCCAGGGCGAGGTGGGCAAAGGCTGCCTGCAGGGCAGGGAGGAGGGAGGTGGGACACAGAGGGGAGAAGGGAAGCCACCAGGGCCATGTGCCGCTGTCCCCGAGGCACAGAGAGACCTCCAGCGTGCCAGCAAACAGGGCAGTGCTACAGATAATTAGCACTGGCCTTGCCCCAGCACCCATTAGGCTGCTGCATGCTGGGGACAGCCCCTCGAGATGCCAGCCCAGGGAGACACATCCCCCAGGCAGCCGATAGCGCATGGAAATCTTGAGCCCTCCTGGCAAGAGCACGCGCCGGGCAGACGCCAGCCCTCGCTGCAGGCCCAGCTGCCGGCAGAGCCTGACTCAGCCCTGGCACTCGCAGGGAAATTATTTTTATTAGCGTGGCTCCCGCTGCCTCCCCGGCTAAGGGCGCTCTTCAGCAGCTGCAGAGCACTTTGTGGGATTGCCGGGCACGCAGAGGACGGGCTCATCTTGCCATGGAAATGCAGCCGCCTCCGAATGCCAGAAGCATCTCTGGGAAAGGTTTATAAGGAGGCTGCCAGGGGACTGCGGTGCCTGAAGGAGCAGGGCACAGCCAGGGGACTGTGAGCCAGCAAGGTGCCTGTCCCTGTGTCCCCTTTCCCCAGCCTATCCGTGGCCCCCAGCAGCCCTCACCTCCAGATCCTGCTCTGTCAAAGCCACCCTGCAGAAAGAGAAGTGCTGTCAGGGATGGAGGCATCACGGGGGCTGCATGCTGAACATGCCCTTGTTCTGCTCCCAGGGGTGCCAGCCACCACGAGAAGTGGGAAGCCAAGTGCCCATTGCCTGGACAGCAACTCTTGTGCAGTGGAAAAGGAGGAAAGTCCAATCTCTGAACCATGCTGTGCCCTGGGACCCCCCTGTCCTGTAGCCCCCAGAGAGATGGAGGTACTCACTGGTCTTACCTGTGCAAGCCTAGTCTGTCCAGCACTGAGAGCTCACTGGGGAGACTCAGCAACGGCTCCTCCAGGGTTTCTGCATCTGCAGGAAGGCAGTGGGGCCACAAGAGACCACAAGTGAGGGCTTCTCCTTGGGCTTTCCTCCTCCCTCTGCACTCCTGTCCTGGCAGGGAGTGGGTACCCATGGTGTGGAACCATCCCAATCCCTCCCCCAGCATCAGGGGGACTTTAGGTCCCTCCAGGCCAGTCTCCCCTTCCCCACATCCCCACCAAGGGAGATGACCCCCACCAGAACATGTTGTTCCCATGCTCATCCCCAGCTACTTCAAGCCTTCCCCTAAGGGGACCCAGCTGGGATGTGGGATGGGGACTCACCCACCTTCTTCAGTCCTGACACTGTCCCCAGGGCACACAGCCTGCTCCTGCGTGGCCCTGCCCGGCACCTGAGAGGCACAAGGGTGCTGTTGGAGCAAAGCTCTCCCTGTTGGGGAGGCACAGCATCCCAAAAAGACCAGCACAGAGGGGCTGGGGCCTGTCTGAGCCCGAGGGAAGGGAGAGGGAAGGGCTCCCCCCACCTGTTGCCTTCCCCTCCCTCTCACCTCTCTGACTTGCTCCAAGCTCTGCTCACTCCTGGCCACAACCCCATCTGGGTGTCCCTGGGGACTGCTCATCCTGCCTGGGGACAGAAAGGGTGGTGGCAGCTGGGCAGCAGGGTGCCCTCCCCAGCGTGGCATCACTTCAGGAGAGATCCCCACCAACACCACTGGCATTTCTGCAGCCAGGGCTCCCAGGGGACAAGAACTGGCAGGCATCCCCCAAAACATCCCTGCGGGATGAAGGGAGCTGCAGTTAACCCGGGGCAGGGCAGGGGGAGGAGGGCAAGGGATCTGGTGCAGAGGGTGGGTTACAGCTGCTGAGGCAGATCAGGGGATGGGGTTGGAGTCCCAGGGCTGGAAGGGGCTGCAGGCAGGTGCTGCCAGAGGGTGCAAAACACCCCCTTAGACCCCACCCCCCCGGCTGCCCTTACCTTCATCTGGCGATGCGAGGAGCCCGGACAGCTCTGCCTGCTGCTCCCTGTGGAGACAATCCCGGGTAACCCCTAAAGAAACTCAGGCAGCATCGGCAGCATCCCACTCCCCACCCTCCCCCAGCCCCCTCGATGGGGTGTTTGGGACCTGGGTCCTTCCCGAGCATCCTCCCCAGCCCGCTCCGTCCCCGTCCCGCTCTCCCTGCCCGGGCCAGCCGCCCCCTCCGCCGCCGCAGAGCCGCCCCAGAGGACCCGCCGAAGCCGTTTCCAGCCAGCAATGAGTCACCAGCCCACTGCCGTGCTTTGCCTCAGCATTGCCTTTTTTTTTTTCCTGCCCTGGCTGCCAAGCGGAGCTCGCTGCGAGCCGGCCTCTTCCAGCACCACAACAAACCCGGCTGCCAACAGAGCCCAGGCACCGCTCACATCACCCCCATGGGGGTGCCAGCCCCCCCAAAAGTGCATTGGGACGGGCTTATCACCCCAAAACCCGGTCGTGGGTGCAGGAAAGTCTGGCAGCTCTGTAGCATCCCTGCTCACTGGGTGCTGGAGCCCAGCAGGGATGGCAGGTCACCAGTGCCACAGGGGCTGCTGTGCAGAGAGCAGCCCCATGCTGGAGCCCAGCCCCCAGCTGGGAGAGGGCTGGAACCCCCAAACTTTGCCCCTGGCTCTGAACAGGGCTGCAGCAGGGCTTTTCCCCCACCTCCCAGCAAGCCTGGGGTGATTCCCTGAGAGGAGAGGCTGCAGGAGAAAGGGCCACCATGCCAAAATGATGCTCAGTGTCCCTTGCCTGGCACTGCCATCCCCGTCCCATCCTCGTTAGCAGCCCAGGAGCCGCGGGATGAGCCCTTTGAGCACTCACCTCAGAGGTGAGGGGCCGGGCCGGCAGCCCGTCCTCTGCCGCTGCCGCCGCCGCCGCCCCGGGGCCGCTCCCGGTGCCTCCTCCTCGCCCTGTCCCGGCGAGGTCCCTTCCAGTGGCTTCATTGGAGAAGTGCAGAGGCTCCAGGACCAGCACACCTATCATGAGAGACACACATTAGCTGCGCGCAGATGGAGAACGCCTCTAAATGTTATATTTTTAAAGCGTTTTCTCACCCAGCAGGAGCTTCGAGCTCCTCTGCTTAGCGTGGAGGCATCTGTGGGAAAAGAGGTGGGGAGGCCCACGGTGATTCAGGAGGAGGCTGGTGGGATTTGGGCGGGCATGAAGCAAGGTGAACGAGGAATTCAATACGAGCCTCATTTCTGGGCAGCGCTGAGGGCGGAACTTCCCACTTGCCCACCCCCATTTCCTTCCCCCGGGGCAATCTTCACTTTGGGAGTGTGATGTGGGTCATCTCCACGGAAAATCTGCACCCACCAACCAGCGCAAGCACCCAGTGCAGAGTGGGAGCAGCCCACGGTCCCCAGGCTGCAGACAGGGCACTCCCCAAGCACCCTCCTGCCTCACTGGCTCCCAGAGAGACAAACAGAAAAGATTTCCAAAGTCTAAGGCAGCTTGGACAACTCATTTAAGCTGTTTCACAATGTTTAAAGAACAAGAGAAAGATGCAGAAAGTCCACAGAGTCCCTCTCCCAGCCCAGGGTGAAGTCGCTGTGCAGAAGGGACTGTCCCTCGGGATGGGTCTCCTCGGAGGCTGTGCCCATGGACACGCAGATATGGGGCAGAAGGAGAAATTTTTTGTCCAGGACAAGGAATGTAGCAGAAATTTAGGGACACAGAGAGCAGAGACTGCTTGAAGCCCCACGTGCCTGTGGCAACGCCTTGGTCAAGCTCAGTCCGGGTCACCCCAGCACCAGCAGGGCCAGCACCCGACTCGCAGAACCTGTTCAGCCCTGATGAAAGTGTAAAAAGCAGCACTTAACACCTGTCAAAGCCGGCCCATTTCACGCCTGTGCGGTGGGAATTGTCGCCGACACCTCCACCCAGGGGCTCGGGAGCCCTCAGCCAGCAGGGATGGGCCAAACCCATCACACCAGAGCATCAGAGTCCTCCGGAGGGCTGGTCCCTGCTGCCAAGTGCTCGATCCATCACAGCCACGCAGACCCTGCAGGCTGCTGTTTCCCACAGCCCTGACAGCCTCACAGACTCTCGCTCCTTATCTTTGTGTTCCAGATGGAAAAGAGAGGAGGCTGGTTTAGCCCAAGGAACCCCCTGGGCAGCCGGACCGGGCTCTTTCCCTCAACTCGGCCACGACCAAACTCTCCCCGCCTCATCATTACCTTCCTGCACTGGTCTCAAGCAGCCGAAGGCGGGTGCTGGGGGCACCCAGCTCTCCCCTCAGCCCCGGGGCTCGGGGGGTGCTGGGGCCGCGCACGGTGCTCGCCGCCGGCAGAGCCTCCCCGCGGGCAGAGGCACCGCATCTGCGGCAGCCGGGGCTGCCGGCCGCGGCCCGAGGAGAAAAGGCCTTTAAAGGAGATGCATGAGAGCGCCTGGGAGCTCCCCGCGCCGGCCGGGGCGGGCACAGCGGGCTGCAGGTGGCCGGGGAACCTCTGCTGCTGGTGCGGGGCCAGCGCGGAGGAGCCGAGGGAGATGGGGAGGACCAGGAGTGTTCCCTCCGTGCCCAGGGCAGAGCGGGGCTGAGCCTCAGCATCTCCCTGGCAGGGGCTCAGGGCAGGGTGCTGGCACTCGGGAGAGCTGGGGGATCCCCCGCTGCTTTCATGGGGGGCACAGCACCGGCCTCAAGCGGGGTGGCTGATGAGGAGCCCCTGTAGCACCTTATTGATGATGCAGGGAAGTCGCTGTGCCCGGGACCCCCATCCCTCCTGCCCCTCTCAGCAGCCCCACTGTCCCCCCAGCCACCCCCCCACTGCCCTGTCCCCTGGCCGATCCTTTTGCTCAAATCCATCACGTCCTCTAAAGCTGCTTTCTTCCCCTAATGAGCTTACACGGAGTGGGACTGGATGCTCAGCACCACCAGGCTGCAGGAGGCAGCTGCTGTTGCCCCCCCTCCATGCCCAGGGACCCCTTGGGGTCTGCAAACCTTTTAAGCCCTGAGAGGGCAAACAGCATCTCCCAGCCCTGGGGCAGGCTTGGCCCAGGCTCTGACCCACCGGCCAGAGGGAGAGCCCAGAACTCAGCCCCAGGGCCAGAGGTTAGAAAACAAAGGGCGTGGAGGATGGACACCTCTGCACAGAGCTCCCTGGAGCAGCAGCCTGGCACCAGGCTCCAGGTCAGGCTGCTCTGGGGTCCTGGCAGGTCCAGGGCTGCTCCATGGGGACACAGACCTCAGGACAGCATTACACTGGCACCTCTCTTCCCTCCCACACTCAGGGGAGGGTTAGTAAGAGGCAATGCCCCCTTTGCAAACCATCCCCTTCAAAGAGCCTCTAAAAGCAGGTACTAAAAGCATGCAGGGATTTTTATGCCTTCTTATTTTTAACCTGGGAGTTAATCGTGACTGCAATCTATCTAGGTATCACAGAGCCTCAAACAAGAAAAAGCAGCCCAGTTCCCTTCACACAGACCTGTTCAGCAGGGAGGAACAAGACCCTGCTGGGAGATCTCCAGCCCAGGGGGGTGAGTGGCAGCAGCTGCTGGCTCTGGCTCTGTCCCCCTTCTCCTTCCAGCGAGGTCCCTCACAGCAGCAACAGCATCTTCCCTGCTGAAGCTGAGCTGAACGTGCAGCTCAGATCACAGACACTGTGGTCATCTGGATTATCCACTTCTTGGAAGAAAGCTGCTCAGCCTGACACTGGCTGCTACCACTGATGTGGCAAGCACGATTTACTAGGTCTGTGCAGGGGCCCAAGCACAGGACAGCACCCCAGCCCTTGCTCAAATTCACCTTTCTGTGGCCCTGGCCTGCCCAGCCCACAGGGACCTGGCAGCCACCAGGCTACCCAAGAGAGAACACGATTCTCTTCTTATTATTAAAAGTTTGTTGCAAAAAAAAAAAAAAAGAAAAAAAAAAACAGATGAAAAGGAAAAATACTCTTTATTCAGTTTTAAATTCAAAGTTAAGAAAATAAATACTGCTGAGCCTCCCCCAGAGCAGTTCAGCCTCATATTTGGGTGTCACAGCCCCCAGGTTTCCAGGCAGAAGTGCATCAGCATGTTGGGGATTACACATGGGATTAACAGGCTGTCACTTGGACATGCAGTTACCTCCAGGGAGAAGTGGGGTGACCCTGGCACTGCTGTAGGAGGGGACACAGCAACTACCTGGGAATGCCTGCAGCTCCTGTTGGGAGAGGGGCAGCCCTTGGGGATGGATACAGACCATTCTCAGGAAAGTTTCAAGCCTTTATAACAAGGTGCTGCATGGCCCAAAGCTCCTCCATGGCTCTGCTGTCTGGTGTTTAACCCCACCCCAAAGAGGTTCTCTGCTGCCTGATCACAGCACCACAAAGGCACTTGGGGAGTGGAGGGATCATCTCATCATGAAACTGGTTCAAACATCACTGTGGAGGGTGTGGAGGCAGCAGAGTGGACAGAAAACCCACACAACTGCATTTTATGAATATCCTTTTTAAAAAAACAAGAACTATCAGGTCAAAAAGGGAATTCCCCTCTGTACTATGAAGGAAACAAATCTCTACAAAGAGAAGAGGAAGCAGGTAAGGAACCACTGTCAAACATCACAAGTGAACTGGCTGAAAATCACACGCTGCCTTCTACATCCAGCCTAGGAAAGGTCTCAGACAAAGCCTCAGAGAATTCTCTCCACCAACACTGCTGTTAAATCAGGACAAGGACAGAGCCAGTCCTGGCGCTCCCGCCACCCTTGGCCAAGTTTCTGCTGAACTGTAAAATCTGACTGATGTTTTATGCTTCATCCACCTCTCTGCACTGCTCAGGATGGATTTTAAAGTTCTTGAGAGGGTCAAGAGGAGTCAAAAGTAAAGTTTTCTCTGTGGTGCTGCCAACTCCCATATAAACAAGCAGTCTTCCCACCAGCATGTGTAATGTCCCCAGGGTTTGCTCCCAGTTCTCCTTACATGATTTATGTGCAGGGACACCTCAGAGGAACCCCCAGCACATGGTAAGCTGCAGCCAAGAGCAAACCCAGGGCTCAGAAGGCTCTTTCCATGAGCCAGCAGTCATCTCCATGTGACCAACAGCCACGGCCACACAGAGCCCTGGGGACAATGACACTGGGGTCACTTGGTAGAAGCTCTGCAGGGAAGCTGTGAAGATCAGAGCCTGCTACCTAATAAAGCCAGAAGAGCAGGCTTAGACCTTGATGATCACGGCACAATTTCTATTTATGTCACATTTTGGGCAGCTCTACAATAGCTTCACTATCCTCAGCCACTAACTCACTGGAATGCAAACACATCAACAATCCAGCTCCCTGGAGGTTTCTGTCCTCCAGCTAATGCAGACTTTGAAGCCTCATCAGTCCACTGTCACCTAAAATAGCTTAAGAGACTCTTATATAAAGAAATCTGTGCTCTCAGCCTTAAGAGCATCACCTCATGCTTCAGAATTTCCTTCCTCTGGCTGGATCTAAACATTAACGAGCAAACCTGAAACAGTCACATATCACACCTGCATGTTTTAATTCCCTTTCTCCCTTAATATGTGTTTATGGATTTTAAACAGCTTCTGAAGTATGCAATGCTTCAAAACCTCCATTAAAAATCTACCTCTCTATCCACTCTCTCCCATCCTTTTCTTCCCAGTTCTCAGATCAGCAGGTGCCTAAATGAGGTTTCCAGTGGGTATTTTCAAGAATACAGGATAAACTGAGCTCAGTCATGCTACACAAGCACTTCCTATTAGTGTGCCACTAAACACCCTGCAGTGGGAAGTTGGGAAGTGTCATTATCACCAGAAATGTGTCACACACAGCAGGGCCCCTTGCAGGCCTGGCAAACAGGAAAGGAAGGTGGATTTAAAGCAGAGCATTCAAGTTTTCCAGCTAAATTCATCTGGAATTCAGCTAAATCCCACTCTCCTGCACCCAGAGATCTGTAAATCCCAGCAGATCAGATACACAACACAGCAGCCCAGCCTGCAGCACTCCAGGAGCAGCTCAGCTGACGGGGAGGAATGTGGACGTGCACAGAGCTCATGCCTTGGAATGAGCCAATGTAAAACCATGATAGTGAACTAAGTCCAGAATTATCAGCCTCAGGCAGCCTCAAATCAAGGTCTGCCCTGGTTCAGCGATGTGTTTCAGGCATTAAGGACTCAGGACCTGGAAATCCCCCATGGGTCATATCCTGCCTGGCCCCCACAGCCCTGCCCTGCCACCTCACAGGAGGGCCAGGGTGCCTTGTGGTGGGGCCTGAGAGAGAACAGACACAGAAATGCTTGGAAACACAGTAATGGTTCAACCAAGTCACCCCTGAGCCCCAGGGAGCGTGGGGGCTGGGGTGGCACTGCCCAGCAAGAGCCCCCTCACATCAGGTGCTGCCAGGAGGCCCTGGGGGCTCTGTGGGGAACAGACCCCACTTGGGGGTACCCAGTGAGGGGGAGGCTGTTGCTGCTGCTGTGCAATGAGTGTCCTCCACGCAAGGAAGCCGTCACCTCACAGCTCCCTTTAGTGCTCACCTGGGAAAAGAAAAAGAAAACAGAAATCAAGAGGAGGAAAGCCCAGCAACAGCCACACCATGGCACAGCTCTGACAGCTCCACCACCAGCTCTGGCACGGTGCCTGCTGGTTCCCCAACCCCAGGGTGCAGAGCCTGCCATCCCCTGTGACAGAGACCCCCTTCCCCACCTCACCTGGCCCCTTCCAGCACAGCCTGCAGCGATTTCTTCAGCGCGGCCTTGCTGCGGTCCAGGACGGCGGCCAGGCTGCTCTGGTGGGCTGGGGTGACCTGGATGGAGCCAGCACGAGCTCAGAGCGCTGCCCTGCCACCAGCACACCCCAGACCCCTGGGCCAGGTCCTGGGCCAGCTGCAGCCCTGGTTGCTGGCCCACCAGGAGCTGCAGGACCCGAGGCTGCCCTCGCTGACCTGGCTCTGATACGCCGTGAGCACGGCCGTCACCAGCTTGGCGTAGTTGAGCGACGTGGCGAAGGCTGGGGCCTGCCTGCACAGAGTCTGGACCAGGACATCCAAGAGCTCAGGGGGCAGCACCTCCTGGAAAAGACCCAGGAGTGGGGCAGGAGAGCTGATCCTTGCTCCAGCACTGCTGGAGTCAGCAAGGAAACCTGTGGGACAAGGTGGCCCCTCACCTGCCGCCCCAGAACAGCCTGCAGTACTGGCAGGAGTTTCTCTGACAAAGGCACTTCCAAGACTTGGCTGAAAGGACAGTGAAGAGGAAATGTGCTGCCCCATGGCCTCATTGGTGCTCCTGGATGGCTGGATCCATCCAGGAAGGTGTGAGGCTGAAGCAGAGCTGTCAACCCTGTAATCCCTCACCTTAGCACCGCCTGCACGGAGAGTGGCTCCAGGCACTCCTCCACGAGCTCACACACCAGCTTGATCTGCTCAGCACCTGCAAAGGCAAAGCAGCAGAGGAGAGCCTCCAGAGGCTGCCAAATCCATGGGGATGTGCCTGGCCCTTCCTGGCACCCCTTCACACAGGTGTCTGTCCCAGTCAGGACAGGCAGAAACCACTCAGTGCCCTCTTCTACTGCTCAGGATAATCCTGCATCCTTTGTCCATCTGCAGCAAGGGTTTGAATAGCACCAGTCTCTGGGAAAAGGGGATGCTACTGTGGCAGGGGCTCACCCTCTCCTCATGCCAGCAGAGCCACCCGGGGGCAGTTCTGGTCCCAGCATTAGGAGCTGTCAGGAACCCTCCAGGCACAGAGGTGTGGGAGCTATCCTTTAGGGAAACTGAAGCTGGAAGCCAGCCCAGCCAACCCTCCCACTCCCTCTCAGGCATCTGTAAACCCATCTCCCATCCCAACTCCCAAGTGTTCACCTGCCCAGATAAAACCAGCCCCATGTTCCATGTGACAAATGCCTGCCAGGAGACAGCACTCTGCAGCTGGGGCCCCTCTCCAGCTCCCCCAGCTGCTTCCAAAAGCAGCAATGCCTCCCACGACCCCACTGCACCTTCCCCTGGCTCCTGCAGGACTGCAGCCACCAGCACACAGCAGAAGGGGTGGGAATACTTGGAGCAAAATGAAGTGAGGGCGGCCATGAGGTGTCGGGAAGGCGGCTGGGTGAGGGACAGGACCTGGGGACAGAAAAGGCAGGAGGCTGGGACAGTGGAGAGGGAAATGGAGAGCAGGAATCCTCTGCTGCCCTGCACGTACTCGCCTGAGGAAGAGCTGCTCTGCCAGGATGGCTGCGCTGGTGTAGCTGAGCTCGGGGCTCAGAGGCAGCAGCCAGCTGCAGAAACGCACCAGGAGGGGCTCTGGGCACGTGGAGAGCTGCAGGAAGGAGCACAGCCCCTCAAGCTGGGGATGCCAGAGGGGATGGGACATTAGGGACAGCAGCAGGCCCCCCCACAGCACCAGTGGCTGCAGCAGGGATGCTGAGGCTCACCTGGCTGGGAGAGCAGTTGTTCAGGATGCTCAGCTCAGGTGGGATGTTCAGCTGGAGGGAAATACAGTCCTGAGTAATGCACCAAACAAATCAACCATAAAATACAGCCCCAGGGCTTTTCCCTTCCCCCCAGTGCTGAGCCCACAGGCTGCCCCTCACACAGCAACCCTCTGCAAGATGCAGGCAAGTGGTGGTATCCCAGCCCAGAGGATGTGACAGCAGGGCTTTTTATCCCCATCCAGGCATCCCTGTGAAATCCACCTCTTTTTCCACCCTCCCAAGGCCCTGGCATGAGCCCCTTTAGACCATCAGCTCCAGGAGAGAGACAGAAGCAACCACTTACACTGGACTCCTGCAGCAGCAGCATTTTCAGCCTCTGTCCGTGCATCTGAGGGAAATGAAATGAAGGAATGGGAATCAGGCTGTAAAGGCTCACTGGCTGGAAGGGGAGAGCAAACCCTACCCAGTACCTGGACAAAGGACTGGACCTCTGCTGCCAGCTCTGTCTGGGAATTCTTCCTGAGCTCCCCAACTGCATCCTGCTGGGAGCTGTCTGGAGCAGCCCCGTCTGTGCTCTGAGCAGATGCGTCCCCTGAAGGCTCCTTGGGCACCTCCTCTTCCACCCCTGCCACATCCCCACATTCCTGGGGCTCTGGGGGATCAACCACCACCTCCTCCAGCAGCAATCTCTTCCCCTCTCTCTCCTCATCCAACTCCAGGCTGTCCTCCAACACTTTCTTGCGCTTCCCACCTTGAGGCACAGAGTCAGGGGCACCAGGCTGCTTGCTGAAGCACCAGTTCAGTTTTCTTTGCCCCTCTGGTTTCTTCTGGGCAATTTTCTGGCACAGGCCCCTAAGCTGCTGCTGGCATGCAGAAGACAGGGGAGTGGGAGGTGGGAAGCCCTCCTCTGCCCTTGGGCCCTGCCGGAGCAGATGCCCCAGTGTCTGCACCCAGGGATCCACGTGGGAATCTTGCTCCACAGCCTGGAGCAGCTGGAGAAGGCAATCCCTGGGCACTGCATCCCGCACCACGAGGAGCAGGGACAAGAGGTTTCTCTGGCACACAACGGGCAGCAGCAGCAGCCGTGGCTTGCTGGGGAGCGGGAGAAAAGGAGAGGGGACCCATCAAAGCCGATCCCCACATCCTGACTCCACCCTGCCCCGTGGAGCGGAGTCTCCCAGCACCAGGGAGCAAGGGGAGGCACTTAACGCCTTCACCAGGCTTTGCAGACACAAGCTGGGGGTCGCTGCTATGACCCCAACTTCATGTCTGGACCGCTGCACGGGGGAAGCGGACACGCGGACCCAGATTGGGCACCTGACACCCAAAACTCCCGCAAAACACCGAGGTTTAGAAAGGCGCCCAACTCACACAGCCAGGGCGGCCTGCGGCCCCTCCAGCGCGGGCTCCTGGGCGCACAGGGCTGCGGCGAGAGCCGGCCAGGGGAACGCCCGTCCCGGGCCCTCGCGGGGCTCCCCCCGCTGCAGCAGCCGGAGCGCGGCCGTGGCCC
>VZRZ01000915.1:101352-124122 GCA_013398175.1 Climacteris rufus
CCCCGAGCTCCGCCCGCTGCCCCCGGGCCGAACGCGCCGCTTCCGGCCCGGCCCCGGGAAACGCAAATCGCCCGCGCCCAGACGAGCTCATTATGCAAATATCCCTCAAAGTCCGACCCAAACACCGCCTTACCCCCTCCCCCGGGGGTGGATCCCCAGCCCACGGGTCAGAGGCGCCCGGAAAGCGTCGGTTTTATTTCGTTATGCCCGGATCCGGCTGAAAACAATTTAAAACAGAACCCACCCCGCTGCCCGGCACCCCCGCCCCGACCCGTGGATGTCAGACCCCCCAGCACCCAGCCCAGCCCCACCCGGGGGTCTCCCGAGGGTGCAGAGAAGGGGGCAGGGGCAAGAGAAGGGGAGCTGTGCCCCACCACCCCGAGTCACTCCCAGTGCCTCAAGAGATGCCATCCAGACTGCTTCCCCATCCCACCACATCCCTGCAACAGCCCCCGTGCCTGGAGCCGCCCCAAAACAATGGCAGGAGTCAAAAGCAGAGGCTTCTGCCTCCCAGACACGTGTCCTGGCCACCAGCAGCCCCCAGGCCCTGCATGGCTCCCCACGGCTCAGTCGGAGCTGGAAGAGCTGCAAGAGCTGCAATCGCAGCAGTAAACGAGAGGTATCTCTAGGTCGTAACGTTGGTTCTGAAATCCCATCTCCATCGCAGCCATGGTGAGAGCCCAATCCAGCCTGAAGAACTCCTCATCCTCGTCAGAGCTCTCCGAGGAAGAAGGGATGAACACCTGCAGCAGAGGAGGAGGGATGAGCCCCAGCCTCCCAGCAGGCAGCCCAGCCCCGGGATGTGCCACCCCACTTACAGCAGGCACCCTCCGCCGCTGCCGCCTGCGCCGCTGGCGGGCAGGCAGTTCGTGCAGGTAGATGCAGTCGGATCTGAACGGGCAGTGGCCGTCGTTCTGGATGAAGAATTTGCACCTGATTTTCCTGTGGGATTCCAAGCACAGTTGTGAGTGCAGCTCCCTGAGCAGCACAGAGCCCGCAGCCCTGTCACCCGCAGCACCACGCACTCACCCTGTCCGTGCCTTGAAGGTTCTGATGAGCTTCTCCTTCTCACCACTGTCTGAGATCCAGTATTTGTGGGGGATGTAGTAACTGGAGGTGATCCGGCACTCTGGGCAGGCCCTGGATGAAGACGATGGGTACAGATGGGAGTCCCAAAACAGGACAGGGAGCACGGGCTCAGCACCCACAGCGGGTGGTGCCGCTGCCATGGCCTCCTCCAGCACCCCCATACCCATCACCACTCCCAACTGCCTGTTCCCAAAGCAAAGCCACCCCAATCCCACAGCCACATAGGCAGACCCAAGGAAGAAGTTCAGGGTGCAGACGGCTGGGGCAGTGACCACCTCCCCACGTCCCCATCCCCACTCACTTTATGACGGTGCTCTGGAAGTCCCGGCTGCGGCGCCATTTGCGGATGCAGCCCAGGCAGAAGGCGTGGCTGCAGTTGGGGAGGATCCCGAAGAGCCGCTCCTCTGGCAGCGCCTTCCCGTACACCCTGTCCATGCAGATGCCGCACACCACGGCCTCGCTCCGGGCTCTGAGCGCCGCCGTGGGCACCGGGGCTGCCGCAGCGCCCGCCTCTGCAGGGACCTGCAAGCACAGCAGCACGTGGCAACCCCCTGGCTGCATCACTGCCCCGGCCTCGGGGAGCACCACAGGGTGACAGGGAGGGCCCGGCCACAGGAGACCCCAAACCCACCTCTGCAGGGTCAGTCAACGTCGCTGTCTCCTCAGCTGCCTCTCTAGGGTCAGAGGAATCTGGATCCAGTGCCAGCTCTTGTGGTTGGAAGCCTGCAGGAGCAGAGTTCTTAGAGGGGAAGAGCACATCCCAGCCCATCATCAGAGAGCCCGGTGGGCTGCTTGGAGCGTGCAGTGACAGTCCCCAACCTGGAGAGCTCTCAACAGCCCCAGCTTGGCCAGGGCTTGGGTCATGGGCAAGAACATGCACGGGCTGCTCCACTGTGCCACCCCAGTATCCTCAGCCCCACGGTCCCCTGGGCAGCCTCGCACCTACCTGAGGCACCCTGAGTTTGTGTGGGGACAAATTCTCCACCGATGGCCCCATGGGGGACATTATCGAGTGCTGGGATGTCATCGTCTTTCTCTTCCACTTCAGCCTCCACTTTTTGGGACTTGAAAGCCTCATGTGTCGCACTGTGGGCAGGGTGGCCTGGGGTGCACTGGGCTCCTCCACAGTCCCGGGCCGTGGCTGTGGGCACAGGGCCAGGCTCTGGGTGGGGGGGCACGGTGGGCACTGGGCCACAGCTGGTCCTTCCTGGTGCCGGCTCCTCCTGGGTGTGCTGGTAACTGGAGGAGCGCAGGGACAGAGACAGAGGGTCCCGTCAGTCCAGCATGACTCCTCTAGGCTCCCAGCCCATCCTCATGGCATCAGGCCCCTCCTCACAGCCCCTTCCTTACCTGCACTGCTCTCCATAACTGCAAAACCCACGCTGGAAGAACCTGCAGACCTGGGCTGATTTTCTGTCATGTGAGAAGCGGCAGTTCTGGCCCCACCGACAGGATCCACGGGCAAAATTCCTGTTAGCCAGAGGAGCCGCATGGCCGGGGTCAGACCCTCCTCCAGGTTTGCTCCAGCGTGCCCCGGGACCAGCTTTGCCTGGCTGGGGACATAGTTTGAAAGCCTCCCCGGCTGGTACCTGGGCTCAGGAGCCCTTGCCAAGGCGAGCCAGGGCTCGACCATTCAGCCTAATATCCTCGTTAATTGCAAAGCAAGGGAAGTCCAGGACAGGGACCGCCTGTCCAGGGGGCTCTCCTCGGGCTGGGGGAGCATGGAGAAAAGGCAGGAGCCCCGAGGAGAGGGGCAGGAGCCCTTTGATTAGGGCTGGCAGGACGCGGTGCCCGGCTGGAGCGCTGCCGCCGGCCCCCAGCTCCGGAGGGGGGATGGGGAAATGAGTGGTGGGAGGGTCACGGCCATCCCAATCCTCTCTGCCCCCACAGCGAGGGGGTCCTGGCCCCATCTCCAGCCCATCCAAAAGCCGCTCCCAGCCATCCCTCCCCCAAGCCCTTACCTGCACAGCGGTCTCACACCGCTTGCCCTGGCCCTAGGCGTCCCAGATGCTTTCACCGCGCCTGGCTCCATCTCTTCCCCAGCAGCAAAGGAGGCTGGGCCGCTTCCCAGGGCTATTTATGGGCTCGGTGTGGCCTGGGTCGGGCTGGGATAGTTCTCTCCTACTAGCCGGCGACACGTGGTTTGGGCGGGGGACAAGCCCGGGCTAGCTGATAGCATCGGCTGGGTGAGCACCGCTGCAAGGAATTTCCAGCTCCTCCTGCTCCTGCAAAGAGGAGCCCGCACAAGGGCACCACTCCGGTGTACATCATGTATATTCTAATTCTTTTATCATTGTTATTATTATTTCCTCTTCCTTTTTAAACTCAGCCTGTTGTTATAAAAGTTGATTTTTTTTATCGGTTTGATACAGTTAACAAGTTGAAGAGTTGTTATGGCTGTGTTTGGGATTGGATTTAGTAATTTGTTAATTGTAAGTTGAAAGTTAATTAAATTAAGCGGCTCGAAACGTACGGGTGTAATATTTTGTTGTAACCACAGGATGGGGCTGCCTGAAGGGGGGTTAGCACAGGAACTTTCCAGAAGGCCCGGGAAGTTCCAGTGATGTCCTGCCAACCAGCAGCTGGGAGATGAGCTGAGCAGTGGTGTCCAAGGCTCCTTCGGGATGGATACCCCTACTGAGCCCATAGGAAGAATTCAGAGCCACCAATCCAGAGCTGGGGGAAGCCTTCAAAACCTTCCCGCATTCTGCTCCTGCTCCTCCTTAGGTTACCTCTTCCTCCGGAGGTGCACATGGCTGAGGGAGCACCCCGCGTCCATCACAGCATTTCTCTGCCTTGCTGTTGTTTTTTGGTGCTTTTTGTTAATAAACCGGTTACTTTTTAAAAGTGACTCGGTGCTTATTCCACTATGAATTTTGCTTTTTTCTCAGTTCTCTCCCAGCCCCGCTGGGAAGGGAGGGGGTGAACATCTGGGGGGTGTTCACTGCCTGCTGGGGTCAAACACACAGGGTCCCCACTCGGGTACCCTGGGCCCCCTGCCCTGCAGCACCGCGGCTCCATGTGCACCCCCAGCTCCATGGGCGAGGCCGGGAGCGATGGAACAGCTTCCCCCAGGGCACTCAACCCGGGCAGAGGGAAGCCTGGGGGTCTGCAGCTGCTCCTTGCAAATTCTCAGGTGTTTAGGCGCGGCCAAGGGCAGAGCCAGGTGCCAGCACATCACTGCCCTGGAGTTCATTCTTCTCCATCTCGGGGCGTTTTCAGCTCATTTCCAGCTCGTTTGGGGTAGGAAACACCCGGTTCTGAGGCTGGGATCCTGCTCAGGACTGGCTCTTTCTACTGCTTTAGGTCTGCAGGCAGGAAAACCACAGCAGGTATGAGATCTGGGAATTAGAGAGACCCAGGAATCATGGCAAATCCCTGGAAATCACAGCAAATCCAATCATTTCTGCTGGAACCTCACCCACGGGCAACCCCCAGGTGCTGAGAGAAATTCCACAAAGACAGGCTGGACACTAAAAGGTTCTTAAATATTTAGTTCAGATTTATTTAAAGTCAAGTCAGTTTGTGGACACTATTTATATTATTAAAAACACTTGGAGGTTTGTACTTCTAGCAAAAATATACATTTCAGTTTGAGGGTTGTTATACTGTCGAGGAAGGAAGAGCAAAAAGTTTCCCAGGCGATGGGCACGAGTCCTGCATTGCGGCCGCGGTGGGGACACCACCGGGGCTTTGGGAAGGGCGAATCCCCCGGGTTCCGACCAGCACACGCTCATCTCCAGTGCCTTCCCCCAGAGGGCTTCAAAGTGCTTCAGAAACGGTAATTCCCAACACCCCTGCGAGGTAGGGAGGGGAGGGGCCGGGCGGGGAAACTGAGGCACAAAGGAGCGGAGTGTGGCAGCGGGGGGGAGGTTGGGGACCGGCCAGGCCTGTGACGGGGAGGGGAAGCCCAGTGCTCTTCCCCTTTGGGTTTTAAAGGAATTATTGCACCAGGGAAATGTGCTACCCTGAAAAGGAGGAAAGTAAAATAAAACCGAATAAGGAATAAGTTGCTCCCACAACCCCTCCTTGGGAATATCAGTATTTTAATAAGGCTGCTCAGGACACACGGGACTATGAGCTGCAGATGGGGAAGTGTCACTTCTTAGGTCAGACATCGTTATCCTGAAAGGGAAACTGAGCCCTTCCCAGGTCCATCCTCCCCCCCAAGCCCAAGTGACACAGCCCCCCACACCAGGGGCCTGGCCTGGCCCAGGCAGCACCGTGGTGTTTCACTACAGCTGTGAGAAGTTGTGAGGTAAAGTTCAGAATGGTGCTGGGTTCAGGCTGACCCCGAAGCCTGGAGCTGTCCCTGCTCTTGGGACAGTGGCACAGGAGGACTGGCAGCTTCCCTGACACAGCCATGCTCACAGGGAAGCTCCTGCCCATTGTGAGCATCCCAACTGCTCCCTCCCTGGCATTTATACTGCAGTTTACAGCTGCAAAGCTCTTTGCAGCTGATGCACCAACAGATCCTCCAAGCAGAGAGCAGGTGACAATCCAGGTCCCTTTCACAGAGGGGAAAGAGGCAGGACACCAAAGCCTGACCAGCTCAAGGCCCCTGAGCCTGCACAGACCTTTTTGGTAACTCAGGTCTGTGCAGAACAGCCTATGGAAGCCACGGATTCTGTGCCCCTGCTCTGAAGGTGAATTTCAATGAGTCAAATCCTTTCCCTCCCACATCTCCATCCCTCCCTCTCCCATACTGAGGTGCCAAGGGATATGTTCCCTATGGAACAAGGGTACCAGGAGCAGAAGCTCCCACACAGCACCTGGGAAGGAAGAGCTCACACAGTCCTGCTGGGATGACAGGAACGTTCTGCAGAGCACAGAGGGGCTGCAGCTGAGGGTCTCTGCTAGGACAGCCCTACCCATGTTCAGACTCCAGCTTTTCTTTGGGAAAAGACAGAAAACATCCTTTCATCACACTGCCCCAGACTTCCCTGCTCAGGACCACATCTTCGGAGTGCAAATGAACAAAGAACAGAAACACACTGGAAGTGCTGCTGCTGGCCCTGCTGGCCCCCCCCACACCCCCTGGGATCTCCCAAGGACCAGAGCTCCCCAACCTCGGAGCCCTGGGGTGCCACAGGAGCCTCACTGCCTGAGCCACGTAAACTGGAGCAGCCGGAGCTGGGCTGCAGGAACGGAAAGAGCAGCTTTGCAGATTTGTTAGTGTGTGTTAAGGGAAGCCCTGGCCCAGCAGGAGGTGGCTGCAAACCCTGACAGCATCCTGCCCTACGTACCGTACGTCGGGGTCACGTAGAAAAGAGTTTCCAGCAGGAGAAATGGAAGACACAGGGAAGGGCTTGCTTTGTTTCTGTACAAAGAGTCTCGATGGGAATCCATGGCTTCATTCTCATAAATAACAGGTCCTTAGTACATGTCCTTGTAGATCTCCTGCAGGAGCGGGTGCAGAGATGTCTCTGTCTCTGTTTTCTTGATCTTCTGCACCAGCTGGGCGTGCTCTGTCACCAGCTGCCGCAGGTCAGCCATCTTCTGCAGCAGCTTGGGGAAGAGGTACTGGGCATCCGGGTGGTTGGACTGCAGGTGGAACTCCAGCGCTCGCAGGATGTTGTCCTGGATCTCCTCCACCTGCTTCACGTTCATCAGGCCAGGGCGGTCTGTGGAGAGGAAGCATGGTAGTTGCAGGCTCATGGTGCAGCCCTCCAAAGTACACACTCCTCCTGGTTCTGTAACCCACCCACTGTGACTCCAACCTCATCAGCTAGAAAGGGGAGAAGTGTGCCCTTGGACAATGTATCTCACAGCAGCATGTGAGAAGGAGTTGCCACTTCTACATTCCTTGCTGTTGGTTCAAGCCTGCCAGGCATCACTGCCACGGAGCAGCTTTGGTTTTGGAAGCGTTCAGTTCTTCTCTCATGCCCCTGAGACATCCCTGGCTGACCTCAGGGCCAGCTGCAGCTCAGCTCCCCAGCCCCCCTCTGAACCACCTCTAAGTAGGGAGGACTCTTCCTGACCCTGGCACGGCCGAGGTGCCCGCTCACCTCCGCACAGGATGATGGCAGCCACAAAGAGGGACAGGTCACTGTCATCCAGCTCCAGCGCGTTGAACTTCACAGCAAACTCGAACTTGGGCTCCATGATCTCGTTGAAGGGCTTGCGCAGGCTGCGCAGGAACTCGCGCGTCACAAAGCCGTTGCCGTTGGCCACCAGCAGCCCATCCTTGTTCATGATGGAGGCCAGCATGGCGAAGATGGCCTCGTGCACCCCGTACTTGAGCAGAGTCACTTGGTCGTTCAGGTAGAGGCCTACGAAGCTGGGGATGCTCTTGGCGAACTCGGTGAGCTCCCGCACGGTCTCCACCGTGGTGCACTGGCAGCGGTAGAAGACGTGCACCCCGATCTCCTTGTAGGGGGGGATGCCATTCACCAGCTGCTTCCACACCAGGCCCTTCTCTGCCTGCCACAAGGTGTCCATGTCATGGATCACAAAAGGCTGCTTGAACAAGAAGCGAGTTAGGAGTCTGCTGCGGGGACTTGAGGTGCCAGCTCTGCCCAGGACACTCAGGTTTGTCTCCTGTCCCTGTGCTGTTCCCTGCCTCTGGGGCTGACAGTGCCCGGGCTATCTGCACCCACCCACCACGGCACAAGCCTGCAGAGCAATGGGACCTTTTCTAGCAAGGGGCAGGACATACAGAGTCCACCTGGCTGCAGGTGGGAACTGGTGCATGTGGGACAGGTACAGCAGCAGGGAGATGTGCAGCATCTCCCAGAGAACAGCCCCCTGTGCTGGCCATGGCCAACCCCACCTGCCCTGGGAGGGAACTTACTGGGGTGCTGCTGGCCTTCCCGGTCAGGATACCTCTTGCCTTCTTTTTGGTCATGTTGAAATTCTTCAGGTAGGCGTTGTAGATGTGCTTGGAGAAAGCTTTCAGGTCAGCCACCTGTGGGTTCTGGCAGCCGACCTCGCTCGCTGTCAGCCCTGCCACCAGCTTCCTCTTCTCTGCCTCTGGCATGCGCCCAAAGCGGATTGCTGTGGGGAGGGCAAAACTGGGGGGTCAGGACAGTGGGGGGGACCCCAGGAGATGTGTCCAGAGAGGCAGCAGTTTGTTCTGCCACTGCAGATGGACACAGTGCTTCTCCAGGCTGCAGCTCCTTCAGCATCAACACCTTCATGAACCAGCCACTGCTGCCACCCTCACACCAGACTCCCATCCCACTCCTCTGGGCTCTCGCACAAACCCTGCTTCCCACATAAACACCTTTGCTTGGCTGGGACTGAGACACCTGAAGTTTAAAAATCCCAGCACAGAAGAGCACTTGAAGTGTCCTGTTCCTTCTGGACCAGTCCGTAAGGGACAGCCATGTGCCAGCAGCTGTCCTGCACAGTGGGAATGAACAGCCCCTTCTCATACAGGAGAAGGGGATGAAGAGTCAAATGCTGGAAGCACTGGGTTTGAATGATCCCCTAGCAAGTAGAGCCATAGGCTGAAGCACAGCCTGCTGTGGGCACCCTTCACAGGAGGCCCTTGTCACCCAGCTGGCCAGGCCTGCGGGCAGCAGTGACTCTCACCGTTGTGTGACATGCCCAGCGAGAGGCATTTCTGGAAGCGGCAGTACTGGCACTTGTTTCGGTTCTTCTTCTGGATCTTGCAGCTCCTCTCACACTTCTCGTACTCCAGCTTCATGCGGATCGTCCGGCGGAAGAAACCCTGCAGGCAGCGAGCAGGGCAACGTGGAGAGGCAGTGTTAGTGCCTGTGGTTTGGGACCAGGCTGGTTTGTTATGCCCAGGAGCCTCAGGGAGGTTCAGGGGGATGAGGAGGGGGAGCCCTGGGTCTCTCTGACACAAGCAGAGTCTCTGTCCCAAGGAGAGGTTGTGCAGTGGGAGAAAGGGGCTGCAGAGGAGGAATTGGGGAGGGCAGCCCCTGGCCTGGTGCTGTGTGACTGTGCCAGCTGCCCACAGGGAGGGATGGAGGAATAAGCCATGGGCCAACCCCAGCCTGCAGGAATGTCTGGCAGGACCTGGGCTGCTAACACAACCCTGCTGGATCTGCTGCGGGGGAAAGAATTCCAGAGGAACATCCAAGCTTCAGCCGGTGATCCCAGGGGGATAAACACATAGCTCACTGCTGATCTGCAGCACAGAAACCACCTTTAAAAGCAACCTCGGGGTCTCTGTGGGCACAGATGGATTTGCCTCACAAGTAAAGCATGACAGGGCAAGGTTTGGGCCATACAGGTCTCAGCCACCTTCCCAGGGCAGCACTTGCTGCCTGCCTGTACTCACCACATTCTAGACAGGTTCAATTGAGATTTTTACAATCACTCAATCCCACATCCCTGTTTTGCTGCAAATCTGCTTGTCTGAGGAGGCAGCCCAGTCCCTGGGGTCTAACCCCTGCCTGGCCCTGCTGAGCCCAGCCCTCCCTGTTCCTCACCTTGCAGCCCTCACAGGCATGCACGCCGTAGTGGAACCCCGAGGCTTTGTCTCCGCAGACCCTGCACTCCACGTTCAGCACTCCCAGGGCCGCCTCCTCACAGCCCATCTGCAGCTGGTCCGACAGCGAGGGAGAGGAGCTCTGTGACAGGTCTGCAAATACACACAGGGACACATCCTTCCATGTCACAGCCACAGGTCCAGCTCCTGGCACAGCCAGCACCTCCAGCCGTGGGGCTGAGGAGGGATTTCCAGCCCTGTTCTGCCTGCCACATCTGGAAACTGGCACTGGCTGCAGGCAAATGCTGTGCACAGAGCCAAGAGTGCCCCCAGCAGCTCAGACTCCACATCAATGCTCATTTCTTCCCTCTGGCACTCATGTCCAGGCAGTCAAAGCCCAACCAGCAGATTTTAGAATCCCTGGTTGGCTGGCTGCTGGCACAGGGCTGCCCAGCTGGAACATCAAGGGCTCTGGAGGAGCCTCTTCAGCATCCACAAACCTTCTCTCCCTGCTCCTACAATGACTTTGCACTGAGGACTTCAATAAGTGTCCAGGAAAGCATTTCCAAGCACCCTGGGAGGCCCCTTGCTCTGAAGCCCAACGTTACCTGCCTGTTCTTTTAATTTCCACTCCACAACCCATTGCCAATGGCCGTGCAGTGACCGCAGAGGAAAAAATAAGCCTCTCCATAACTTGGCTCTTGGTGCATTATTTCACAAAGGGAAGAGATTAAAACCAGCTGAACTCCATTCAGGGCCAGGTCCTCTGCAGGCAGGTGAGCTCCTGTGGCTCCACTCACCTGTGTAGCTGCTCGAAGGCAGCGAGCTGTCTGGTCCTCCAGTTGAGTCCGAGGCTCCGCTTGCCACCATCACTGCCTCTTCCTCTTCCTCTTCCTTGACCTCAGGTACTTCCTCCTGTAGTTGTTCCATAATTGATCACCCCTCAGTGCCAAGACTGCAATCCCTGTCATAGCTCTGGCATCATCCGCGTCTATCCGAGATGGACCCCGCCAGGATGTTCCTGCTACCCTGCAGGACATGGGAGAGAGGCTGCTGAGTGCCTGCAGGGAGCAGCTCAGCAGCAGGGCAGTGTGTCCCCCACCACACCAGTCCTGCTCTGTGCTTGCTCCTCAGCCAGTGAGACATACAGAGCTGGGGCTGTTTAGAGATCCCTTTGCACACTGGAATAAATGTTCTGTAGGGTTCGAGGAAGCAAAAGCTCACAGAAGTGTATTTAAAGCCCAGCAGACAGAACCCAGACCACAAAGCAGCTCAGATGCCACCCAGGGACCTGGGGTCCCCAGCTTGCAAGTCCCATAGTGGAAACACCACCCCAGACAATGTCCCCCAGAGCTGCCAGTGCCCTGGGATGTCATGCTGGCAGCCAAGACCAGAGTCTGACAGAGCCAACAGCTCCAGAAGGATCAAGATAGGACTGGCTTCACCCTCTATCCCCACCCAGCCGTGGCAAAGCTTGGATGGGGAGCAGCAGCTGATTACTCTCCGTGCCTGTGGGTGAATACATGGGGAGAGCAGGGCTCAGTGCAGCAGCAGGCAGTGACTGAAAGCCCCTGGCCTGTGCAAGCCATCTGCAAGACTGATGGCTTCCTGTCAGCCCCACGCTTGCTCCTTCCCGTCCCAGCACTGCCAGCTACAGCCTTTGTGTTTGTTTTCACTCGGCTCCTCTGCCAAGAGCTGCTGGGTTGAACGTGTTGCTGTTGCTCTGCGCAGCTGCCGGGCCGTGCTGAGCCACGGGGTCCAGCAGTGCGATCCCAACGGCCTCACAATCCAAGCAGTGTCTTAATCCCGGGTTTCCTGTGGGAGGAACGGCCCCGTCCTCCCCCACGCGCTTCCGCTCCTTGTTTGCCTGACTCCATCCCAAAGAGCCCACAAAGAAGCTCCAGCAGTCCAAACCACGCAACACCGATGCCGTGGCTATTGCTGAGCTGTTCCCACCTCCCTTCCAACCATGATCTTAATTCCTAGACTGACTCTTGCTTGAGTAATTAATATCTCAAGCCCAGCTTATGTAAGGTTCCATCCACTTCCTTAAATGAGCTATTTTTAAGTGGAGAAATATCCATCAAGAAAGCCACTGAAATCCAGGTTCCACCAAGAAAGCCTCAATTTGCAGGCCCAAATTAAACCAAGACAGGATCTTGCAGGGGCCTCAAACAAGGGCAACCCCAAGCTCTGGGATGGTCTGTGCCTCATGACCAAGCCCACAGCACAGCCCAGGGCTTGCTGGGGGAGGGCAGCAGTGACCCAGGACTCCCTGGACTCATCTGCCCTCCTGCAGCAGACTCTCACACCTGGCACGTCAAACTTGAGCTGCACTTGGCTCCTCAGACTGCTGGAAAGCTGTCAAGGTCAGAGCTGCCTGCAAGATCAAGGAAGCAGCTCAGGGAGAGAACAAAACCTGCAGGTGGGAGGGTGAAAACAAAAATATCACAAAGACAGGACACAAGTCGCCCTTGGGTCTCCTGTGGCCGAGAGGGTTTTGTTTTTTCCCTCCACACTGGGAATTCAGACTGCAGGACAGGTGGCTTTGTTTCCAGGAGAGGCACATTAGTGGCAACAGTGAGCACACTGCCCTGTGCTCCTTGGCAGCAGGAGCAGGCAGAGGGGTGCTCCCTTCCCCTGCTTCCACACAAGCACTGAGGGAGCATTGAAGGGCTGTGTTATCCTTGGCCTCTGCTCACACATCCCACGCGCTGGGACATGGCAGACAGGCAGGAAAACCTATTCATTGGAGATGGAGGGTAATGAACTCCATCGTTTTCAAGTTTATATATAAATGATCACAAAAACGTCAGGGAAACGCTTTTGCCTGGAAGAGCAGTTAGTGGGGGAGGCTTGTGGCAGGAGAAGCTCATCTACCGTGGAAAATCCATCCTGCAGCAGCATAATGAACAGCTCATTAGATTCCCTTTGTCCCTGGCATCCAGAACAAGCCCCCTGCTTTAAACCCACTGCAGGCAGAGCTCTCTGCCTTGTCCCAGATGCCTCATGGCACACGTTGGAATAATGTGGGCACATGCCTGGCATGCTGTCCTCCATCCACCAGAGCTGCTGTTCCCAGGGCCACAGCGAGTTTTTGGCATGCAACTTGCTCCCCCAAACCCAACAAACCAACTCCAAAACTGTGCTTGGAGTCGGTCTTGCATGGGTGTGAGGAGGGGGAAAGCAGAGGATGAGACATTCACAGGCAGCACCACAGGACTCCAGCTATGGCTGCTCATGTGCACACGGGCATTACAGAAATGATATGGATGTGAATCCCACCCTTTGAGAATGGCTGGAGAGCCAGAGAGAGAAAAGCTTTTACCAGAAGGCTCTGACTGTATTGTTTGAACCCCTCCTTGCAGGCCAAGAGTTCAGGGGCCTGGGCAGAGGGGAGCTGTGGGAGCTCCTTCCACACCTGCCTTTCCCTGAGCCCTTCCCCTCTTTTCTAAACAACTGGGATAGAGGGAGAGGACTGGAAAAGAGGACTGATCTCACACGGGAGGCTGCACCCCTGCCTTTGGCAGATCAAGGGCCAAGGCAGCCACTGCCCAGATAAAGGGCTGGGCATGGGCTGTGCCTGTGCATCCCCACTGGGCAAAGCAGGCAGGAGAGGGACCCCTCCCTCACCCCCAGGCCAGGTATAGCAGGGGGGCAGCAGGCAGGGACTGCAGAGATTCACCGAGATTCACGTGCTCCCCTCTGTCCCCTGCAAGCCCTGCAGTCAGAATGGGGGGTCCCAGGAAGCTGGAGCTCTCCAGAGCTTTGCCCAAAGTGAGCACAAAGAGGGACCTCCCCTGCCAGCACCACAGCCCAGAATCTCTGTGGGACAGCACTGGGGATGCTAAAGGATGGCCAAAGGGCCCATCTCCACCCCAGGACCTCTCCAGCCATTCAGTGCCACGACATCCAGTGGCCAAGTTGCCAGAGCAGGAGCAGGGCTGATTCCTCCCCTTGGCTGAGTCCCCTGCCAGAGCACAGCACACAAACTTCATGCTGCAGGAAGAAGGGCAGAAATTTTGCCTGGCATAGACACCCACCCCTTTTTTCCATTCGGCAGCTGTCACAGGACACTGATGGAAACAAGGATGGAGACTGTGAATTTCTTCCTAAGCTTATCCAGAGAATCTAGCAAAGCTGTTTCCCTTCCTCTTCCCACAGGATGGGAATGAGCAAGAGGGCAAGCATCTCATGACTTGCTCTGCCCTTGCCTCAATCCCTGTTCCAAGGAGCTTTGGTAACCCTGGCCGAGCCAGCAGCTTCCTCTGCAGCCGGTGCAGGGAGGGTTTGTTTGCTGGCTCTGGGCTTGGGCTGATGCCTGCTGGCTGCAAACAGCTCGGGCAACAGGTTTGTCTTTCCTAGAAGCTGGCATCTATGCCAAGCTAAACCATCAGTGGGAACAGGAAGAGAGACGTGGCACAACAAGAAGAGTAAAAAACAGGAATAAAAATTAAAAGCAGGTAAATCTTCAGTGTGGATTCCCTGCAAGGAGGCTGTACTTCTCCAGAGCTGACCAAGATCCAAGCCTCCAGTCCATCAACCAACAGTTTGTGCCCCTGTGGCCTGGCAGCTCCCCACCAATGATTAGCATGCAGACCCTGGAGCCAAGCTCAGAGTTTCCAGGTAAAGCAAAGCACCATAGAAAGGTCCAAACGTCCCAAGGGTCAAGTCACAGAGTCAATCCACTCAAAGTAGATGTGCAAGTTACTGTAAAAGAGGTCATCAGGAACTGCACAAGGAAACCAATATACCATGGGAGCAATTCTGGCTTGTGTTTTTAGTCCTCTGGACAAGAATGACTGCCAACTTCACAGCCAAAAGAAACAGAAGGGGTGAGATGACAACTCAGCCCTCTGTAGGGCAGCACTGTGACATGCAGCACATTTTGAAGCCACAATCAAGAACTGACCTGAATCCATAAAAGAGATGTGATTGCTGCTGGTTGACCACCTTTTGCAGACTTCCCTCAGGTTGTGTCACTGCTTCCAAGATCTGCTGATCAAGTACCAGTTTCTGTTCCTCCTCCTACATGTCAGCTACGACTAATAAAAGCCAAATAAGAGCTAAGCAGATGCTGCAATACAGGAAAGGCAACTAAGTGTACAAAACAGGAGAGACAAACACTGCAAACACGCTTGTGTTTGCTCCTGGAAGATCAGCATACCCCCACATTAGCCAATGAGATCTCAGCAGAACTTCCTAGCTGAGTGCTTCCTCTATTACTCAAAGTCTTGGCCGCAAGGCAGGTTACACACAAAAATAAACTACTAGAGCCAGCAAGGAAGAGCCCTCCCACACAGCGCTGACCAGGACAGACATTCTGGGCCAGATTCCTCCCCTTGAAGCATCTGCTCAGATGTTGTACCACGCCCCAGAGTCCAGCCCTGTGATTCTCTCTCCAAGGCTGCTCGGTGAGGACCACCTGTGCCTCCCCAAGTGTGAGCTGGGCTCACTGAGCAGCAGGGTGCTGCCAGAGCTGCTATTACCACGCTGCTGCTAATTGCTCAGGGACTTGTGACACAGGGTGCAGGAGATTCCCTCGACTGCCTTGAGCAGCCAGGCTTGCCAAAATGAATCACAGATCTACTGCATGTTTAAACTCATCCACTTCCTGGACACTGAGGGGGAAAGAAACCCCAACTTGTTAAAAAGGTTATGAAACTCGACGGATTCTTTTCTTTTTCTACCATGATTGATGCTGTCCCCAAAACCAGGTCATGGCATTTTGCTCCAAAAGGAACTTACTGCTGGGTTTGTTCCGAGTGCAAGAATCATTGCAAACACAGAAAAAAATCAGACTTTGGGCACTGAACAGGGTCTGCCAGGCTGCCTGTTCTCCAGGAGTTGCAGCCATCCTTGGCTCCAGCAGCTCCAAGCACGCACGAGATGTGCTCCAAAATCTTGAGATGGCAAATACTGGAAGACAGAGGAATCACTGCTCTACAGCTTCCCAGCAGAGGGACTCCCTGCTCTCATCCAGGCTCTGTGGCTGATGCTGGCAGAAGGGCAGCAGCAGGGCAGGCAGGGAAGAGCTGTGCTGTTGTTAGGTCTTATTTGAAGTGCTGCTCCATGACCTTCAGCAAATCTGGTCAAGTCCCATACCTCTGTTTCCTTCATCACCAAAAAAAATCCCAACCAAAACCAAAACTCACGATAAAAAAAGAAAACCAGGACTTTTACAGTGCTTCCTTCCTGATGCTTACCTGGCTGCATTAGCTCATGGAGACAGCATGTTTTGGAAGGGCCAAGTGTCATTGTTTATTCCTGTATTACAGATTTTGACACCTGTTCACAGTCACACTTGCAGGTCTGGCCTGCCCAGCCCCAGGTCAGCTCCTTGCACTGCTCGTGACCATCTTCTCCTGTTGTACATTCCTCTACAAGGCATTTCCAGGACGACTCTCAGCAAATGAACTGGTGCATCTCATTCTGGCAGCTGCTGACCGGTATTTGTGTTGTGCTGTCAACTCAGGACAGCCCAGAGCAGCCATGGCCAGGAGGGGCACGTGGGCTGGAACAAGGACAGCAGCCAGGAAACAAGCAGGTACTGGAAAGGTGACACCATGGGGCTTCTCAGCGCTGGAAACGGCACAGAAGTGCTGCTATTTGAGAAGATCATTAAGTCTGGCAAGGAGAGAGGATCATCCCCCCACAGCCCAGGGCACAGCAGAGGAGGCTGTGAAACTGTGGCAAAGCTTTGGGATCACTGCAAACCTGGAACATACACGCCAGAAAAGCTTCTGGGATATATTCCCCTTTCCTTTACCATCCCAAAGGTGAGGGGGTTGGAGGCTCAGAACTGACTGAACCACTGTAAGATGATGCTTTCCCAAACTGCTGAAGTCCTCTTGGCTGTACTCCAGGGCACTCGGTTTGCTTAGGGACCCCTTGTCCTCCCGAACCTGAGCAGGACACATGGAAGGATCTGGTTTCAGGAACATCAGTAATTATAGAACAGGGCTGATGAGGGAGGAACTCACAGAAACAGCAGCACCACTTCCCAAGGCAAACAGTGGGCACAGGGTGTTACAGAGCCAGAGCAGTGCTGCAATGGGACTCCAGGAAAGTGGCGACTGGAACATGCTGTGGCTGTGAACGGGGCGCTGCTGGCAGTCACTGGGGCCATAGTTTGGCAGTGCTGTGCACACCAGCTTAGATTTCCCCAAAGGGTCACTGGGACACCAGCAAGTGTGTCCACCACCACCTCTGCTTTGGATGGGGCAATCAGTTCCCCAGAAAAGCAGCACTGGGCTGATGAGTCACTCAGGATCACACACACACGCTGCTGTTTGGAGCCAAACATCCAGCAGGCCCCTGAGTTTTATTGCTAGGTTGCCAGTGCTCCCAGATCCAGGAAAACGCCCACAAAACCAGTAGCAAGCCTTCTCCTCTTTGCAGCAACAGATTTTAGATCCCATGGAAAAAAAAAATAAATCCATCAGCCTGTAGGTTCTGTTATGTTTACACTTGGACTCCCCAAAAAGTGCTACTTGGTTTTGTAGACTTTAGCAAAATATCCTGGGCAGCAGCCATGCGGCTCTGATCCCAGGATGCAGCTGACAGAGAGCAATTGTGCCCAGGCACAAGTTCCGATGATTCAGCAGGGCCAGGAACATGCGCAGCGAGACGGAGCGAGCAGATTGCTGTGTCTGCTGCAGCTCCACTTCAGCCACGGAGCAGGAAAACACAGGGGACTGCACATGTCTCCGTAAGAAAACCTCCAGAGAACACCAGAATGGCTTTTCCACACAAACTAGTACAACAGCCTTCAGGGAACTAGATGGGAATGCTGTTTCCTTACTATTTTTGGCGGCATTCACACAGCAATAGCTGCCTGGAGAACAGAGATTCCCCTGCCTTTTCAGCAGGGAAAGGAGCAGTGACCGTGTCACTGTGGTCCTGCCAAGACTCACAGTGTGCTCTGACCATTTGGATTTCTGCCCCAGCCCCCAGAAAACAAAACGTTTGAGCAAGGCATTAGCACCTTTCATAACATCCTCATGGCTTTGGCACCGTCTTGGGGGTACAGGGTGAGCCACAGAGCTCACAGTGAGCCAACAGCTATTGCTTCCTGACACAGCCAGCTGCTGGGAGCTCCGTGGGCTCCACAAGTTCATGCTCACCAATAATGCTTTTCCAGAGATCCCTGTGTCCCTAAGTTCCACAACAGAAGGCCTCTCCTGCAGACATGAGAGCTCACAGATATTTTCAGAGATGTGAGTCTCTGACCATCAGACCTCATGGGGTTAACAGCTTTCAAAAGGCAACATCTCTAGCAGAATCCATATAAACAACTTAAATGTGAAAAGCTGATTTGGGCATTTTCAGAAATATCACAGATTGAATTATGATGAAATCAAGAGTTGCATTAAAAATGTTTGTATCAAGTCAGGCAGGATAAGGATTTGAGCTTAGGTTCCCATCGGCAAGGTGACTGCACAAAGCATTGCTTATTTTGAAGCCATCTCACACAATCTCTGCCAGGAAAGGCCTGACAAAGCCTGTCCTAATGAGATAGGCATGTGTTTTACAGTAAAGTCTGTCTTAACAGCCCATCAAAGAAACACTTCCCTATCAGCTCATCTGCCCTTTCAGATCACCAGAACCATTCCCTGTCTCCATCCCACATCTACATTATGGGTTGAACATGCATGTTCTGGTTTTGCAGTTCCAAATTCCAGTTCCCAGAGAGGGCAAACCAGCAAATGCAGCATGATGGCAACAGCTCTGGGTAGCATGGAGGTTACTGGGCTGTGGCTGTCCCCCAGCCCCAGGGATGGGTTCTGGCTTGACCCAGCACCATAACAAATGCTTGCATTTCTGGCTTGTGCTTTCATCCTGCCACTTCCTCCTTGGTCAGGATTTCTCTGCAAACCACAGACTCCCTAAAACTCCAAACTTCAAGCAGAACCTGTCCATGAGGTCCCCAGGGAAGCACCACAACACACACATGCATTTCAGAGCCCTCTGCAAAGCCAAATGGAAAGACCTGACCAAAATGATCCCAGATGTTCACAAGCTCTTCACTAAACCTTGGAGAACACAGACATTTTCCAGACATCATGACTGAAACAGTGACTATTAGAGCATTTCAAGAAGTCATACTGAAACTATGATACATCTCCAGTCAGTTCTGCTTTGACCCCTTCAATCAAGCAGGACTCCAGTGAATGTCATCCCAAAACATATATTTTGGGGAAGATGCATTTCACAATCTCCTTGACCAAAAGGATTCATATTGGCATCAATCGTTCCACTCTAAACCCTGCTTTGGGAAAGTAATTTCCCAGGCATTCTGCCAAGGCAAGCACATTTCAGGGTATGAACAAAAAACCAAAACTAGTTCTACAGAAAAGTCCTATTTGTCCTCACTATGGAAATCACTTCTGCTTGCCCAGACTTTCCCAGAGTCTCAAAAATTACTGCAGCAGTGCTAGGCAGGGTATCTCTGCACAGAGACACTTCTAGAAAGAGCAGAGATTACTCTGCAGCACCTGATGAGAAGAAGCAACACAGCCCAACAAACCCGTGGGTATCAGTTTGTTCCTGCTCTAAGCAAGAGAGTCAACACAAACCACAAAAACCCTGACATCTCTAAAATGTCACAGTCAGGGCAAGCCAGGCCGGGCTCTGGCAGCAAATAACCTTTCAGGCACTGTAACATCATCTCACCCAATTAAAACATCATTTGCATGTCAGGTTCTGTTGTTCAAAGGAGCCCAAGAGTCTCTTGTTGTGCCAATTACTCAGTCTCCAAGAACATCTGCAGATTGCCAGTCCATAATTCAATAGCCACAGATGAAATATCCCCCAAAGGGCAACGAGATGTACTGTACAAAAATACATATTTGTCAAAAGGCATCCTGCAAGAAAGACAGAGCCCATCAACACCAGGAAGCAATTCTGTACAACAATGCTCTTCTGATCAGCAAAGCCTCACGGGGCTCACTAGAAAATCCTCCCCACAAGCTGTGAAGATCCTTGAAGTCTGTGTCTTGAATACCAGAGCAGAGACGGCGTAACAGTTGCACGAACTTGACACAGAAACCCACAACAGCTCAACACCTCAGACCTGTGCTGTGGCAAACACACACCCCCACAGCCACGTGCAGACAGCCTCAGCACTGCTGGGAGCAGCATCCAGGGGTGCAGACCACAGCGAGGACTTTCAGCAATCACCCCAGAGGTCTGTGGGCAGGATGGTGCCTGCCCGTGTCCATGCTGACCACCTCCTCCAAAGCCCTGTCCTGCCTCTGCCATGACCTGCTCGGCCTTGTCCAACACTCCAGACAGTGTGTGGGATCACTGGGTGACTGGTTACCCACTGCAGCCCGAGATTTCATGTGCCCTCCCCCATCTACAAGAGCCAATTTCAGTCATAAACATCAGTGAAATAATCAAATGTTATGTCACTATGCTTTGACAGCAAGAGCCAGCTGGGGAGAACAGGATTAGACCATGGTCCTCACAATGTATCCCTAAGGTAATCCATAAAGATCACATTCAGAAATTGAGCAAAAACAAGGTATAGAGTTTCAATTTTAAATGAAATTGAAGAAAGTTTAAGCTCATGGGTAAAGTGAGACTTGCTGAAAGCAAAACAAACCACTCTTTCCAGGCTCTCCCCACCCCAAGCTTTCAGAAGCACACTGTTCAGTGCCTGCATGTGAAGGGGAAGGGTTACCTCTGTGCAGCAGCTGTCCCCGTCTGCCTGTCGCCGACAGCCACCGCTCAGTCACCATGTCAGCGTGGAGAGACGCGGCCCGGAGCGATCTGCAGGGGGACAGAGCACGAGTTTCCACGGCTGTGCTGAAGGCCAGATATTTATGCTGCTGGGAGCACTGGGCTGGGTCCAGCAGCAGCTCTGAAATTTAAACACACACTCCCTCTTTCGCACGCTGAAACCCCGGGCCAGGGCGACTCCGAGGGGCCGCTGCCACAGGCGGTCGCAGCGTCGGCCCCAAGATCAGGAGGCAGAGCAAACCCTGAGGTGTCCCAGCAGAGACAGCCCCAACCCCTCATCAGGGATGTCACCTTTGCTTTATGTCACCTGCTGCCAGAGGCTGAGGACCATGACCTTTTAAGACAAGGCACAAAGTTGATGCTAGGGAAAGGTCTATGGTGGCCATAGGGTGGCTTGTTTACTCAGCTTCTTAATCCACCTTCAGGAGGCTGCCAGAAAGTTCCTGCAACTTTAATGAACTTCCTCTTGGGTGGCTGAAACTTAAGGATTCAACAGAGTTCATTCACTCTTCTTGGTTTTCCTGATAACTTGCCTTGTATGAATTTCAGGCTCAAAAGAGAAGGAAGAGACCGATGCTGGAAAAAAATGGCTTATGAGGCTTTGAACTAGAGGACTTAGAGAAAATATGTCCTATTTTTAGACAGTTATGCAGACTAACTGGACTAAAACATTAAACAAAGATGCTGTGACATGATGCTATTTGCACCCACGTACCCTCCTTGACATTACCCAGGCTTAGCTGCTCCTCCCACTGCGACGGAAAAGCTCCGTTTTGTATCGCTGCCCTTGACATGGGATAACTTGTGACACCACTGAGAACCAGCAACAAACCAGCAACAAACCAGCATTGCCAGCCCCTTCCAGGATGGGCAGCTCAGCAGTGAACTGTGAGTGCTGGGCTGAGAGTGAACCCCCAGTGCTGCTCACCCTTCCAGGTCTGACATGGCAGTGGCAGCTGCAGCTGCTGAGGAGAGGATGAAAACAGAACACGAGGGCTCTGCTGCAAAAGCTGAGGATCCCAGCACACTGGCCTGAGTGTGGAGGGTGTTCCCTACAGGATCAAGCAGCTCAGGTGCATCCAGGGGAGGGCACAAGTGTGAGATCCAAAAATATTACCCTTGCACAGGAGCATCAATCACACCAGGATCATCCAGTCAATGACATCAAAGTCACATCCCCTTGAAGGCAGTGATTGCCCCTGTTTAAAGGCAGGGGCTGAGGACAGCCCACGCAGAGCTCTGCTGAGCACGGATCCAGCACCAGCCTCTGCCTCAGTGGAGCCACAAAACCACCCTCAGGAGCTTCACTTTCACAGCACAGCAGGTTCCTCATCCCTTCTCTCCCAACATGGAAGACAGTTTTTCTAAACAATCCCGACAAAGTTTCTCTTCAGTCTTCCTGACAAAGAACAATACTAAAGTCATTCCAGCCCCACTGGCACATCCAGGAGTTGGTTTTCTCCACCTCCACCAGCAATAAAGCTCATCCCGATTCAGTAACAAAGCACCAGCCTTGACACTGTCAACGAGGGCTGAATCACATGCAGGGAGTGCACAAATCACACCCTGAACCCTCTCCCATTGCAGACTGGAGCGCATTGCTGCTGCTGCCAGAGAGCTGAGAATTAGAACTAAATGACTGGCTCACCTTGTCCTGCTCACAGCTAAATGTCAGGACATGCCCATCACACCACACACAAGGCAACGCTTGCACCAGCTCAGCAGGGCATGGAGGGAACCTGCCAGCACATCCCACCTGGATGCTTCCTCTGGTGTCTCTGGCTGACACATGGCAAGTCATCAGAAAAACTCCCACCTCAGCCTGGAGCACGTTTGTACAGAAGAGGATTCTCTGCTGAAGGCAACAAGGGATTTGCATGGGGAGGGCAGGAGGAGAGAAGAGTGGAGCAGAAACAAGAAACAGGACGTGGGCTGCCTCAACCTGCAGGTTGCTGGTTCAGAGACCAACACTGCAACCAGCCCTGGGACTCTGATTCACAGGGCAGACACTGCTCAGATCCCTCTGCATCATCACAACAGGCATTGTCCGGAGCCTACGGCACATCCGATTCCTTCCCACAAGCACGTCCTTTATCTGGGATCTCAGGGAAAGTGGGAGCAGAATGTGGAGATATGAGGGATGAGAGAGGACTCTCAGATCCTTCCTCCTCAAGCAGCCCCTCACCGGGTGCTCTGCTGAAGGTCCATCCTGATCCTCTTGCTTCTCCTCCTTCCAGCCCCAGATCCCTGCAGTGCCTGGTACCCTCGATCCCCAGGCCAATTCCCCCTCCACCACCCCACCCTGGCACAGAAGACGGGCACGCTGTGCCCCCAAGCCTCCTCCTGTAGGGGCCACGTCCCATCCTCAGTCTCCCCTGATCTCCCAAGCAGGGGCAACTACAGGAACTACAGCCTGAACCCTAAAGTCACCGATGCTCCTCGCACCCACGTCCCCTCTGCACCAAGCCCTGGCTGTCCCTCACATCCCTGTGTCCCAAACCCTGACTGTCACATCCTCAGCCGCTCACACCCCC
>VZRZ01000915.1:124586-134640 GCA_013398175.1 Climacteris rufus
CCGGGGGCCTCGCGCCCGCGTCACCACGGCAACGGCCCCGCCCCTCCGCCGCACCGCACCGCACCGCCCCCTGCCGGGAGCCGTCCGCACGGCGTCCCGTGGAGAGCGCGGGGCCTCATGGGAACTGTAGGCGCTGCTGGCGGAGCACGCCGGAGGCGGGGCGGTCTGAGGGCGGGGCGCACTGGGGGCGTGGCCTGCCGGGGGCGGGGCGTCCTGAGGGCGATCAAAGATGGCGCCCGCCAGGCGCCAGCCCCCGTGGCTCCGCGCTGGAGGAGCCCGCGCACCATCCGTGACCCCTCGGCCCCAGCAATTTGCACCGCAGCCCCCACGTTCTTTGACAGAAGACAATAGTCCAGCCTCGGGGCACAGCTGGGGAGGGCTCGCTCTGCCCAGAAAACCCGTGCAGAGTGGTGGGATCCTGTGGGCAAGTGGTCCGGCCAGGATGGCGCGGGGCAGGCAGGGACCCCCGCATGGGGACCACACAGGGCTCAGGGCCACCGCACTGCGTGGGGAAGGGTGAGGTGATGCATTTGACCCGCAGCCCCTCACCGCCCGTGCCCCCGCTGTGCGTCAGCGCGGCCGCGTGGGACTGGGCCGGGGCCACCCCACTGCCCCGGGCACACTGAGCGCTTTGTCCTGGGCCCGTGACCCATTGGCCACGATGGAAAAAAACAGAGAGAAACACTGTGAGACTGTGGCAGCGCCGGGAGGAAGCAGATCATAATCTCCTCAACGAACTCAGCTCATCTTGAGCAACTGAGCCTGGATGGGGTTGGTGCAGAGCTCACTCCCAGGGCCTGTTCCAGAGGACCCTGGCTCTGTGCCCCAGAAAATAAAGACCCCAAAGGCACAGGTGACTGGGACTGTATTTATATAGAGGTGCTTGGAAAAACTAAACCAAATGATGGTGTGTTACTGGTTTTTTTTTGTTTTGTTCTGTGTCCCTCTTGGCCCTCCACAGACCAACCCAAAATCTGCGGGTGGAGCCACTTTTCACAGGTTGTGACTGATTCCTTTCAAAGGACTCTTTCACACGGGGAGGAATCCAAACCTGGCACTGCCATGGAGAGAGGGCTGGTGCCTGCAGGGCCACTAGTGTGTGGGGCTGGTCAGTAGGCAGCAGCTCCAAAAGTTTTATTGCTCCTTGGTTTCTGCTAACTCTCAGTGACTCCAGTACTAACAACCACCATCGGGGAACACAGGGGTAGCTGTAGTTAGGGACGCCCCAGCTGTGGTGTGGGGGTGACAAGAAGGCCCTGCTTGGTCAGCTTGGGCATCCCTGGCAGTGACCATGGCAAGGCCCCACACCCTGGGGCACAGAAGGGTTGTAGTAGAAAGCAAGGGGGAACTGCAGCCCTGGACCACACAGTCCTGACCCACCAGCATCTCTTTTTTAGTGCAGGGTGGAAACCAGAGCGCAGGGAGTGGAAACCAGAGCGCAGGGAGTGGAGTCCAGCAGCCCAGAGGAAATGGCCCCACTGCCCTCTCCGCAGCCTGGGCTGCTTGAGCCTCCTGGCACGTGGTGGCTGCAGCCCCCTCCTGATGGAAAGAGCAGCACTGCTGCCTTCTGCAGTCCCCTGTAGGCTCTGTGCTGGTCCCCACTTTGGCTCCATCCAGAGATGGCCAAAGTGACCAACCACTCGGAGGGACAAGCTGAGCCCCACCATTCCCAGCTGGGCTCTGCCATGCTGGTGGGTTAATTGGTGGGCTCTGTGGCCATGGTGTCCACATCTGGAGATGGCAGCACGCTGCTGTTCCCACCGTTGCTCACATTTTCCTTGCTGTTTTCTCTCGTGGGGTCACTGCCTTTATCCTCCACTCTCTGCTTGAGTTTGAGGGAAGAATCTCTCCGGGACAAGAGGGGCTGGTAGCCAGCAAAGACTCCTCCACTCACGTTTGTTCGCTTTTCTGGGGGTGGACAGAAAAGGAGAGTTGTTTACCTGGGGTCCAAACTGACTGTTCAGCTGAAACAAAGATTTGTGGAGTCTCTCCGAGTGAGAGGAAGGGTATCTTCTCTGAAAGAGGAGAGTCCTTCTGGCCCACAGATGCCCACAGAGGGAAAGATGGGTGGGGGACTGGGCTCTTGCCCCAGCATGGCTGTGCTCAGGAGGGACAGGGAAGGGTGGTCAGCTGGGTCAGTTGGTCTCCTACCTCCTGGCCCGATGGGGTGCATCAGTCGGTTCATCTGGACGTTCCAGTGCTTGACGTTGGTGCTGGCCTGTCGCAGCTTCCGCTGGGCCACCTAGCAGGGGATGGAGCAAACGGGTCAGATGGTGCCCCACTGACCTGGGACCATGGGCATGGGATTCCCTTTCCTGGGTAAGCCTGGACTGGAGGTTTCCCCTGGGATGAAGACCCAGCTCACCCTCCTCTAGGCCTTCTGCTTCTCCTTCAATCCTTCCCCCTTCACACACTCCCACTGTCAACATCCCTTTGGACACCAGCGCTGTGTCCCTGGGGCAGGACAGGCTTGTCCTGTCTCAGCCACTGCACCATCCTGTGCCTGCACATGGCACAGCTCAGAACCCCCTGAGGCAATTCCAGCTTGGTCCCCAAAGCTGCTGGGTCCTCCCCAGAATGGACGTGACTCTGAGAGGGCTGGGAGGACCCATGGGTTCACTGTGTGAGGAGATGTGGCTCTGATGTGATGCTCACCATGACATCTTGGTCCACCCGCTGCCTGTTCACTCTCACTTCTTCCAGCTGCTTCTGGGCCTCTTCCAGACACTTGTTCTTGTTCTCCATCTCCTGCTTGAGGACTTGCTTCTCCCGCTGAGTTTTGATGATATATTCTTCTTGCTCCTCCTTCAGCTTCATCAGCTGCTTCAGCTTCTCCTCTTCCTCAGCCAGTAGCCTGACAATGAAGAGCAAGGGGTGAGAACGTCCCTCTGCCACTTCACCCACCAGCTTCCCCTGTCCCTGCCAGCATACTGGGAAGTCACCAGCACACCCCAGTACCCTGGGAGCACATTCCCCTGCCCAGCTGCTGCCCTGGGGCTGCCTGAGGTGGGGGAGGGATGCCCTGGTCCTACCTGGCCTGTGCATATCTCACAGCCTCCTCGTCCTGCCGCGCTTTCACCTCCTGCTGCAGGGCCTCCTGCAGCCGCTCCTGCATGGCCTCCAGCTCCACGATGCGCTTGCGCTGTCGCTCTGCCTCTGCCTCCTTCAGGACCATCTCTGCCTGCATGGAGGCGCGAGCCTGCGGCGGGGACAGGAGCAATCAGCAGCCTGGGCCACCACCGCTGTCCCCAGAACACACTCGGCCCCACTGGCTGGAGCGGGCCAGAGCAGGGACAGCCCATGGTGAGAGGTCCAAAGCAAAGCTCTTTCCCTGCCCAGGAGGCAGGCCGTGTCACTTGGAGCCAGTGCTGGCTGCGAGGTCAGAAATGGGCTCCCTAGCCAGCCTGGCACCAGCACGTGCCTCTTACTGCCCCCCAGCTCCAGGCCCTCAGGGCAGGTTGTCCTCATCTCCTGCTCAGAGGGATCTCAGGCATGGCAGAGCTCAGAGGTGATGGATGGCAGCAGCATTGCACATCCCAGCCCTGAGCTGCCCCAAGCAAGGGAAAGAGAAGGAAGCACCCACCCTGTGAGCACCACAGCCCATGGCAGGACACCCCACGGGGTGCACCCACCTGCTCAGCCTCCCGCAGCTGGATCTCCAGGGTCCTCTGCATCTCCTCGTGCTGCTGCCTCCGCCGCTGCTCCTCCTCCTGCAGCAGGATCTCTGCCTGCCTCTGGGCCTCCTTGAGCAGCTCCAGCTCCTGCAGCTTCCTCTCCTTCTCCTCCTGCAGCTGCTTGAGCCGCTGCGTCTCCTCCTCCTTGGCCGCCTTGCGCTGCTCCCGCTGCTCCCGCTGCTCCCGTCGCTTCTGCTTCAGGTCCTTGTGCAGGGACTTCTTTCCCTCAGCCTGCAGCCGGATGGCTGTCTGGATGGCTGGAGAGGGAGCACACGGTCAGTGGGGACACGGAGGGGGGCACGGGGAAGCTGGGGAAGGGGCGTGGGGTGGGCACAGACCGAGCGTCCACTCCTGGCGCTGCCGGGTGTCGGAGGCGCTCATCTCGTAGGTGCGGGACGAGGTCTTCACACAGAACATGCACCTCTTCCCATCCCGGTCTGGCAGCACCTGCAGGGAGAGGACACAGCACAGCGTTACCCCAGGACACAGCACAGCATTACCCCCTGCAGCCCACCTTATACCCCTGTCTTCAGCCACAGGACTGGCTCTCCCACACTCATGGATGTGAAATCGTGTGTCTTGGGTCTCCCTGGGGTCTGCAGGGGATCTCCCAGGTCTCCTGACCCCAGCCTAAGCATGGGCTGTACCTCCACGCAGCAGTGCTTGTCCAATGTGATGCTCCCCTTCTTCTCCTTCCGTTCCTCGCTCATGTAGTAGGACAGGACACTGGGCTTCAGCATGAACCACCGCTCCGACCAGTTCCTCCTCAGCTGGCCCTTCTTCCAGAGGTAGCCCTGTGCCCGAGAGACACTGGGATCAAAACTGGGCTGGGGGCAGGACAGGGCTTGTGCCCCAGGCTATGTGGGCTCCTTGCCTGTTTGAGCACATCCTCAATGACCTCCTGGTACACCTCCTCCACGGCCATGCTGACAGCCTCCTGCTCGATGCCCCGCAGGAACCGCCCCGAGTTCACCATGTCCAGGAACTGCCAGACCGTGAGTCCGCCCTGGCCCTGCGGCTCCTGGGACAGGTACTCATCCAGCTCGCAGGAGTTCAGCTCCACGTTCATGGCTGTGCAGATCTTCTTCAGCAGGTACTCCACCTGTGGGGATGGGGAGACTCAGCAAAGGGAAGAAGCCAGAGTTGTCCCCACCCCACTGACCCATTTTGGAGAGCCCAAGGTCAAATCTCTCTCCAGCCTGGAGATGCAGGACCCCAATCCCATCACCTCTTGTGATGGCTGAGGTCCTGGCCAAGGCATTCCAGGCAGCAGGCTGGCTCAGGAGGTTGGAACTCAGTAAGAACTTGACCACTACTGGGATGTTTTTCCTTTTAACCCCAAGGCTGGGATGTTTTGGCTGGTTTGTCTGCGGAGCAGGAAAACTGTAGCAGTCAAGAGCCTGAGGGGGTACAGGCCAACACTGTTAAAGCCCATGTACAGCCTGCAAGGCCAGTGTCTCACAGCACCGCTCTGCTTCCCAAAAATCACTTTGGGGAGGAGCAGGGGTCCCTACAGAGATGAGCATCAATTTAAAACTGCAAATAAAGTGCTTTTAAAAAGAGCCAAGATGGTTGACGTGATGTGGGGAAGATTTATTTCAGCTCAAGTTTTGCTGCCAGCTCTCCTCTGCCCACGATCTGGGGACCAAGACCAGTGGGTGAGCAGGGAGCCACGCAGGAAGGTGACATGTAGCAGTGTCCCCACACCCAGCTGGATTTTTTTAATGTCATTTAACTGTGAGAAGGACAAGAATGCAGTTGCTCAGGATGATTCAGTTTTTCATGGTCTGGGGAACAGGAAACACCTCTCCCAGGGCACAGGAAGTGCGGTTGCCCTCCTACGTCTGCACAGCACGGCGCTTCTTGCCTTTTTTCTCCTCTTTTTTTTTTTTATTTTGATTTTTCTGCTGATCTCAGGAGGTTGATGAGGTAGAAGGCAACAGCAGCCGTTTGCCCAGCCGAGTTCCTTCTGCTGAGGCCACTCTTGGCTTCTGCGCTTGTGCCCCCCTGCTCACGGGGGTTTGATCTGACCCCAGAGAAAGGGAGAACCTTCCCCGCTAAATGCTGTGGAATTTGGGGATTTGGAGATTACTGCCAGAGGCTTTTCTTTGGCTGGCACCTCACCCTTAATGTTCTGGATGCTGGGCAGGGGCTGAGCCTGTGGCACTGGCCATGGAGCGGGACAGCCAGGCCTGCTCTGCCATTGCCCTCTGGGCAGGAGAGGCTCCAGCATTTTGGGGGGGTCTCCCCTCTAAAATCCCCCCTTCTCCCTGGGCAATGGGGGTGGCTGTGGTCACAGCAGGGGGTGCCCAGGGCAGACAGCCCCCTTGTCGCACCCCTGACCTGCTCTCTCCCACCCCTGGGAGCACCACATCTTGCAGGATGCAGAGGGACATGCCAGGAAGTGATAGCAGGATGTGTCAGCCACACATGGGGCCCTGGAAGGACAGGGATGGGGGCAAAGGCAGGTCCTACCTCATCTGGCACCATGACAAGAGGGTATTTGTCTTCAGACAGAAAGTTGAAGAGACACCAGAGCTTGAAAGCGTCTTGGTGGGACACGACGCTGTTCCCGTTCCGGTCGGGTTTGTAGTTCTTCTTTGCCGTCAGGGTCCAGCAGAGCTCATCAAAGTCTTCTTTGACAAAAGCACCTTCCTCCACCTGCAGGCAGGATGAGGGTGAGCAGGGCTATGGAGAGGAGTTCTGAGAGGGGAAGTGCTGTAGGGAAGAAACCCTCACTCCTAAAATCTCCTGTCCCTGCCAGTGAGAAGGACAGGGTGGTCTGGAGCACCAGCAGGAACCCCGTGGTGCAGCACATGCAGGACAGTGTGGTGCTCTCCAAGCCCACCTCCCCAGTGCCTCCATGGTTTTGGGGTTCTTGTTATCCCATCTGACCACAAAGAGGAACTGGGGAGCAAAGGGAAGTGCTGGCCTGAGGGCAGGCAGCAGGAATGGTGCCTCCACCAGCCTCATCCCCGCTGCTCTCATGGTTCTGTAGCCATGTCCTGGCACTGTGAGCTGCCCCAAGCAGCAAGTTTGGTGCAAGTGGGTGAACTGTGGGCTCAGAAGAGTCCTGGCTGTCCCTGGGTGCTCCATCCCAGCTGTGTGAGCCACGAGCCACCAGCACAGGAACAAACTGCAGCCTGCAGCAGCAGAGCTGGAGGAAAGCCTTCGGGTGGCAAAAGCTAAAAGCACCTCTTACTAGGAAAATCCACTTCCCCCTTTCAGGCTGCCTCTGGGATTTTATTTACCATGGTGAAACCAGAAGAAGAGGGTTTAAAGATCATCTCCCAAAGAACCACGTGGGCAGCTGGACTCTGTAATGGGGAGATTGGACTGGGCTGACCTTGGGCAGAGGGAGCTGGGGAAGGCTCTATCCTTGCTCACTGCAGACCAGATCCCTGCAGCCAAGATCACCATTGCTGGGCAGCTCCTGACCAGCTCTGGGCAAGCCAAAGGTGGGCACAGGGATGGGGACTGGCACTGGGACTGACATGGGACTGGCACTGGGACTGGCACAGGGACTGGCATGCCAGGAGAGCCGGGGGACCGAAGGGTTACTGCACCCAGCTCTGGCCCCAGCACACAGTGGAAGAAAGCTGTCAGTCATTGTTCCTCCCCTCACATGCCTGGAGGAAACAGCACCCACAGACAAACCTCTGGCTGTGCCAGACAAAGGTGTCTTTGAACCGCGGAAAAAAGGGAGAAAGCCCCTGCCCACCCCAACTCTGCTCCTGCCCCAGCACATCATCCCCCTCCCTCTCCGCCAAATGAGGTCACACCTCAAGTTTGAACAGTTGGAGAGGATAAAAGGGGCTGATTTCTCTTTCTGAGGCCTCCAGGAAACGTGGGCAGAGATGCTGCTCCGTCCAGAGCCATGATGTAAAAGGATGACTTCATCCTTGCCAAGGAGATGCCGAGTGTTAAACATTTCTCACTCATTTTGGCATTCACCTGAGCAGTCCCCATCTCTCTATGCCCTCTTTCCACTCATCAAGGCAAGTGATTCCGAGAGCTAAGGAGAGCAGAGCTGTGGGGCTCCTGTGCTATCCAGGAGCAGCCCAAGCAGCCCAGTGCCTCCACCCGAGGTGCAGCAGGTCGGGGGGATGGCCAAGCAGCTCACCTTATCCAGGATGTACTTGTTGAGGTAGGGCATGTAGCCCTGGCTGGACACTGGCCCATCATCATCATCACGGAAATGCTCTTCCAGCGCCACGGGATCGTGGGGGATGCACAGCACCGTGTACAGGTTGTGAGACAGCACCTGGCCAGGCACGAGGGGTGGTGAGAAGGTGAGCAACCTCCAGCCCTGCCCCAGCACATCCCCAAGGTGCCACCCCCTCACTCACCCCCACGGGGACTGTGCCCTGCGTGGCAACACCTCCCTGCAGCCCCAGCATTGAGGCAGGGTTTGGTTTTGGCAGAGGGACAGGGCATCACTCCCAAAAATACCTTAGAGAATCATTTAGAAACAGGCAAAAATTGAGGATTTTTCCACATTAGTTTCTTTTCTTGGCACATGAGGAACTTTTTTAAAAGGGCTGTTTCAAACCTCTCAGAGTGAACCAGGGCTCGCTCTGATCTAGAAAAGCTGATAAGCCACCCTGAGCTGTGTGTTTGGCACAACCACAGCCCAGCCTTGCAGCAGCCACTGTCTGCCAGGAGGCACAGAAAGATGGAAACGTGAAAATAGAAAAGATTTATAAGAAACTAAGAAAAGATTTTGTTTGGAGTGGAAGCAAACAGTGGAGATCTGAAGACACACCGTCTCCAGAAACACTCAGCAAGACTCACCAACAGCCTGTTTTTGTTCAAATGCCCCAAAACAAAGCGTGTTTGGAAGCTCACAAATTTCCCACGTGCTGGAAAGCCCAGAGCAAGGCTGCCCACAAGCACCACCAGTATTTCTGGCTTGTGATGCTGGGGAAGGTGATGCTCTCCTTGCCTTTACCTCCCAGAAGCTGGAGATGGTTGAACAAGTGTCCCATACTGACACTGCCCCACTGCACCAGGATCTGCACGTGCAGCTTGTCAAGGGTTCCAGAGAGGGGCTGGAGGAGATGGTGCAGCATCCCTACTCCTCAGTGCAGGGCTGGAAATCTCCTCCCAGCAAGAGTGGAGCCGCCGGAGGCCACGGTGGCTGCTGCAGCTGGAGACAGTTCTTGCTTGACCAGATTTTCTTTCTCTTTTCCACCCTCTGGACTGATGGAATCAGCGGGACTCCGCCCTGTGCTCACACAACGGGGCTGTAGCCCTGAGCACTGCTGCCATGGCTGTGCCTTTCGGGGTTCAGTGCAGCCCTGGGATAGCCCATGCCACAGATATGGAAAGGGCTGGGAACACCATGGACATCCTCCAGGATGGTCACAAATCCATCAGAATGAATTCAAAGTTTGGGAATCATGTCCTGTTCCGTGTTTCCAACATGGGCCCTTGTCCCCATCCCTTGTCCCTCCTCTAAGAGCACCCCAAAAAGTCCTGGGAGATCTCACAAGTGACCCTGGCTGTGGTGAACCCCCTGGGCCCTTCTATCCCTCCTGGCACCCTGCGACCTGCAGCCCCTCTGCTCACAGAGCTGTCACTGACAAACTGGGAGGAAAGCCCTGGCCTGGCCAGTGGTGGGGTGACTGAGCACAGGAGAGGTGTGGAACCCTCCCAGGCTCTGAAACAGTGACAGGAATGGGAAAACAACGGTGGGGAAAAGGGAAGGGGTGCTTCAAGAGAACTTTGCTGGTACAACTTTTCCCCTGTGGCAGGCAGGGCATGGCCGGGGGGCCCAACTCCTCTGAGTGCCCTGAATCCCTCCAAGCACCAGCCTGGCTGCTCTCCACGCTCTCCCACCGCTGTCACACCCACCACCCGTGACCAGAGGCTCCCCAAAGCACCGGGGCAGTGCTCGGTATTTCCTGCCCCCTGCCACACCCCACATCCCATCCCGCACCTCCAGCCCGGCCGGGGAGGTGCCATGGCACTGGGAGGACAAACGCTTATCCAGGAGCAGGGCTGGTGTGTGCCTGGGCTGGGAGCAAAACTACCCAACAGCTCTGGGTGCACAGCACCCGACCGCAGGCTGTCCTTCCTTCCTGTGCACACACACACACACACACCTACCCTCCCCGAGGTGTCTGCACACCCTCCGTGCACAGAGGTGCCCCTGCACCGAGCCCAAGCTGTGCCCTCACCCTGGGAACCCAGAGCTGTGCCCTCACCCCGGGAACCCAGAGCTGTGCCCTCACCCCAGGAACCCAGAGCTGTGCCCTCACCCTGGGAACCCAGAGCTGTGCCCTCATCCCGGGAACCCAGAGCTGTGCCCTCATCCCGGGAACCCAGAGCTGTGCCCTCACCCTGGGAATCCAGAGATACCCTGGGAACCCAGAGCT
>VZRZ01000915.1:136607-147286 GCA_013398175.1 Climacteris rufus
TTTTTTTTTTAAGGGACATGCTGCAGAGCCTGAGAACTTCACCAGAAGCAGCGTGGAGGCAAGCACAAGGTGTTATTGATCTTAATACTTCACCATTCCTCCGCGGAAGCCCGGGGGGATGCAAAGCAGCCCCGCGCTTGCTCTGCCCCTCGCCGTCCCCCGCCGCCCGAGCTCCGCGGGGACTCACCTTGAGCTGCGATTTGGAGACTTTGCCGCTCTTCTCCACGTCCAGGGCGGTGAAGGCGTACCAGATGGACTTGAGCAGCTCCGCTCGCAGGTCCATGGCTGCCGGCGGCGGCGGCGGCTCTGCCGAGCCCGCGGATCCGGTTCCTGGAGCCGCCCGGGCGGGCGGGACGCGGGGCGGGAGCGCCGCCTGCTCGGGGCGCCCCGGGAACCCCCCGGGCTCCGTGGCCGCTCCCCGACCCTGTGCTGAGCTCGGCCCAGGCATCCAAAACTCCGTCGGTGTTTGCGTTTTGGGGAGAGGAACCCGCTGCCTTTCGGTCGCACCAGGCGAGCGGGGACTCAGCCTGCGGCGTCCTCCCGGGTCGTGCCCGTTCCGTGCCCACAGAACCCTCATCCTCTGCACACTCCTTCGGGATGTCCCAAAAACGACCCACCCGACTGTCCGGAGCCTGTGCAGGGCTCAGGTTTACCGCTGGACTCGATGATCTCGAAGGTCTTTTCCAGCTCTGTCCACCCGGTGCCCGGGGCAGCAGAGGGGCTGAAGGCACCTGCGGGTGCAGAATGCCGGCCCAGGTCTCTCTCCTCAGCTCAGGGGGCTGTAGAATGCATTCACAGACACAATTCCCTAAATCTAGGCTTGCAGGGGTCCCGGGAAGAGCCAAGGTCTGATTTGAGGTTTCAGACACCTCGAGATTTCAGGCACCTCTTAAGCCCTCAAAGATACGCACTGAGGGCACAGAGGGTACAGATCACCCTGCTCCTGGTTCTCCTCTGGGACACTTGCTTTGGCAGGACATGCTTGGTCAATCCCACAAATCTCAACTTCCTTAATGCTTACAGCTCTGCAACAGTAACATTGATCCCCCCTCCCAGCCTCCACCAAAGAGAAGGGGACTCCTTTTAAAAACAACAATTTTAAATTTGTTTTTATTTCAACTCAGCATTTACATCCAGGTCTAGCTCAGCTCCTGACAAGTGCTGGCTGCTCTGCTCCACAGCCAAGCAGTCTGCCATGGAAGCTTTGCTTGAGAACGGAGTGTGACAGAGATGGAAGAACCTGTCAGAGCCAGCCCAGTGCTGGCTCCAATGGCAGGAACTGCTCACCCTCCACACCGAGCTCAGGACAGGCTGGGCTTGCTCTGATGGGCCTTTATTGCTCCTGTGCATGTGCTGCCCACTTGCCCCTGAGCTGGAGGGGTGGGCAAGAAGGGAGCTGTTGAACCATTCCTAGAGAGAGAGGGCAGAAGTGCCTCTGAAAACAGGGCTGCTGCTCAGAGCCCAGCAGAAGGCAGCAGTCCAGTATATTTATTTGCCCTCCCTCCTTGGAGAGAAGAGCTCTTCAGACAGGGTCACCCCAGCAGCCCTGTCAGCGTCCTGGCCCACACGGGGCACACGCTGGCACTGGCTCAGACACTGTCCCTGCCCCGTGTCCTGCCTGTAGCACCCAGCACCCTGCACACAACAGGCAGGGGCTGCCATTCCCCCTGCCCCAGTGGCTCTGCAGGCCTCAGCTCCCTGTCCCAGACACGGCTGTGTCAGGCGGCACCGGCTCGTAGTGGATGACTGCTGTGGCCACGCCGAGCGCTTCCTCCAGGCTCTGCTGCTCTTCCAGCTGGGGGAAGGAAGGGAGAGAGGGTCAGTGAGGGCTGAACCCCCAAAAGGCAGCTCAGGGCAGCTCCCAGCAGGACAGAGGGGCTGGGGGGGTGACACAGGTGTGAAGCAGAGGGGCAGACAGGGCTGTTTACAACACAGCATCCTGCAATCCCAGGAGGACGTCCCTGCTGCCCCGTGCACAAAGGGCATCTGGGAATTAAGGAGCAAGGCCCCCAGGCAAGCAGAGATGTAGCAGGGCAAGAGGGCAAGGGCTGCAGGCAGCAGGTGGCTGGGGAGTGAAGGGGTGCAGTACCTGCACAGCGATGTGGGTGCCGTGGGGGGTGGCCAGCAATGCCACCTGCTGATGGCAGAGCGGGGCGATGTCCGAGTCCTCTGACACGACTGGCCCAGAAGCGACTATGGTCACCTGGGAGAAGTTCAGATAATCATATTTTCACAGAAAATGCAGTTCTTTTCTAGCAGAGGAAGCAGAGAAAGCTTTGTCTGTACCTCCTGTGTCTCGGTGCCATCGGTGCTGGCCACAGCCACAGCCCCACTGTCACCAGCTGCCAGCCGCCCCTCGGGCATGGCGAGCGCCGCGCTCTGCGTCACCACACTGATGGCACTGCCCAGGGCCTGCAGCTCTTCCTGTGACAGACTGACCTGGGGGATGACAGCAGATGCTCAGAGGGTCTTAGGCAACTCCTGAGTTTAGCAATGCATTGGTCTGGGCAAGGAGGAAACAGTCTCTCCACAAGACTCAAGGCACACAGAGCTCCAAGGACTTTGCCCAGGGCCATGGACAGAATCAATGACAAGAACTCAAGAGCTTGGGTCTGCAGCCCTCCCCCTTCTACCACAGCTCCCCTCCCCATTCAGCCTCTTCTCTCCTCACTGGACAGGGACAGCCTGTGCACTGCAGCAGCAGGAGCATCTCAGGCCAAGAGGAAAGAGGTCACTCGTGGCAGCTGTTTCCTTTGCCCTGTGCCACAGAAGGAAGTTTTTTCCAGTCAGCACAGGGGCAGCTGGTGGAGGGAAGTACAAGAAAAGCACTGCTGTATACAAGCAGTGATGACAAAACATCTCCAAATCCAGCTTGTGTCAGCAGAGCTTGGGAGCCAAGGAGCCAAGGGCTGCCAGTCAACACACAAACACCTGGAGACCCCAGCAGCAAGGAGGGGTGCCAGGAACAGAAACCCTCCAAATCAAGACTGCAGCAGTGGGTGAGGCTGTAGGAGGGAGCCCTCAGGGCAGGCAGAACCCAAGAAGCCCCAAGGTCTGAGAAAGTGCTGAAAAAAGGCGCTGAAAAGAACACAACTGAGTAGAGGCAGAATCTCACTTCAGATAATAACTGCTGTCCCTGACATGCTGGAGGCTGTCAGTGTCCATACCTGCTCTGTCCCATCCTGAGAGATAAGTGAGACCTGTGTAGGCACAGCACCTTCCTCTTCATCTTCCTCCATCTCTGACAGGAAAGCAATATGCTGACTCTTCAATGGGGAGCCTCTGTCAGCAGCAGCAGCAGCTGGATCAGAAAAGGGGAAGAGCAGCATTATCAGAGTGTAAATGCACAGGCCTGGCCCCTGGACCTGCCTGTGCCTCAAGAGCCAGCACAAAAAACCACAAGATTACGATGCTCCTACCCCTGGGATGGCCTGGGACAAAGGGCCTTTACCTCCCCCTGTAGCACAGAATGGACAGGGGCCTGTCCCAACCTGTGACTTACAAGGACCTTCCAACACATCTGGATTTGATGGGGAGGCAGGAGGCCACTGCACAGCCCTGAGCCTGAGAGGGGAGTGGCTGCTCTTGCTGTCACCTCTCTCCCCTTTGCCACAGCTTGATGGGGGAGTGGCTGCTCACCCTCCAGCTGCTGCTGCTCGTAGAGGGCCTGCTCGCTCTCCTCGGTGGCCTCCAGCTCGCCGTGGCTGCTGCGCTTGTGCGTGGCCAGCGTGGAGGTCTGGCGGTACGTCTTCCCACAGCTGCTGCACGTGTAGGGCTTGCAGTGCGTGTGCACCACGTGGTGCTTGTACAGGCTGGAGTACTCTGTGAAGCGCTTCCCACAGCCCGGCACGGTGCACAGGTAGGGCTTCTCTCCTAGGGCAGAGGCCACAGAGAAGAGCTTTACCCTCCTCATGCTCTGGGATTCCCCAGCACAGCAAATAGCTGGAGACAGATTGCTGAAACAATCATCAGTTCAATAAAGCGATTCCCACTCTTTCCCTCAACTCCCTGGCCACCCCCGGATCTACTCCTGTGATGCCCGGCCTGGAAAAGCCCGTTTCAGCCCCACAGATCTTCCTGCTGCTGGCTGGCTCCTACCTGTGTGGATTCTCATGTGGTTCTTGTAGTTGGTGGCGCTGGTGAAGCCCCTGCCACAGCCAGGCTCTGGGCACATGTAGGGCCGCTCGCCCGTGTGCGTCCGGATGTGAACCTTGCGGATGTTGGACGTGGTAAAGGAGCGGCCACAGCCCACAAAGGGGCACTTGAAGGGACGCTCACCTGCATTGACAGAGTGATGTGAGTGAGATCTGCCACCACAGAGCTACCTGGAATGGCCTGGAGAGCCTCTGACTGCAGCTCTGCCCCGCTGCTGCTCACCCGTGTGCGTGCGGATGTGTTTCTGTAGATCCCCAGAGGTTTTGAAGGCTTTGCTGCACATGTCTTCTGGACACTTGTATGGTTTCTCACCCGTGTGTGTTCTCATGTGGCTCTTCAGCCCATACCCTTTTCAGGACAGAGACCACAATTCATTTTGTAATGAGAAGGAAACACCATGACAAGCTGTGTACCGCCCCTCAGTCCATGTACTTGAGTGTCTGTATTGTATCTACACAGGGAAAGAAATATCCAAACAGCCCCCAACACCACTTCCAACCCTGTTCCCACCACTATCTGCTCACAATCAATGCAGTCCCAGCAGGCTCTCATGCTGTGGTTCCCTTGCAGAATGCTTTAGATGCTCTGGACGTTGTGTTCTACTGGACCAGAGTCAGGGCTGAGGCTCAACAGGGATTGGGTTGGGTTGGACAGAAAACAAAATCTGCTCAAAAGAGAAATTGTTACCTGTAGCAAAAGCTTTCCCACAGCTTGGGAAGTCGCATGTGTATGGTCGGTCACCTGTGTGAGCACGTTCATGTACCTGCAAAAGAAAGAACAGGTCCCTACATGAGCTCCAAGGCAAGGAAGAAGGAAAACTGTGGAAAAATGCTGGTGGAGAGAATTTGAAGTTCCTTATTGGGTTTCACCTCAGCCAATTGACACATCTGGGTCTCTTGGGGAACTGAGCACATAACTCAGCTGCACACAAAGGAACCCTGGCAGTGTAACAGGGGACTGGGCTGGCCTGCACACTGCCATGTCACCTGCTTTACCTTGAGGTGGTGGGCAGTGGTGTAGAGGCGGCCACAGCCTTTGTACCCACAGCAGAACGCTCTTCTGCCGACCTGCTGCCCCTTCCTGTGGTTGTGCACCTCCTCCTCCTGCACATCCTGCTGAGACAAGTATGGGAACTAATCCAGCAAGCCACCACAGCTTCACCAAGCCCACACAAATATTTCCCTCCTTGCCATGCATATGCAGTCCTGCAGCTATCCTCCAAAAACACGTTCCTACAAACAAGCTTGTACCCACACGGTGAAGCCCAGGTGACAGAGCTCTAAAAACCTGTATTTCCCATTCCCACCTCACTGGGGGTTCTCAGACATGTAATTCCCTTCCTGGGTTTCACTCAGCTCATTGGTAATACGTGCAGTTAGTATTTGCTAACTCAGCAGAGAAGCCACAACACTTTAAGTACTCGCTGGCAAAGAGGAGTTTCAGTCACTGAAAAATTCAGACCTGGGAAGGGACATTGTTGGAGTCCTTACTCTTCATATGGCAGGTGTCTGTCACTCCCTCCTCTTCCTCATCAGACCCCTGTGAGTGAAGAAGCACAGGCACTGTTTCTACCTCCCTGTACAACGTGAAGCAGGAAGGCAGTGACAGCCACAGGGCCACCCCACCCTTCCCCAGAGAGCTGGGGCACAGCAGGAAGGTCTGTGCCCAGCTGAGCACGGCCCTGGCAGCCCCTTCTCCACAACACTGTGGAGATGGGAGAGAATGGCAGCACCTGGGATACTGAGGTGACACACTGCAGTGACAGCACGTTAGGATCTGAAGCCGATTTGTTTTTTGAGGCCTCTGTCACCATGGGGCCAGTGGCCACAGCTGAGGCACTGCTGACACACCAAAGGCTGTGTCACAGCAGCTCTGCTCCCTTCCCAAGCCTGCAGCAGGTTAAGGGTGGCAGGCCCAGCACTCCACAGGAGCAAACAGCCCCGTTCTGGGTCCCCAGCTGCCAGCCCCACCTGAGCAGGGGCACTCACACTGAAGCCCTGTCCAGTTGCTCCTCTCAAAGCAGTGCTGCTGAAAGACAGATACACACAAGTACTGCTGAAGGGAGGGCATGAACTCAGGCCAAGAGATGCTGTGCCCTCACCTTACTGCTGTACTGCTGTAATGTATTGATGGTGTCCACATCAAAGCCATCACCCTCCTCCTCCCCAGCCAACTCCTCCAGCCCAGTCTCTGTCTGCACTTCCAGGACGGTGCTGCCAGGTGCCACAATGACAGGATGGTGGATGTAGGCAGTGGAGCCATCCTCCAGCTGGACAGCCTCGAAGGTGCTGGGCTCACAACTGTCTGCAAGAGGAAACAACACAGGTAAAGAGCTGGAGAAAAGCTGAGTGAGAGGCAGAAGAAAAGTGCTTCAGCTCTCTGGCCACCCACAGCCCTGGAAATCTGGGATACTTCAGCAGCTTCTGCTCCAGCTGCTGAGGGAAGAGCAGGGAGTGCTTTACCTTTAGCTGTGCTGTGTATGAAGGCCATGCTGCCATCCTCCAGCACCACTGGCTGCCCATCTTCAAAGGCCACAGACTCTAAAAGAGAAGAAATACATCCACACCCCTTCCAGGAGGGGTCAGGATGGAGGGAACACTGTGGCAGTTCCTGAACCCTACAGCATTCAGGTGCCCAAGAGAAGACAGAGGGCTGCCTGCTTGCCTGGAAATGCAACCACAACTGCAGGTTTTAAGACACCATTTGAGCCCTTCCAACATGAATGACGAGGTTTTCAAGGCTTCACGCACAGATTTGCCATTTCTTCAGCTCAAAGGAGCAGTGCAGTGTCTCACCAATCTCAGAATGCCAGATTATATCCCAGACAAGGATGACTGGGATATACAGGGGTGTGTGAAGGAGAACACAAACATCCCATGGCAGGGGAAGCAGGGGTGAGAAGGAAAACCCTTCTCACTGTGCATGTGGAGGCAGGGAAAGGGATGGAGAGGGAAAAGGGGCACAGCCAGGTATAAAAAGTGGGTTTCAAACAACGTTTTCAGAATAGAAGAGGATGGTGGAATACAAGGAGGCTCAAGGAAGGACTGCCCAAAACAACAGAGCTGTTTCTACCTGCCCTTTTGCATCTTAGCATGGTCAAGGAGGATTCCTCTGTGCCACTCTGGTGCCTGCCACAGGAAATGAATTCACAACACCTCTCAGACTAATGCCACCCAATTTCAGAGGTGACACTGGCTGACAGGTCAATGACCAAGGTGACATTGCTTCCAACAATCCCCACCTACACCTATTCCAGAAGTAAAATACTATCTCACAGTTCAGAGGCAAATTCCTGTCCAACTGCTTCCACATGAAACAAACTGTGTGTGCTCTGTGGCTGGCACACAGCTCACTGGGCTTGTGGTCTGTCAGACTGACAACAGGGAGAGCCCATGACACTGAAATGTTTGCCTCCACCTCCACTAATTCACCTTCTTGTCAGATTGCTAAAAACGTTGCAGGAAATCACTTACTCTGTGTCCTTGTTTACTCAGCCTCAAAACCACAAGCAAGAAAAGCCCTACACATACCCTACACTCACATATTTTGAGAGTTGGAGCTGCCAGAGGAGCCCAAGTGCTGCAGCACTGGGAGCTGCAGCCACATCCACAGTGTCTCTCCAAAGAGAAAAAGGGGAATGTGTGGTCCTCACCTTTCTCAACTGTCACCTGATGGATGTAAGCTGTGGTCCCATCTTCAAGTTCAATGACTTGCCCTTCAATCAGCTTTTCACCTGGAATAGTTAAAACACACCATCAGCATCACTGAGCCCAGCCCTCTGTCCCATGTGCTTCCCAAGGAAAGCAGCCCCAAAGGAGGGAGGAATTGTCACTTCTAGGATGTTATGGATTAGCTTTCTCCCAGATTGCCACAGAGGCACTTCACTTCCCAAAAATGCCAGAGCTGCCCCTTTTCTAGACAGGAGGACACGTGGCAAAGACCCTCAGGCACCACTTGTTGAGGAGCTGCCCCTCACAGCTCCTTATGCCAAGCAGCAGAAAGACTGAGCACACAGAGAAAGCAATTACACTTGTGCTGGGGGGGAAAAAAAATCAACTGGGAGCTTGGAATAGCATCAGCAAGTGCCTGGAGATTTATATTCCACTTTGGTAGAGGATCAACGCTTGGAAAACAATTACAGCACCTAAAGGGGCCTCAAGTGCTGCCAGTGTTGGGTTGTAAAGATTGAACTCTTACAAAGCCTGACTGTGCAAAGCTGTAATAATGACTTAGTTACCCAATGATTTGATGCAGAGAGGACATTACTCCACCCCACTGAACATGTAAAATCCAGGTTGGTTTCACCTGGAGCACAAGGTTTTGGGGTTGGGGGGGTCATACAACACAGTGATTCCAAGATAGTCCAACTCCACATGTGTAATAAATTTGCAGTGAGTTTTCACAGAAAAGAAAGTGGGAGAGCAACCCCCAGGACAGGGAGCTGCACAACTCCTCCATCCTGTTCTGCAGGCTGGGAAACAGTGAGCTCCTGCTCTTGGGAGCAGTGGGTGGTGGAGAAAGGGGCACCTCACAACCACCACAGTAAAGGCAGGCGTAAAATTTGGCACCTCTTTGGGTGAGAAAAGCTGCAAACCAAACCCTGTGCAAAGCAGTGATGGAAAACCTGCTCAGCCCGGGGGAAGCTTTGGTGGAACAGAGCCCTGCAGGTCACAGCATCAGCTCTGTTTCCACGGCTCATCCAGTCTGAACAGCACCTTTATTTTCTACAGCAACAGCTCTCCCATCTCCATAGCTTCATTTCCAAACCAGAGGCACGTTTAATTTGTATTTTATTTTATACCATGCTTCAGTGCAAATCCAACAGTTGCCAGCTGCCCATGTGAAGTGGCCATGCACGTGTGGCAGCTCCCATGCTGTGAGGGCACTTTTGGTGAGTCTGACTTTCATTTCAGAGCCAGTAAGAGACTCTGAGCCCTGGCAGCCTGAGGTTTCATTACCTCTGCCAGCCTGCTGCATGTAGGCTGTGGTCCCATCCCCAAGGGTCACTGCTGGCAGCCCCAAGCTCTCCATCCTGCCCCAACTCCTCACACATGGATCCTGCCTGCGAGCACTGGGGGCCAGAGCCAGGGGCCTGTGGGACACAGGGCTGTCGTCTTTGCTGCAAGCCTTAAGTAAAAAGAACAATTCCATTTTAGTTTCTCCCTTTAGTTTCACCTTCTCCTTTAGTTTCTCCACTTTTGTGCGCTAGGAAAGGCTTGAATGGCCTCAAACGACTTTTGAGGTTATCAAGGATTAAGACGGACAATGCTGCGTCCTTTCCACATTAATGGCAGGCAGGGATAACAATCTGTTCCACAGCTAAATATAAAATAAAGTTTATCACACCAGTGAAGTGTCAGACTCTTCTTAGAGACAGTACAAACGCCACATTCAAGCCCTTCCCATCCTCCAAATGATCTGCAGGGTTTCCAGGTACTTTAAATCCTGAACCTACAGGCTCAGCATGTCCTGTACTGCAAGAGATGGGGGTTAGGGTGATGAGCTCTGTCCTTGCCTCCTTCTCTCCTCCCTTTCCTGACTTACTCCCAGCCTTCTAAGGAACAGAATTTCAGGCTCTAAGTAAATGATGTTATAACCTCCACGCCCCCACAAGATCATTTTGCTAAAGAGAATCTCTGCTGATAGGTTATCTTTCAAAGCAGATACAGCGCGTTCCTCATGAGCGGCCTCTGAGATAGCCAAATATTTTATCGTTTGATTTCCACGAACGAGGCGAACCGCCCCGTCCGTCCCCGCCGACACTCGGGGCGCAGCCCGGCTTGCTGCCCGCTCGGTGCCGCCTCGGCCCGCGCTCCCCACACCCGGCTGCGGCTCCTGTGCGTTCCCCTGGGCTGCCCTGGCGGCCTTTGCACCGCTGTCTCCCCGGGAGAGGGACGGGCAGGGCCCGGGGGTGGCGGGGCACACGGGGGGCTCCCCCCGCGGGGTACCCGGGGGCTGAGGCGGCTCCCCGGGCCCGGCCGCCATCGCCGCCCCCCGCACCGACCTGAGCTACCCGCCGGGCCCGGGTCCGCCGCCGGACCGGCATGCACCGCGGCCGGCCCCGCCCACCCCGCAACCTGCATAGCGGCGGCGCTCCCGGCCGCGCGCAGCCGCCCCCGCCCGCCATACAGATTCCGGGGCGGGCCAGGAAGGCTCAGGGAGCGCGCAGCCAGCCGCGCATGCGTGCTGCTAACATTGAAGCCCAAGGCACCGCTTTCCCTTGCCCTACCCGGGCTGGGGGCTGCCAGCGGTACCTGCCCGATGTCAGTGAGGGACAGCGCTCCCGCCCGCGCCCGGCCTGTCCCGACAGCTCCTCACGCGTCCCTTCTCTTTCCCTGCGGCCTCTGAGGCGAGCCCGGGGCTCCTGGGATACTCTGTGAAGCGAAGCAAGAGCCCCTGTTCGGGTGGTCCGAGACAGGACGCAAAGAGATCCCTGTTGTTTGTTTAACAAAGAAGGAGATGCGGGCGGGCCGCCCGCCGAGGGCAGCCGGGGGAGGCCGGGGCCCCCAGCGCCGCTCTCCGCC
>VZRZ01000915.1:147305-188833 GCA_013398175.1 Climacteris rufus
CAGCATGGCAGCTCCGCGGTGCCGCCCGCCGCCACTCCCAATATGGCGCCGCGCGGCGCGCCCGGATCTCGCGAGATCTTGCTCCTATTTATAGCGCGCCGGAGGGAATCCTCCCCTTTCGGTCCCAGCAGCCGCAGCCATGAGGTCAGTTGGGCTCGGTGTCTGCTCCGCGCTATCCGCCGCCATCCGCCCCATCGGCCGCCATCCGCGCCCGGTGGGGGCCGCGGGGCCGCCCGGGAGGACGGCAGAGCGTAGCCAGCGGGGTGGATGGCGGGGAGAACGCGCGGGGGCCGGGGCGGGCTCGGGGCCGTGTCCCGGGCAGGGCCGGCCCTGAGCCCGCGCTGCCGTTTCCCCCCGCAGCAGCAAAGTGTCCCGGGACACCCTGTACGAGGCGGTGAAGGAGGTGCTGCACGGCAGCCGCGCCAAGAAGCGCAAGTAAGAGCCGCGGACGCGGCGGGACCGGGCGTGTCACACCCGGCTTCGGCCTCCCCCTCAGCGCCCGGCCAGGCCTCACCCGCTGCCTCCCACAGGTTCGTGGAGACGGTGGAGCTGCAGATCAGCCTCAAGAACTACGACCCGCAGAAGGACAAGCGGTTCTCCGGTACCGTCAGGTTCGCCATCCTCTCGCTCCCACCCAGCCTTCGGCCCTGCCCGGCCCTGCTCGGGGCCGCCGCGGCGCCGAACCGCTTGGGGAGTCCAGCGCGCCCCGGCCCAGCGGGAGCGGCTGGACGGACCCTCACCCTGGGTCTTAAAACATGAGGGGAGGTGCGGCAGCCCCCGGGCTGTCCCCACCGGCCTGCTGGGGACGGCAGGTGAGCGGCTGTGCAGGATGCCCCGTGCTGTGGGTAAGGTGTTTCCGTGCTGCCTCCAAGGACACGTAAGTGCTGCTGGCCGGTCACTGACCTGGACCTTCCTTCTGCAGGTTGAAGTCGACGCCACGGCCCAAGTTCTCAGTGTGTCTACTGGGGGACCAGCAGCACTGCGATGAGGCCAAAGCTGTCGACATCCCTCACATGGACATAGAGGCTCTGAAGAAACTCAACAAAAACAAGAAGCTGGTGAAGAAGCTGGGTGAGTGTGGATAAGGTTCTGAGTACCCTGGCCCAACTTGAGAGGGCTCTGGGTGAGCAGGAAGCTTTTCCCTGTGGTCAGATTTCCGTGTCATGGTTAGCTGCGGAGGTAGAAAGCTGAGCAGAGTCAGCTTTAGTATCAAAATCTGCCCAGAAATTACCTAAAGAAGCCACCAGGCTGTTCCCCATACAGGTTTGACAGGTCAGTAGTGCAGGAATGGGGCTGATTGTCCTGCAGAACACAGTTTCACTTCTTGCTGTGTTCCTCGGTTTCCTGATTGGGGAGCTGGAGGGTAGCAAAAGCAGAGAAACACTGGAAGCAAGAATCTGCTTTAGTCCTGCAGTTCTTACATGAACAGAATGAAATTTGTGTATTTTCCCTTGGGCAGAGAGACAATCCTTCCCTCCCTGAGAACTCCAGAGTCCCTTTGGTGCATTTCTCAGTCTATAGTCAGCCACAGAACTGTGTGCAGTTAGGAAATGACCATGGCTGTTAGCTAAGCCTCTCAGGTGGATCATCCATCCCTCTATTCCATCCGTGGTGTCCATCCTGCTGTGCACAGGCTGTGGCAGAGCTCAGAGTTCACTGTCACCTGGGGCTCAGCAGAGGAGGAATGAGCTGTGTGTCATTTGGAGTTGCTGGTTTGAGTGGGGCTGGAGCCTGGCTGCTGGGACAATCATTCCTGATAGATTGTTGGTAAAATCAACCCTGGTTCAGGTGGGGCCCAGGGAATGTTGGAATTGTTTGTGGGGGGCAGTGGAGCTGTGTGTTCTCAGCTGATCTGCTGGTTCAGAGCTCGGTGTGGGAGCAGAGTCCCTCCTGACCCCCCTGGTTCTCTCCTTGCAGCTAAGAAGTACGATGCCTTCCTGGCTTCTGAGTCCTTGATCAAGCAAATTCCTCGAATCCTGGGCCCAGGCCTGAACAAAGCCGGGAAATTCCCTTCTCTGCTCACCCACAACGAGAACCTGGTGGCCAAGGTGGATGAGGTCAAATCCACCATCAAGTTCCAGATGAAGAAGGTAGAGCATGGCTTTAGTTTGTACCTGGGGGCTGTTCCGTGTCTCTGCCATCTCTGGGCTGGGCTCTAGGTGTCCCCCAAGTATTCCTGGAGCTGTGGCTGGTTTCCTCCAGCGGAGGGAGATGGTATCCAGAGTGTTCCATGGTCAGCCAGAAAGGAGGAATAATTTATCTGTGGTTGGCAGATCTTGGAGCAAATGATGAGGAGATGATTTGGTGTTTCAGTGCTGAGCACAATCCAGTGTAATTGATGCTTCTCCCAGCGTGTGGGTGATGCTCACGGGGTGGGACCTGGCCCAGCAGGTCCCCAGGGGGCTGAGTGTGAGGGGGGCTCTGCCAGGGGCGAGTCTGGGCCTTGTCTCTGCAAGGGAACTTGGTAGCAGCTCTGTGGGGATCTGCTCTCGCTGTCCAGGCAAGCTGGCTCCCTAAAACCAAAATAACCCTGTTCAGACATGTTAATCCTGTGACAGTGGGCCAAGTGTGACTCTGGGAGGCACAACTGGGAGGACACAGCAGATGTGAGGGTTTGCAAATGCTTGAGCATTTAAAATAGCTGAGCTGATGATGTCCCAACGCTGGGCCTGTCCGCTCGCTCGTAAATCCTTCTGCCCCAGCCTGTGTTGACTTCTGGGCTGCTCAGGGAGCCTGGGTGGAGGAGGCAGAGAGACAGGGCTGGGGGCTGGCACCACAAGCAGCAAGAGAAGCTGGTGTGGGCCCAGCAGGGAGTTAGGGGCTGTTGGCAGAGCGGGGTGTGGGAGCAGGATTAACCCCAGGGTCTGCTCTGGTGCCAGTGTCCTTCCTGGTGTCCCATCTCTGGAAGGAAGGTGGCTGTGCTCCCACCTCTACAGTCACCTCTGCCTGTGCTGGAGGTGGCATCCTGGTGCTACAGGCACAGGGAGCCACGGGCCAGGTGCAGCAGGGGCAGCCTGTGGGCTGGGGAAGCCACGTCCAGCAGCCAGACCATGGGCCAGTCCAACACACTGAGGGGTTTGGGTCAGCACTGGCTGTTCTGTCTCTTGAGCTGGGACCTTTGCTGTGCCTGTGAAAGCTGTAGCTGCTGTCTGTCCCCAGGTGCTCTGTCTGGCTGTGGCTGTTGGTCACGTGAAGATGACAGAGGATGAACTCGTCTACAACATCCACCTGGCCATCAACTTCCTGGTGTCCCTGCTGAAGAAGAACTGGCAGAACGTGCGAGCTCTGTACATCAAGAGCACCATGGGGAAGCCCCAGCGCCTCTACTAACGAGGGGCAGCAATAAACTCTCCAGACACCCGTGGCTGTGTGTGGTTCTCTTCCTTCAGAGCTCCCTGGGAGGGTTTGCCCGAGAGCTGCTCCCTTCCTCCTCATGAGGGAGGCCTCAGGTGCTGTGGTGATAGAAATGTGAATTCCAAGTGGGAATTTGGAGCTTTTGAGGGAAGGGGCCTCATCCTCCTACATTCAGAGAGGGAGGGGCAACAGATCTGCTTCCCCCAGAGCAGAGGTGTCCCTGCAGGTGCAGGGTGAGCAGTTGGGCTGTGCCCCCCATGCTGTCCCCTGTGCCCACAGAGAGGACCCTTACCTGGTGCAGTGCTCACCTGAGGCCATCCTGCAGAGCCCAGCCCTGTTCTGGGAGAGCTGGTGAGGGGCCCTTGCATTTAAAGGACTGTCCTGCTCCTCACCTGCCCAGGTGTGGCCCCTGAGGACTTGGGGCACTGTCCAGCTCCCAAGGGATGCCAAAGGATGGAGCTGCAGCCCAGCAAGGGGTGGGGGCCAAGGTCTGTTCCATCCCCTCTGAGCCGCTCCATGCCCAGCTCCGTGTTCTGGGCTAAAAATTAAATTTGCATCTAATTAATGTGCATAAATAAATACATTGTGCAGGGACTGGAGAGCTGAGGGAAGTGCAGGCTTTAAGCTTCTGGTGGGGGAAAAAATACCCTGGGCCCTGGAAAAGCTTGTCAGCATCCGAGGGAACAAAACAATGAAAATAGCTCTGGATCCTGCTGTTAAAAACCTTTAAAATAAGCATCAGAGCCAGTTTTTGAAAGATCAACACAACACCAAGAAATTCCATTTAATAATTAAAAAAAGACAATACAAAATGCAAACATTTCTTTTTACAAAGTTCAAATACAATTTTTTTTCTTTTAATCAAGTGCAAATAACTTCATGAACTACATCTTGCTCATCACTTTAATCGTTTCTGCTGGAGATGGCAAGCCCTGGCCCGCTGCAAAAGGCAGATATAAATACTCCAACATGAGAAAAACAAAACCCCAACAACCCTCATTTCTGTTCACAGCACTGAAACCTTGATCCCCGAGGTGGCTGATGTGGGTTTCAGCCTTTCAAACCCTTTCTGAGGTGGGGTGGGTGAGGAGTGGGGCTGAGCTGCAGTAGGGTGGGTGGGCCTGGGGATTTTTTGGGGCTTTTTTGAGCTGTTTGGTGAAAGGAGGAGGGAGCACCATTAATTACCAGGTGCCTTTGGCCATTATAAGAGGATGTGCTGCCCCTCATCCTTCCTGAGCTGCTTTAGGGGAGCAGAGGTGGCTGGTGTGGTGACAGCCAGGACACCCCAATGCCCCACAAAGGCAGCTGGACAGTGACCCCACATCAGACCACCCAGAGTTAATTACTGAACTCCCTGGAGGGGCTGTGGTGTTCTGGGGCACCATAGCAGGATTGGTCATTCCTGGGCTGGTTTTATTTTTCCTGTTGGTTTTAGTTTTTCTTCTAAATATGAAGGACCTTTCAAAGGTCACTGCCCTGCACGACTGTCCCAGAGCCACAAACTCCTCCAGATCCCTACAGCAGCTTTTGTGCATCAAAGCAGCTGCTTCAGACAGTGACCAAGTGACAAACAGCTCAGCCCACAGATGTGGAGCTTCCAAACAGGCTGGGAGCCGGCGGCAGGAGGGGCAAATCCACAGCTGGGATGAATCAGGACAGACTTTTCCAACTGACGCATCCTGGGGACAAACCTCAGCCCCTGTGCCAGTGCTCACCCCGCCCGCAGCCCCTCACAGAGCCCGGGAGAGCCTCTTGGGGTGCTGGAGCAGAGTAGAGCAAGGAGGGAAAACGGGCAAGCAGCTGCCTCCCCCAAATGCAGGAAAGACAGACCTGGTGGAACATGCAGAGCAATAAATAATTGTTTTGTTAAAAGCAGGGCTGGGCTCAGGTGTGGGCCAAGGGGCAGTGAGGGACAAGTGGGGACAGAGATGGGAAGAGACCTGCCACTGGCAGAGCTAAAGGCAAATCAACCATGTTTAGTCCTGGCAGCTCCAGGTCCTTGAGAGGATGAAGATGGGGATGGAGGTGTGGGGTGACAGCTGAGAGCTGGTGGCAGGAAAAGTAGGGAGGCTTGGGGAGGAGGAGTATGAGGCTTGAGTGGTGGCAGCAGTTGTCTGTCCCTGGGAGTCCTGTCTGTCCACAGCAAGATGCCAGGGGGGAAACCCATCGGTGTCCACCTGGCCATGGTCCCCAGCTGAGCCTGTCTGCAAAGCCAGGGGAGGCAGATGGCACTGAAATAGGGAGTGGCAGGATGGGTCTTCCCTGGGATCTGCACCCTCCTCCCTGCTGGGGGGCTCCCACAGCATCCCTGTGGGAGGAGAACACGCAGAGGGACGGGGCCAGAAATGCCTGGTGGAACTCAGAAGCACAAAACCTCCCCAGGTGTGGGAGTGGCTCTGCTTCCAGGAATCTCTGTACCTGGGGGAGAGATTTAGGGGCTGAGTGGAGGGTCAGCTCACCTCTCCTCCCACTGTGCCTCCCAGATCCAGCCTCAGGAGCTGTTGGCTCATCCCCAAGTCCCTGCAGGGAAGCAAATCACTGCAACGAGCAAGTGACAGGGCAGGCTTCTGATCCCCCTCGCAACAGGGCTTGAACAACGTGGCAGATCAGCCCAAAAGGACACAGCTCCATCCCCCATGGACAGATGAAGACCTCCAGCTTCCTGCAAAAACTCACCCCGTTGCTCCAAGCAGGACAGGCACCATCTCCCCCCCCAGACAGGGGTTTTTATCGGGGACAAACGTGGCAGAAAAGGCCTGAAGATGTCACCGGGCTGGTCAGTGCAGCCCAGGGCCGGGCTTGCTCTGGGTGGGTGGTTTTTGTTTCCTTGCAAACACACATTCTCATTTCTCAGGCAGTTATAAATATTGTCGTTTCTAGTAGAAAAAAAAAACAACTTCCCTCTAAATAATATAAAGAAGACTCAAATGATTGCACTTAATACATATGAAAAAGGTAGAAAGGAGGATATCCTAGTGCACAAACATTAACTCCTGCTCTTGTCAAAGCTTGCTTTTCCGAGTTACTCTTTGGCAGAGCTTGTAACAAAGTCTGGTTTCTTGGCACAAGTGTCTGGGGTATTGGGGAGAAAAAAAAAAAAATCGAACCCGGCTGAAAGTCCTTCTCCTTTGCTCCCTGTTTTCTCCCGTGCAGCCAGACATTGTTCTCCGGGAACGTGGCTTGGCTGCGCTTCCCTCCCAGCACCAGCGCGGCTCTCCAGCGGGACGGAGCCACCACGGTGCCGCGCTGGTGGGCTTTGCCATCTCTCCTTTGCATTTCCTTTTTAATCGAGTCAGCTTTGTCAGTTCTCTTCCCCCCGACCTCTGCGAAGCAGCGCCGGTAGGCAGGGCCCGGCGCCGCGGTGGACGCGGGGTCACCTCCTGCCGCTCCTGTGCCAGGCCTCGGCGGGGCCGCAAACACAAGGACCCCCCACACTGTCCTGGGCTGCTGGTGGCACCGGGGAACGGGGACAGCCCTGGCGTAAAGGAAACCAAAGGGAGGACAGAGGACAGCGAAAGGACCGGTACTTCAGTGTCCTAAACCCTTCGAAGAAGCTGCTTCGGAAGAGGGGAGCGGCTTCACTGGCAGCTGGAGGAGACCGGGCCGTGCCCCGGCTGGGAGCACAGCGCTGCAGGGAGCGGCAGGGAAATCGTGGGGGGACGTCTGCAGGGCGAGCGGTGGCGATCCTGCCGGAGCCAGGCGGAGGAAGGAAAAATCAGAAAGGAGGAGGAAGGGAGAGGAGGGTTTCCTTGGCTGCGGGGCGGCCCGGGGCGGCGGGGGCGCAGGGGGCTATTTGTAAGGCCGGAGGAAGCTGGAGACTTTGGAGCGGAGGAGTTTGATGAAGGAGCGGGGCAGCATCTCCTTGTGCTTCTCCGTGTACTTGAAGTAGTTCTGGGGGTGCGCCAGCACATCGAAGAAAGCTTTGATGAGCTTCTTGTCCTGCAGGGAAGCCGAGCCAGAGGGAGGTTCAGCATCCCCCCCGTGCTCCCTTGAACTGAAGACCCAAGTGCAAGGAGAGCAGGAGGCACCCCCGAAGGGAAGGATGCTCCTGTATCCCCCACAGCCCCAGGTAACACAGACCTGGGGGCACACACTCACCTTGAGGATCTCCTGGTGGTTTTCGGAGGCGTAGAGCCGCCCATCCCGCACGATGTCCTCCACCAGCTGCTCGTAGTCCTCTGCAACACCCAGCCAAAAAACACAGTCAGGGCAGGAGCTGACTTTCCCCCACACCTCTGGTCCCTATCCTTAAGTCCACTCCCCCCAAACACACAGGAGGTGTGAATTTGGAGTGACCTGGGTCCCAAACAGGGCTTGGGGGGCACCAGCATGCTGGGGTGGCATCTCCCTGCACCCTGTGCTCACCGTCATAGGTGACATAGGGGATCTGGAAGCCCCGGGCACTGTTGGCTTCACTGGTTTTGAAGTTGATCCAGAGTTTCCGGGAGCGGGCAGTGAAGGCAATGGGCCTCTCATAGGTCTGGCAGGTCTCGTAGGTGGTGATGGAGGATGGGGAGGCTGTGGGGAACAAAAAGGGGGCATGGGATGCTGGCTGCCCATCAGTGGAGCTACCCCCAGCCTTACTGGGCTAAAAGACTCAGGGTGAAGGGTGGCACCAGGGATAGGAATTGTCTGTGCTGGGCAAGGCTGAGTCTCCCCAACCCTCATGTTACATACCAGGGATGTTGTTAGTCCTTCCTTGCTCTGAAAAGCTCCAAATTGGGCTTTTTACCCCCAAAAAGAATGCTGAGACTCAGGTGTGCAACCCAGCCTATGACACCCGGATGTCAGGGCGATGCTGCTCTCCCCACTCATCATAATCCCAAAACTCCCCTCCTGCAGCCTGGGGACGTGGCTTTCTCCCTTTGCACAAGGCAGCCCTGCCAAACCCCAACCCTTTTCCCCCCCAGCTCCTCCCCTGAGCACCACGGCCTGCTCGGTTACCTACAGTTTTTCCGCATGACCAAGACGTCGCCACACTCGTCCTCGGAGGGGAGGAAGATCTCCGGCACCACGATGAGGATCTTGCGCTTGGGGGGTGGGTTGATGTTCCAGGTGCACTCGATGTTGGCAGGGTAGTTCCCCGGGTAGTTGGGGGACTCAATGTAGCCCGTGTACTCACCCAGCTCCCCTCCACACTGCCGGTCTGCAAGGCATGGACAGAGGTTCCACTGGGAACCAGTGGCATGGGGGCACTGGGGGTGGCTTACTGGGCAAGAGGGGCAGCGTCCCTGGCAACCCCCATGCCTGCCTGCATGCACAAAGCCCTGACATGACCCACAACTCTATTTTACAGGATTTTTACATACTTTTGAGGAAGGACCCCACACCCATCATCCCCTTTGTTGCACCCCAGCTCGCTTACTTTTGCACTGGGACACAGAGGTGGAGCCGTCGAAGTCGGTGGTGGTGTTGCCAGGGCAGGAGATGCAGTAATTCTGCCGGAAGTCGGGCTGGTAGGTGCCCACGGCGCAGCGGATGCAGCGATGGACACTGGTGTTGTAGTAGTGCCCGGGGGAGCACTGCACTGGGGGGTCAGGGAGCACAGGGAGCTGTGTCAGCTGCTGGCACAGCCCTGCTGGGTGACCCCTCCCCAGGGACTGGCTCTGACCTACCCTTGGTGTCGCAGTCCTGGAAGGAGAGGGCTCCCTCGTGGCGGGTGGTCAGCCCCCCGCCGCAGGGGAAGCAGAGCGCCCGTCCCACCTCGGGCTGGTAGGATCCACGGGGACACGGCTGGCAGGGCTTGAAGCCATCTGCAGAGTGCTGGCCAGGGGGACACTGACCTGCAGGCACAGGCAGTGCTCAATCCTGGCACCCCACATGCCCAGGGCTCTCCTGCCCCGTGCCCAGATCCTCTCCCCCCTAAGCCTTGGCAGCACCAGTATACCCAGAGCAAGTGCTGCCCTTCCCGGGGTCCCCTCTGAATGACAAACACCCAAAACAGCAACTTCTGTGGGTCCTGGGGATGCTCAAGGCTTTCCTCTCTTCTGGCTGACAGTTGAGATTGCAGCCCTGGACATCCCCCGAGTGTGCCTCAAGCCCCACCCCGTGCCCTCCTTACCCGTGCAGCCGGTGATGTTGGTGGCTCCTATGGGCCCGAAGGTGTCGCCGCGGGGACACAGGTCACAGGAGAGCTGCCCCTCCTTCTCCTGGTAGGTGCCGGCGGGGCAGGGCACGCACTGCTCCGTCTGCCCGTGGTAGTAGGTTCCCTGCGAGCAGCTGACTGAGAGCCGGGCGGGGCGTTGGTGATGCTGTGGGGGCTGTCACCGCCGGGCCCCCTCGTCCCCCCACCTCGCTGCTTACCACACTTGCTGGCCAGGCGCTGCTGGCCCGGCCCGCAGCTCTCCTGCCGCTCCGGGGCCACGCTCAGCTTCCGGGCCACCTCGTACTCCATCCCCGCGAAGCGCAGCAGGAACCGCTCCTGGTTGATGGATTTCTTCAGGGCTTTGATGGCCGACTTCAGCTTTTTCTCCACTCTCTGTCGCAGGCAGTGCAGGTTGCAGCTGGCTGGGGATGCAGAGGGAAAACAAGGATGCAGCAAGAAGGGAAAGTTGGGGAGGGAAGCCCAGAAGGATTAAAACCATCCCCCAAATGCTCAGTTGAAAGTGCTACTCAGCACACTCCAGTGTGGTGCAGGGTGAGGACTGGTTTGTCTCTCCTTGCTGCTTGGGGATGGTATTGTGTCCCTGGTCCCATCACCTGTGCCTGCAGCCAAGCCAGGCCAGCTCTGTGCCCACCTGTGATCTCCTCCGGCTTGATCTCCGCCTCAAACTCCAGCGTGATGCGCGTCACCTCTTTGCTGGGGGAGTTGCGAGCCCGGCGCCCCTTCCCCTTCTTGGACGAGTCACACTTGAGGTTGACAAAGGTGACCTGGCAGTCAGAGCACGGTGCCGAACCACCTGCGTGTGGGGGACAGGTCAGCACCCCATCCCTGCTGTGGGGCACCCCCACTGCCCCCACCACCACACCTCACCTTGTGCCCCAGCCTTCCCGGCCTCCTCCTGCTTGCCCTTGGTCCGTGGGTGCAGGTGGCACTTGGCATCCTTGATCTTGAAGGAAGCCTTCTGCTTGACCGGTGCAGCCACAGTCTCTGAAAGAAAAGGCAGGTGCTCAGCAACCTGGCAGGGCCTGGCCACGCTGGGGTGGCCGTGGGCACCCCAGGAGCCCCCTTACCGAGGCACTGCTGGCTGTTGTTGGTGGCTCTGTGCTGGCCACCCTGCCGCAGGACGGGGGTCCCACAGCTCACTGTGTAGCTGCTGTCGGACTCTGTGAAGGAGGAAGGGGAGTTGGTTCTGCTGGGAAGATGTAGGGAGGCACAGCTGTTCCATGGGGGAATGAAGCCCAGCACCCTGCCATAGAGATCCTGCACCAGGGACCCATCTCATGGATCTACACCCAACAATGAGCCCTCCTGAGCAATAACCTCCCTCCCTCACCCAGGCACTGCACTCTGGCTGTGCACCCGCTCCTCACCCCCCCAGTTTGGGGAAACAAGGGAAACAAGGACCCCCCTGCCTGTGCTGGCAGTGGCACTGGCACCGGTACCTGGCTGAAATCGGGCCTTGGAGGTGCAGGAAAGGGCACAGCTGTCCTTCTTGCCCATCTTGTTGCAGGTGAGGGTGGCCCGTGGCGGCACCGAACCTGGCAGGCACTTCACCAGCTCAAGGGGACACGCGCCAGCTGGTGATGACAATTGGGGATGCCCATGGCTTGCACAGCCCAGAGACCCACGAGGGACCCCAGCCTGGCATCCCAAACCCCCCAGCTCCTCCAGCAGCCGTGGTGGCTCCTGGCCTGACGTACCCACACAGTCCTTCTTGTTCCAGTGCAGCTTGCAGCCAGCAGGACAGGTACACTGGTAGCTGCCAGGAGTGTTGATGCAGCCAAATTTGCAGCCACCCCGGTTGATGCTGCATTCATCAATGTCTGTGGGGAGAAAGGAAGAGGCAGTGGGTGAGGGGCAGCAGGACCCCCTGGCTCTGGCATTGAATCATTGCATTGTCTCAGGGCTGGGATTCTGGATGGATAAATTGCAGGACCCATGCCCAGCTGGGACAGGGGATCTTGCACCATGGGGCACTTCCAGCAGTGCCACCTCCCTGCACCCACGCCAGCTCCATGGGGATCAGGGACACCCTGACTCCCGGTGTCCCCAAGGGCTAGGTGGGGATGGCTGCAGCCCATCCAGGCTGGTGGGCTGGGTGGGCAGCAGATGGAGCTGACACGGAAGCATTTAGGAGCTGAATTCAAAAGGCAGCTGCTCAGCAGCCCTGTCTCTCTCCTCAGCAAGGACCTCTGCCCCTCTGAAGTGGGGTGTTGATCCTTCAGGTCTGGCATGAAGTATGGCCAGGGATGGAGCTGCCTCTGCCACAGCCCTCCCCCTTGCTGAGGACACTGGTGGGAGCCATCAATCCCTCTGTCGGGGGCCACCCAGAGGGCACCCCGGAGGCTGTGCCAGCCCAGGCTGTGTAGTTCGGGAACACAAGGAGGGTCGCTGACCCTCTCCATTCGGGCAGCACTGGAGAGCCCGGCCTCGTCACCCCGGGCCGCCGGCTCGGCTGCCACGACACGCTCCGGCAGCCCCTCCGGAGCGTGTTTCATCTGCCTCCCCGCGTCCCGGGCGCAGCACGCCCCCGCCCTTGGGAGCTATCAGCCTTGTGAAATTTAAATCAAACCCTTTTGATGTTCCCCTTCCCACCCCGTCACAGCTCCCTGCCAAAAACGCCGGGGATTTCTCCCTCTCTCCTGCGGCAGACAAGTCGCAAATTGTTCCTGTCGCTCTGTTTGAAGTTGCAGACACCAGCGAGTCTGGCTGTGAGCCCCCTCCCTGCCTGGCCTCAGCCCGGGGTACGTGAGGAACCGACCTTCCCCCTGGGCCCTTGGGGTGAGCAGGGTCCCCAGGGGTCCCACACGACCGTACCTGGGGCTGGCCCACCCCGGGGGCCCCGTGTGCCTCCTGGGGACCCAAACCCGGCAGGTGACAGGCTGCCAGCACCCAGCTGGCCCTACCTCCGCAGTGGGTGAGCCCGTAGAGGGTGTAGCCCTTGTGGCAGAGGCACTGGAAGCTGCCGGGGGTGTTGATGCAGAGGTGGTCGCAGGTCCGGTCGAAGGAGCACTCATCGATGTCTGCGGGAAAGGCGAGGGGAGGAGGTGAGGGCGGGCACGGCAGAGGGGCTCTCCAGGGCACAGGGGCTGCCCCTCCCTGCTCCAATTGCTCCAGCAAGCTGGGGGCTGCACTGGGGTGCTGTGGGACCCTGCACTGGGCTGCTCCAAGGATCCAGAACCTGATTGTTCTGGGGATCCAGCACCAGGATGCTCCAGGGAGCTGTGCTCCCACCCTGCCTCCAAGCTCCCTCCTCACCCCCAGCACCAGCATCCCCCTAGCACAAGCTCCTGCAGCCCCTCTGCACCTCAAATGGGCCAAGCAGGGACAGCACCGTGTCTTTGGCATGGCAGGGCTGCAAGAGCCCCCGGCTGCGGCCCGGCCAGGGCAGGGAGTGATCAGGAGGATGCCAGGGAGGGATCAGGAGGATGCCAGGGAGGGATCAGGAATGCTGCGCGGGCAGCTCCTGCCTCGGGGGCGGTGCCAGCAATGTGTGCTCGGCCCCGCGGGCACCGCGCTGGGGCAGGGAGGCCCCGGTTGGGAGGTGAACCCAGCCTGGCGGGTTGGAGCATCATTTCATTGGCTTCATTAAGTTAATTGCTGCACTCACGTCAGACTCCCAGAGCACGGAACCTGGACGGAGATGAAAGCAGTGGCAGCGCCGGAGCCTGCCAGCCCCCTCCTTCCCCAGCTGTGTGTTTTCGGGAGGCAGCGCTCAGCTCATGCACACCTGCCGTGCTGAGCTTGGCCGTGGGCTGGGGGGGCAGCCCTGCGACCTGCTGGGTCATTTAAATCTGCTGGCTTTATGTGGGATGTGTAGAAAGATGTCGGGACATGGAGAAAAAGGTGGAAGGAGCAGCATAGAGCAGCCAGCTCCCTCTGGAGTGAGCAGGAGGCATCTTCTCCCCATTCCTGCCCTCCCAGAAGTGGGAACCCTGGCATCTGCCTAATAGCTGGCTTTAACTCTGCAAGAGCCCACAAGTGCCCAGCTCTGAGATCAGAGCCCCAGACCAGAACCCAAATCCAACACTAATCCCCCAAAGGATGGATGTGGCCCAGAGGAAAGCCCAGAGGAAGGAATAGGGGCAGCACTTCAGCAGCAGCCATGGGAGGGTGTGAGACATGAGAGCACAGGGAGAGGTGCTGACCCCGGGCAGGGCAGGGGGCTGGGTGCCCAGTGCCCCTTACCTTGGCAGTTCCTCTCGTTTATGAGCAGCTTGTAGCCCTTCTTGCAGCTGCACTCGAAGCTGCCCACCGTGTTCCTGCAGATGTGGTCACAGCCGCCGTTGTTGAGCCGGCACTCGTCAATGTCTGGGGGGACAAGGGACACCCATTACACCCTGGCTGGGTGCTCCTCTCCAGATGCTGTCCCCACCACGAGCTGGCAAATGGAGGAAACCCTTTGGGCTCTGATGGTCTCCAGGGTTTTCTCTGTGTGCATCTGAGGAGCTGATGTGTGACACTGGGCCAGGCCAGGACTCTGGGCCTCAGCTCTCCTTGGAAGTGGGGCAAAATGATTAATTTCTGCAGGTCTCAGCATCCCCCACAGTAAAGCCATGAACCCCCAAAGAGCCTTGCAGCTGAGAGCACCAGACCAGAGTTTGCAGCGTCACAGGTTTGGGCTTGGAACTGCTTTCAGGGACCAGAGGAAGCAGGAAGAGAGAGAAAACCAGGAAGGGAAACCCCCTCCTACAAAAGAAGCCACTCAACAAAATAACTTTTCAGCCCTCGCCTCTCTGCTTGCCAACCCCTTCCTGTCATAAACAAAGCTAAAAAGGATGATGCACAATAACTGCAAAGAGCCCCAACACCCTGGAAAGAAGTTGGGATGTGGGGTTTTTGGGTTTTTTTCTTGTTTTTCTACTAATCACAAAATTTATTGCTAGAAAACAACCTGTAAAATGGAAGGAGACCAGGAAGAGGCAGCAGCCTGTCCTGTCCCTCCATCCCCCAGACCTGGGGCAGCAGCTTAGCCTCGCTGGGGCTGAGGCTTTCTTTCTTTTTACGACTGTGAGGGAGCAAGCTGTAAACCTGCCTGCAGCCATAATAAAACCCCAGACACAGGGGACATGGCTCTGGGTTATTGCACGTCCCTGGAAACTACAGAATTGGAGAGGGGTGGATGCTCTGATAAAATACCAGGGGCAGGGGGTTCTGGAAGCAGTCAACAGGTAGACAGGCAGCCAGCAGTGGGACAGGCTTTCCTTTCAGCCGGGGTCAAGTTCCCAGAGCTGCCAAAAGACAGAATGCAGGCACCGAGCAGCCCCAAGGGGGGCAAGTTTGGGGTGCAGGGAAACCAGTCCAGACTGCCCCACCTTGCAGGGGCAGGTGGTTGGGGATGTTGGTGGGATGTGTGGCAGCTCAGGGTGTTCTCCCCCAGGTGGGACACAGTGCTTTCACCCAGATGGACAGTGATCCCAGAGGGGACTTGTGCACCTCAAGCTCCCAGAGCAGGCGTGGATTCCCTGCACACCCAGCACATCCCCCTGGGGCAGCTGAGGCAGTGGGATGGAGTGAGGTTGGACAGGACCCTCCAGCCACACAAGGGCCATGTCGTTGACCTGATCCCCTTTTCCTCCTCCCCACAGGCTTCCCAGGGATGTGGGGCCATGCCTGAGTCCCCGTGCAAGGGATGATCCCTGTCCCCATCCCATGGGTGCAAACACCAAGCCAGTGAACACTGTTGAGCTGAGCTAAAACTGAGCCTTTTCTAAGGGCATTAAGGACACAACGGGGGCCTGAGGCACCCAGGGGTGAGCAGTGAGCACCCCAGCCCCTCTCACACCCACCTACCTTTGCACGTCTTCCTGTCGGGCTGGAGCATGAAGCCCATGGGGCAGCTGCAGTGGACGCCCGTGGCTGCGTCGTGACACTTGCTGTCACAGCCCCCGTTGTTCACAGCACACGTCTCTGCATGGGAAGGACAGAGAAAGGCTGGGGTGAGGGACAAGTGTTCGAAAGGCTGGGGGGGTCACAGCACCCAGATGTCCCCCACGCCACAGCCTGCGAGTGGCAGAGGATATAAACCTCCCTGCAGAGCCCAGCAAAACCACCCCTGGCTTCTCACACAACAGCAACCAAAATAATGAACACCCTGGCATGGGGGCTGTGTGCCCCCACAAACAAGGTCTCATGGAGGCGAGCTCGGGCAGCTCCAAAGAGGAGGAATTGATTTTCCAAGGGACAAAGTCACAGCACCTATGCAAATGCAGCCAGAGACAGGTCCTGCTGGGAGTGCCCAGGCTGGGGCTCCCAGGGATGTGGGTGCACAGCCCCAGTGCCCTGGTGGGTGGCAGGGGGGTCCAGGCCCCCTCACTGCCACCGAGCTACTGAGCCACAAAGCCACGGGTGACCCTGTGCCGTCGGTCCCTGACCATCACCCACTGCTCAGGGACGGCGGCTGGTCCAGCGTCTCAGCCTAATTTGGGAGACACTTCATGTAATTAAAACACACACTCAGAGGCAGGCAGCACCAGTGGAAAAAAAATCCAATTGAAAAAAAAAAAGCTAATTATTTCAGTATTATCAAAGTCAGCTGTTGCTGGTAGGACTAGAAGGGACACTAATTTAAATGAAGCATTTTCAGCTTGACAGCTTCCCTGTGAGATCAATCCTCAATTTCAACCCTAACCACCAGAACAATGGTTTGAAGTGCATTAAGTTGTTCACAAAGGATAATAAAATATTCCTTTCAGAAGGCTGGTTGCTTGGATAAATGAGGCATTTGGGCTTCAAGGAACCCAAGATGAAAATGCCTTGAAGAAATTCCTTGGAAAGAGCAAATCCCAGGTTCTCCTGCTCTTTGCAAGCACTGCATGGGGTAGGAATGACTGAACCATCCAACCATTTGCCGCGGGGCTCGGGAGCTGGGATCGCTCTGTGCTCGTCTTGCCACTGCTATTTTTATGATGTCCCATAATAAGAGAACAAAAGGGACCGTTTTATGAAATTAATCGCCAGCACAATTACAAAACCTAACGGCAGGGGAAGGATTTCTGCAGACATTATTCCTCCAGCCAGGTCCTCGCGCTTCACGGGGCCCGGCCGTGCCAGGGCCGTCCCCTCCCTGCGGCGCCGGGCAGAGGGACACGGGGCGGGAGACACCGCGCCCAAGGGAAGGGAAACTTTCTGGAAGCCCAGTGGATTATTTCTTTAATGCCAGCCTTTGTTCCAGCAGCTGATGAAGAAGCCTCCTGGGGAGGATTGATTTAACGGGGTCACTGCTGAGATGAGACGAAGGGCTTGGCTCAGGTGGTGCTGCCAGCGGGATTGAGGAGACAGAGAAGCAGCTGCACCAGGGAGGATGGGGCTCTCCAGAGAGTGTGGTGCCCTGGGCACACATCACCATGCTCACAGATTCCTCCAGCACTGTGACACCCATATTCCCTCCTGGCCCCTTTCCACCTTTGGGAATTCTGGCTGAGGTGTAAAGCCAGTCCCACCCACCATCCCAGGGCAGCTGCCTGGGGTGGGCATTGGGTGTGAGCCGAGCTAGCACAGCCAGAGCACCATTGCAAACCCCTCTGGGAAGGAAAGATCCTGTCCTGGGCTTGCAGAAAGCCTGGAGGGGGCTGCTGAGGTACCTGTGAGGCAGTGGATGTCGGTGGCACGGGGCTGGGCAGTGGAGCAGCCCCAGGGAGCGACGATTGTTCGGCGGAGCTGGCAGCCCAGGGCTGCTCCCAGCCTGGCGTGACTCACCAGCCACACAGGGCTTTGGCAAGGCCTCCATCGGGCAGGGAGAGGACAAAGCAGCTTCACACACACACACACACACACACACACAGACTCTTTTCCATCCTCATCCATCCCAGCTCTGGTCTCACTTCCCGACTGCCATGGCACTCCTCGCCCTGCTCAGCACCCTCACTGCACTGGCCAGTCTGACCATAGACACTCTGGCCTCATCTCCACCTTCTGAAAAGTGGCAATCCACCATCTGAAAAGATGTGATCCCACATGCCAGAGGGGATAATTCCACGATAATTGGAGGGATTACAGCTGGGCTGGCTGGAGCGTGGTCACGGCGCAGATCTTGGGTTACCCCCTTCTCCCATCCCTCTGGGAAGGGCTCTGCAGAGCCCCCCAAAAGCTGCAACGGTGCTCCCTGCATCAGTGAGCTGCTCTCCCACAGCTCCTGGGTGTGCCAGGAGTTTGCTTGCACCCAGCACATCCAGGACCAAGATTCCCCACCACAGACAAGTCCCTGCACCTTCTGCCTTGGTTTCCGTAGTGGCAGAGCAGAGGTGTCACCTTACCTTTGTGAAGGGCTTGGAGACCCCATGGGGGTACAAAGAAACCCCTGGGGAGGTGCCCAGCCCTGTAAAGGGCCATTGCAGCAGCTCCAGGCTGGGAGCCCCTGTGCATGGCGAGGCCAAACCCTGGGACACCCTGAATGTCCCAGAGGGGACCACCCACGAGTGGGTGGGCTCTGGAAAGGGGTAACTTGGGGAGTGCACAGCACAGAGGTGGCACGAGAATCCCCCTCCCCACAGTGCAGCCACTGGCAGCCCACTGTAAGCTCCTCCTGGGCGTGGGGTGTACCCACCGCCACAGCCACTGGAAAGCAGATTGTCACCCCCGGCGCCAGGCTGGATCCACCAAAGCAGCGTGAGAGCCCCCGCCTCATGCAAGCACAGCAGGGGGAGGGTTCCCTGCTCTGTCCCCCAGCCCAGCCCCAGGCTGGCCCTGCGGGTTGGGAAGCAGCAGTGGGGCAGGGTTAGTGAGACATGCGGTTAGCGCAGCAGCTCGGCCCCCGAGCCCCGTTATGATCTCGAGAGGAGAGACCATCTACGGTTAGACCCCTTCGTAGAGATAGAGAGAACAAAAATATTTACCATTAGAAAACGTCTCAAGGATAACGTGTTGCTGGAAGTGTCTCTCCCCTGTTTAACATTATAAAAAAGTGATTTAGAAACAGTGTCCAGCAGGGAACTTGGTTGGTGTCACACATCAATGGGTTTGACTCTGCTGCCTTTCCAGACTGGTGGAAACTGTCCCTCTGGGCTTTTTCTCTCCCACCTCCCAAAAGAGCCAAAACCTGAGGCTTGGATCCAGTGCTACTGATTGCTCCATCTGCCTATCCCAAGCATCCCATGTCCCTCAGCCTCTCCAAACCCCCTCCAGTTTCACACGCTGTGCCGGACTGGCTGGAGCCCCATGCGAGCGGGAGAAGCGCGTTATGAGGAGCGTTAGTGCAGCCTGTTAGTCTGGGGAACCAAATCCTTGCCCTTGTCAGGAGCAAAACCAGCACGTGCCAGGGCAGGTGGTGCTCCCCGAGCGGAGCCATGAGGACACTGTGCAGCCATGGGCTTCGGGAAGGCAACCACATCCCACCGGTGGCACTTGCAGCCCTTGGATTCAGCAGCCAAGTCTGCAGCGAGCCCAAATCCTGGGTGTGCTTGGGCTGCTCAGCCTCACCCGTGGTCAGTGCACCCGGGAGTGACCCAGCAGAGGGTCCAGTGCTCCCGACACCGCTCCCAGCACCACCAGCTCCACAAAGCTGGGGAGCATCAGCGGTGCGGCCGCAAACCACCTGGGCGTGGGTCAGGAAATCAGCCATAAAACTTGAGCTGGGTTTAGTTTCCTTCTCCGTCTAATCGTATTTCTTCCCCATCCACCCCCTCCCACTCCAACAGTGCTCACCACAAATGGGGGGCCAGCAACAGCCCTGCTGCACCCCAAACATCAGCAGGAGGAAGCTGCAATGATGCCCTGGCTGGTAAATCTTCCCGGAAAGCCAAAATCTGCATCAACTGTGACAGTCGTTTTTGTGTCTCCCTGCAGGCGCTGCACCCTTGGCTGCTGGAGGGCTGTTTTATGTGCTTTTTTAATTCTTTTTTTTTTTTTTTTAAGGGCTGCTTTTGGAGCATAAATATAAATATATAAGGTCATCGGCCTCCCCTCCCGGCTCCCCCTCCCCCTTGTGCCTGCAGACATGTTGGGAGCCATTAGCGATGGCCCCTGTGCTCAGAGGCATGTTCCTCATTATCTGCATTTTTAAAAGCAGCAATAAAAAGCGGAAAAATGAAAAACACCGGCCGTGGCCTAATGAAACTGTCACTCAGAGGGGCTGATCGTGCTTCCTGCCGCGTGGTGTGATCTGAAGGGAACCTGGACCAGGGGCCTGTCCCGGCAGCCCATCAAACACACCGCGTACAATTTCAAAGCCCATGGCCCGGGGAACGACTTTGCGTTTCCCCTCACTGGAAACTTTATTCCCCTTGAAATGATGAAATATTTTGGAGGAAATGGGGAAGGGGCGGTGAAGGGGGCAGTGAGGATGGGGGAGGGCTGTTTGCTGTGCCCGAGCCATAAAACAAGAAAGGGTGGTTATAAATATCCGAGCAGGTACCTCGGCTGTAAATCTGCCAGCCGGGCATCCCCGTGGAGTGGCTGCTGGAGCAGAGTCCCGTGGTGTTCCCACGGTGGGGCTAGGGATCAGGAATCCCCCAGGGAACACAGGACCTGCGCAGGCTCCTTCCTGTGAGAGGGGACTGCAGACCCCAAAGGGATGAGATGGGCGTGGTGGTGGGTTTTGGGCTTGTGCTGCATCTAAAATTCTCTAGTGCAGGGTTTGATTTCCCCTGGAAAGGTGGACAAGGGGAAAGCTCACAGGGATGTGCTGGCACTGGTGGGAGATGTCTTCCCAGCAGACGCAGTGCAGGGCATGGGGACAAAGAGGGAGAATTTGGCCAAGGCCACAAGGACGAGTGATTTTGGAAACCCCCAAATCCCACCCTCACAACTGTGGTATGGAGGGTCAGAGTGCAGAGATCCCCCCTCAACACACAGCCTGCTCTGGAGCACCCCCCAAATCACAAGGTGCTTTGGAGAGCTGCTCTCTCACCCCCTACACCCAACAGGTCTGGGGCATCCTTGATCCCAAACCTGCCCAAGTCAGGCGCCACGCGCAGGGCACTCCATCCAGGAGGAACACACCAGCTGATGTGCCCAGGGGTCCCGAGGTACCCATCACAGGAGCACTCCCCACCAGGGCACAGCAACAACCCCCCAGGAGGGTGCTCAGAGGTGGGACAGGACGCAATGGCTGCAGGAGCAAACACGAGGACGGCGGGGACCAGGGGCTGTGAGCGTCTGCCAGCAGCCAGGAGGGATGAGGATCCATCCTGGGAGCGGGCTGGGGGACAGCGCTGACATTAAGGCAGCAGTGAGCTGATGGGCAGGAGGACTTTGCTGGGCCCTCAGTCCCAAACACCCCTCAAGCTGGCAGGGAGCAGCTGGGGGCTCAGGGGGGATCCTCTGCCCTGAGGACGGAGCCGTCTGGAAAACGCGGAGGGTTTTCTGTTCAGGCACAGCAGGGACACAGGGAGCCAAAACCTCTCTTGCTTTCAGTTCCTTTTTCTTTTTCATTTTGCAATAAGAACTCAAATGTCTCAAGCAATTGTGGACTTAATCACTCCCCAAATATAACATTTTTTAAATCAAAGCAGCTGTTAAACAGCAGAAGCATATGAAACCAGTAAAACTTCTATCTCTGCTTGATGTTTTACAATTTGAAAACACACACAGGAAAAGGACAATTCTGGGGGTGGTTGAGTTGTCAGGTTGTTGGGGTTTTGGGTTTTTTTTTTTTGCAAGACAATTGTTCCTGAGCCGAGGCCCCACAATACCAAGTTGGAACAGATCACTGTGGCCAAACCTGCTCCCTCCATGTCCCTCCTCAAAAGCTGCCAGTGACAGCCGCAGAAAGAATTTCTAGCGTGAGGATATCCTCACTGCTCTCCCTCCAGCAGCACAGAGGCAGGCAGGGATCCTTGCCTGCACTCCAGCACAGCAACCTGTCCCCAGGTGTCCCCTCAGGCACCACCACAGCCACTTCTGCTCCCTGTGGCTGAGCAGAGACAAATCCCTGCGCCCCACAGGGTCCCTCACACACGTGCTGAGCTTCCCCCACCTCAGCCAAAGGAAAATGCCGCATCCCTGAAGCTCTGGAAAAGCCCTTCCCCAGGCCAAGGACAAACCACCCAGGGAGGAAGATGAGCCGTCCCACGCCCCAGCCCACGCGTGGGAGAAGGCCTGACCTACCTATGCACGTCACCCCGTCCGAGTGCAGCAGGAACTTGACGTGGCAGCCGCACTTGGGCCCCTGGTCGGTGTCGTCGCAGGTGTGCTGGCAGCCCCCGTTGCCGTAGTTGCAGGTCACTGTGGGAGCAAAGCACCAGCGTCACCGTGGCCCCAGCTCCTCCTTCCCTGCCTGGCATCCACATGCAGTACCTAAATCTGGCTTGGAAACACCTCATCTGTATCCTCAGAGACTTCCCTCTCTCCTTCCCTTCCTTCCTCCCTCCCTCCCAGATAATTCTGAAAGCCCTCACTTTCCCTGTGGGATCTTGGCACATGCAAACTGTTATGTGGTTTCTCATGTCTTCCCTTTGCATATCTGCTAAATGCCACCAGTGGAGCCCGAGCAAAGGGGACTGGTGGGCTGGTTGAGCTTGACCCTGGACCCAGTGTTACAGGGGAAGGGTGAGACTTTCCTGAGCTCTGGAATGACACAGGAGCTTTTGGGAATCCTAGCCAGCCCTCCCCAGAGGGCAAGGTGTGCTGTTCATTTAGCTTAGAGGGAAAATATGTTCGTAGGATTAAACCTCCATTTCATCAGCGATTTTACATGTTTGCTGCAGACAGCAAGTGAGAAACAAAATAAAAATAATTGCATAAACACACACATATCTATTTAATAAGCCTGGCAGTGCCAGTGGGATGCTGGCAGGAGATCAGACAGGCTAAGAGCACCACAACCCCCAGGGAAAGGATTCCTGCGCTCCTCACATGCCAATTGCACTCTCCCTCTTCACCTCCCCTTTGGAAAGTGAAACACTGGGACAGGAACAGGGGATGTTGTGCCTCTGGGACCCCCTTGAACTGCCATTTCAGCCCGGTCAGGTAAGGACACAACATCTCATGGCAAAGAGGGGTGCCAGAATTGCCTGTATGGGCAACAGAGGCAGAGCTGAGCATGCTGGGCTTCAGGCTGATGGCCCAACTGCTACCAGGGACTCAGGGTTTTGCTGTAGGGGCAGGAGGTGTCTGTACCATGGGGACAGGGTTAGGGGTCCCTGAGAAGCCACATCCCCAGCCCTGGAGTGCTCCTTACATTTGCAGTCACGCTGGTTCTTCGTGAGCTCAAAGCCAGGGCGGCACTCGCAGGCAATGCCCCCTTTGGGGGTCTCCCGGCAGATGTGGGCACAGCCATGGTTCTTGTTCATGCAGTTCATGCCTTCTAAAAGAGAAAAGGAAGCAAAGAATTGCTCCAAAAGCTGCTGGCACTGGTCAGCAGTGGCAGAAGGATGTCTGAGGTGTGACAGGAGGGGGAGATGAGGGCAATGAGGGGAAACCTTGTCAGTGAGGACCTTGTGGGGGCAGGATAACCCTGTCCAGCCTCAACAGAGCTGCTTGGGAAGGTGGACAAAACCACCCTGGAGCCTTCAACATTTGATTCCCCCCCACCTTGGGTTAGACCCTGCTCCCACACCTCAAGGTGGCTTTAAACCCAGCACCTGTACCCCTGTCCCCCACAGGGACCACCCAGTGCAGCACCGGGGGGAGGGAGCAGCCAGCTCATCCCTCTCAGGGACACAGGATGGGGACACAGGAGATGCCACTGCAGCTGCTCAGCCATCCTGGGCTGGGCAAGATTCCTGGGGAGCTGGAGTGACCAACACAGCTGGGAAGGGGAAAGGAGGAAAGCAAAAACATTCACTTGGCTCTGCCAAGCAGCAGAGATAAAAATCAGCAGAGACACAAAAATCTCTCATTTCCTCCTATTTTGGCTAAGAGATTGCTCCAGACGGCAGCAATTTAGAGCTGATACCGAGATGAAGGGCTTGGTGCTGTGCAAGACCTGGCAGGGGATGATGTGTCTCTTAAGGTGGTGTGAGGACTTCCAGGTTACATTTATTAATAAATTGCTCTAGGCACGGGATTAATGTCCCCAGTTCAGTATTGCTGTGCCTGACTAAGGGGCCTGTGAGGGTTTTGCTTCAGGGTGTTTATGACCTCTCCCAACGTGCTCATCATGGATTCACTTTCAAATCTGCCACACCAAGAAGGACCATTGTTTGAACCATGACCCAGCAGCAGCACCTAAACCCAGGCAGGGGTGGCCACAGGGTGACAGAAGGTGACCTGCCTGCTAAACACAGGGATGGAGAGTGCCCCAGGGCATGGAACTGCTGAGCACTGACCTTCGGGGCGCTGGATGCAGGTGTGCTGGTTGTCACTGAGGAAGAAGCCCTCCCGGCAGAAGCACTCGTAGCTGCCCATCATGTTGACACAGGTCTGCTGGCACCCGCCGTTGCCCTCCGAGCACTCGTCCAGGTCTGCAGAGGGAAGGTGGCAGGGGGTGAGTACAGCTCTGGGGCACACCGTGGTGGTGGGGATGGGTGGGACAGATCTGCTGGGTAGTAACCTACTTCTGCCGGGACCTCTAGATCCCCAGCTAGAAGAAAGGGGAATGCTTGAGGGCTGCAGGGGATGAAGGCAAAGCACAGCAAGGAGTGGGCACAGGCACCAAACAGCTTCCCTGGATGATGAACATAAAAAATCCAGCCTCGTTTTACAGAAGGGAACACCAGACCACAAAGAAAGGGGGTTTCCTTGTCCCAGAGCACCCGGGCTGCTCATCCAGGATGCCGGCTGCAGCCAGCCCCTGCTCCCAGCCCCTCGGAGCCTGTCGCCAGCTGGGGATGCCTGCACTTCATTAGGGGGAGCTGGGAAACCTTAGCCCAGAGCAGGATAATTACTTGTAAGGAGACTCGCATCCCCTGCCCTCACACCTGTTTTGCTTTAAGGAGCCACGGCTGCAAGGGGCTGAGATGTGGCCCCGTGGCAGCAGCAATGCCCTTGCCCCAGGCTGCTCCTGCTCCAGCCCCTCAAATCCTGCATTTAATGAAGAGTAACAGCCTGTTGTTCTCTCTAGAGGCTTTTTGGGGACAGTGGTCCGAGCTGAACTCCCCAGTGCCCTGAGGTGCCGGAGCAAGCAGGACGCCGGGCTGAGGCAGAGACAAATCTCTGCCCTGGCCGCCCCTCGCCCCCTCTGCCCGCAGTGCCGGGGCCGGGCGGCGGTGTCGGGCCGGGAAGCGAGGGGCCCCGTGCCAAAGAAAACGTCCTGTGAACTCGAGCGTTGCAGAGCCACGGCTGAGGGGAAAGCTGAGCCCCGCCAGCATGGCCCACCGGAAAGGCCGCAAGAGCAGCCCAGTGACGGCACGTGCCACGGGCTCCCCAGGCCCCAGCAGCGGCCCCTTCCCCGGGCACGACAGCAAGCACCAAACCCCCTCCTTTGGGCAAAGAGACGGACGGACACACCAAGGCCTGAGCAGAGTGGGTGCCCTGCGTGGTGCCCCAGGCGAGCGAAGAGGGGATGCTGAGAAATATCGAAGCGGGGATGCAGGTCCAGCTGGAAACTGCCAGGGAGTGGAGCCCAGGAGCACGCCATAAACCTGCTGTCTTGGAAAGGAGGTGTTGGAAACACCCTCTCACCCACAGGGCAGTGAGGGCTGATACCCCAGCTGCAGCAGGCACAAAGGGACGTCCTCTATGATGGCAGGAAGCTCACAGCTTCCTCCAAGGCTCATCCCAGCCAAGCTATGTCCTGAAGATGCCAATAACTCTCCTCAAATCCCCCTGCTTAGAACAAGGGCTTAACGTCTTGCAACTTCTCCTTCCAGCTCTGCTCAAAAATGAGGAGGCAGCCGTTCAAACCCGATGGCTGAAACGAGACTCCGCCGCTCTAATACCTGTTTTATTAAACCCGACAGAGATGGGCAGAAGCCAGCAGAGCCTGTGTCAGGATGGGGGCTTGAATTCCTGTCCTGGTTCAAAAGGTCGCCCAGGGTGGGCAGTGGAAGGGCTGGTGGGCCCTGGTGGGCACACAGCCTGACCTCTCTCCAGTTCAACCCCTGCCCATGACACTGGGAAAGCCTGGGCATGGAACTCTGCTTTGCTCTGCTCTGTCTTTTGACTAAGAGGGGACGCAGGTAGGTTGGGCAAAGCATGTCAGGACTGGGGATGAGATGCCAGGATGAGCTAAGGAAAGGCTTCAGGTGGGAGCCAGCCTGCTCCCCCAGAGCCCTGCTTGCCCGGCTGCTCCGCAGCCACCTCCATCCCCTCCCACCCAACTCTGTAAACACATGACGTCCAGCTTTCCTTTCTTCTCCTCGTGCTCATCCTCCCCCGGGAGAGGAAGGCAGAGCGGCCCGCCCGCGCCTCCTCCCAGCTGTGTAAATCTCCCCCCTCCCCGAGGAGGCTGCAAAGATCCCGGTGATGGTGGTTAATGCAAAGCGTATGTGTCCATAATCCCTTCCCCCTCCTCCCAGTGATGAGCTCATTAATGACCCCTCTGCAGACACTAATTAGAAAATAGCATGAGCTGCAGGCGGAGGGAGGCGGGCGGCCCGTGCCCCGGAGCTCCCAGCGCGGCTGCCGCGGGAGGAAGCGGGTGACGGGCGCGGGCAGCTCCATGGGCCCCGGGGCTCTGACGGGAGCTTTGGCTCGGCCGCGGCCGGATGGAGTTTGGGGCGGTGGGAAGTGGCAGGGAGGATGCACGGCCGCTCCGTAGGCAGATGCCGGGTTTGTCTTGGCCCGGGGATTATTTATCCAGTCCCTTCGCTGGTTCCCATCCCCACCATATTTGCTATTAACTCATCTATTTTGGCAGGTGCAGGGCTGACCTCAAGCACGAGCGGAGCGAGCGGCAGGGCCCGGGTGAGCTGGTCCTGCCCTCGGCAGTGGGCAGAGCTGCCGCTCGCCACAGCAGGATGCGGCTGTGGGGAGCCTGTGGCTCAGGCCCAGCAACCCCAAACCCAACTCTACCAGCTTTGCCTTACCCCAACCCTCCCAGTCTATGAATAGACCCATCCATTTTTTCCCAGCTTTTCTCCCAGCATGGACTATCCTCCCTGTGTATTGTGGAGCAATCCTGTCCCTTGCAGCACAGGACATATCTGCAGCCAGCTTAGTGCCCTTGGAGTGCCACCACAGCTCTGTGACTCTGCAGCAGGCCCAGGGGTGTCAGGTCTTGGGAAAAGCCCAGCAAAGAAAGCCAGCAGGCTGGTCCCAAGGTGCTGGGGCTGCTGAGGAACTGCAACACAGCAACATCTCTCACCTAAGCAGTTGTGGCCGTCGTGTGCCAGGCGGAAGCCGTCGTAGCAGGTGCAGCGGTAGTTGCCGGGGATGTTCACGCACTCGTGGACGCAGCCCGCGTTGTCTTCCCGCTCACACTCATCAACATCTGGGGAGAAAGAGGGCAGGAGAGCTGCAGGTGGCCAAACCACCCCCCCCAGCAGGGGTGCTGCTCCCCACCTCCAGCATCTTTGCTGCCCGGCTGATACTGTGCCCTGGGGTCTTCTGCTCTCTCTGCCTACTGCAGCAGCTCCTCCGCTCCATTATCACCTGCAGCATCCCTCCAGATGCTGCAAAAACACCCCCATTCTCTCCAGTCTAGAGCCTGGACCCCCAGCTAACTGTCTTACAGCTTTAGCTTGGTGCAGAGCTCTGGGAACCTCATGGGATTTCCCAGGGTGCTGGCAGCACAGCCCCGTCTCCATGGCAAAGCCCTGCAGTGCCTGGAGCGCTTTAATCCCTCTGTTATTTGTACTCGGCCCATCCTGACCCTGAACCTGCTTCGAGCAAAGCTGGGAATTTTTCCCCTGCCCCAGTCCTGCTTTCCTGCTGCTGCTGCTCCAAGAAGCCCATGTTCTTTCCATTCCCCACTCAACTGTATCTATATAGAGATATATACCCATAATTATATCGATATCTACATTTACACCTATATCTACATCTATGTTGATGTCTACACCATTTATAACTGTATTTCTATATCTTAGTTTTAAGTTTCTCATGTTTCAGCTGCTAACACAGTTCTGCAGCCTCAGGGTCAGAAATCCTGCAGAAAAATAAGCCCAACTTTGTTTAAAACAAGCCTCAGGTGACCCTCCTGGGACTGGGCAGCCCCAACCATGCAAAAATGATGGCTGTCACCACCACCACCAAGGACAGTCATAGTGCTCTCTGCTCCCATGTGCTGTTGACAGGCCAGGAGTTTGGGGCAGAAAAGGGGAATGAAAGGTTTGCAGTGGCCTGGGGTAAGCAAGCAGCCTTTTTGCTGATGAGCCACCCCGGCCTCTGACCTGCTGGGGCTGTCACTCAGCAGGGAGGCTCTGGCAGGGGCATGTCCCTACCTTTGCAGTGCTTCCCATCACCGGTGTAGCCAGACTTGCAGATGCACTTGTAGGACTTGGGGGTGTTCTGGCAGATGGCATCGATGTGGCAGTTGTCGGTGCCCTCCACGCACTCGTCAACATCTGCAAGAGGACAGGTGAGGGGAGCGATGGAGAGAGCTGGGGACCTCTACCCCTGTCCCTGTGATGGATCCCAGCAGCTTCTGGCTCCTCAACCAGCAGGTGATGGGCTCACTCTGGGACAGGGTGAGTCGCTGGGTCTGCTCCCAAACAGCACAGACTGTCCCTCCTTGGACACGTCACCCTGAGACTCCCTGGCCCTTTCATGTGTCTGATGATAGGAAACGCTGCTCAGGCACTCCTAGCCCAGGCTGGAGCCAACCCAGGCAGAGGTGAAAGTCTCTGTCTCCAATTAGCTGTTTCCTGAGCCAACCAGGCACCCAAATAATCATCATCGCCTTCTATTCTTAGGAATATTCCACCCAAGGAATGTGCATGAATTAGCAGGGACCACACTAAAAAAAACCTGGGAGCCAGGAATGAGAAGCAGGAGGGAGAACTGGGAGAAACATCAAAGCTTCCTTGGGGACACAGACAAAACCTGCACCCTCCCCATCCCCTTTTGCCCCTCAATCCCTTTCTCCAGGATGCAGTGCTGTGGTACCCAGGACATCACTTCCAGAGCTCTACATGCTGGTGATGGCCTCAAGCAGTGATGCCCAAGGGTTTGCTGTGGCAAGAGGCCGTGGGAGTGGAGGTTTTAATGGTATTTGGGAAATGGAGAAGCCTCCAGCACATGGAGTGCAGGTTTGTGAGCAAGAGGCCGTTCAGTTGGCTCTCACTGCCTTCCCTGCTCTGGTAATTAGAGAGATGTGGTGCCCTGAAGCAGGCACATCCCCTCCCTGACTGCCAGTGCCTGGAGGAGATCAGGTTGCTGAGGGGCAGGCGGGGGCTGAGCAACACCCACAGCCCCTCGGGTATGGGCAGGGCTCCCAGAGCAGCCCGGGCTCCCAGCTCCAGCTCCAGCAGCGCTGCTCCTGGAGGGGTTCGCCTCCACCTTCCATGGGGATGGAACCTCTCCCCGGGGAAGGGGGATCGAGAGTCCCTCCAGCTTCCCTGCACCCCTCAAGAGGAGCGTGAAGCTTCAAAGCTCTCCGCTGCCTTTAAATACTGCTTTTCAGCAGCCCCAGGCACGGAAGTGCTCCGGGAGCTCCCCAGGGACCCCAAACATGCCCGGAGCGGCGGGCGGGCAGCGCTGCAGCCCCGCGGGACCGCGGCCACCCCGGCGCTTCCCCGGCGGGCCGGGCCGTGTGAGTCACCCGGGCGGGAGCGGGGGAGCTTTGTCTCCGCACCGGGGAGGCGGCACGTGCCTGCGCATTGTATAAATATTTACAGCCCGCATTCATATTTGTTATTTGACATTAGCCATGGCCCGCGGCCACCACGGCCTCCCCTGGGCCATTAATCACCGGCTGGAGGCTGACCCACCACGGTGGGGGCGATAGAGGGATCGCACAGGCACCGGGGCTCTGCTCCCAGCTGGCACCTCCAGCTGCCCTGGCACTGGTGCCACCGTGCTGCGGCCACCCCAGCACCCAGCACCACCCCCTGCCTGTGCCAGGGGGCCAACAGGGCTCTTGTCCCTTTGGGGAGCTGAGTGTGGCTGTTCAGCACCACAATGACTTCGCCTCGGGCTCCTGCACCCCTCACTGGGCTCCCAGAGGGGAGGTGGGAAGTTGTGGTGCCAGAGCAGGGGGATGCCAAGTGCTGGCCACAATGAGTTTGGGAGCTCAGCAGCAGCAAAGCTGATGCTGGACCAAAGATCTGCTGAACCTGCAGATCCTGGTCCTGGCCCCAAATGGTTGGAAGCCCCCCTTCGGGTCTTGCCCCAAAGTTATAAATCACATCTTGATGCTTCAAGTCATGGTCCCAAGGTGAGAGTGGCCATGTCTGGCACCCTGGGCATTCACCCTGGAGTACAGCTGGGAACCAGACCCCAAACAGTACAGACCATCCATCAACCCCATCGCCTTCCCCCAAAAACACTCAGATCCTGAAGCATCCACCAGACATCAATCACATCATTGAAACTTTCCCAGCCTTTTGCCAGGAATCTCACTTTTGGGGGAATTTTATTTCCTATTTCTTTTTCCTTCTGCACTCTCAGACTCAAGACCATGAACATTTGTGAGGCACTGAACACACCTCTGGGCCTTTCCCACTCACACATCTTTTTTTTCTTTTTTCCCATTCTGTAACTTCAAAACTTCTCTAACTTTGGAAAGATTACACAGCAGCAAAAGTACAAAAGAAAACATTATCAATTTTCCACTCTGTAATTTTTCCAAAGCTGGACACCTTCTGAAAGGTTACAGGATTATAAAAAAAAAAAAAAAGGAAAAAGAAGGGTGTTTGTGGGAAGAGTGAATAAATACCCTCCTCGGCACCCCAGGAGCCATCCCAAGATTGGCAAAGATCCCAATTTTAGAATGCTGAAATTTTGGCTCCTCAGTATCCTTCAGAAATGATGCAGTGAATTAAAATAAAACCCTCTGAAAAACTCAATTTTTAGCATTTTTGTCAACGCAAGCAACATTTTCCCATGAAAGGGAAGGTTTTCTCTCAGGACAGCCCGTTTTTCCTGCAGGAAAATGTTCTCCATCCAAAAAGCTGCCTGTGGCCTCACTGCAGGTGCTCTGAGTTGCTGCCACCACATGAGAGGTTTCATCCTCAAGACAAGTGAAGTTTTTTTTTTCAATACAAAATCCTTACTGATGTTCTTGTGTCTATTTGCTCTCACAAGCTCCTTGCTGGGGTGTGCTCTGCTTGTCCTCCTGCTCCAGGGGACCTACTCTAGTCCAGGTCCCAAATCCAGGTGGGCTTTTTGGAGGGTTTGCCAGGCCCTTTGCAGGGCTGTATCCCTACAGCCCCTCCATCCCTTGCTTCCACAAATAATCAAAAAACGCCGTTTTTCACCCGAAGCTGCCTGAAATGAGCCCAAACCGGGCGGCACAGACAAATCGCCGGCGCTGGGGAATTTTGCAGCCAGCAGGGGAATTTGGTTTTGATGAAGATGTTGAGTCTCGCAGGTCTGGCCCCGCTCCCTGCCCAGCCCCATCTCCCTGTCCCGCTGCTCTGGGGCTCTTCGGGGCTCCTCAGAGGGCAGGAGCATCCCTGGCACGGCCGTCCCCGGGGGCTGCGCGAAGGGCAGGAGGTTGCGGCGCTCGCCCCGCGCCTCGGGCCGTGTTTTTTATTCCGTTGTGGGTGGGATTTTCCAGCGCTGGCTGTTGGGCCCCGTTCCGCTCCAGCTGCAGCTTTATTCTCCATTTCAAAGGCAGCGGAGGCAGACGGTTTCAACGCCACTGCCATTTCGAGCGTGCCAAAAGCGGGGGGACCGCCACCTCCCCGGGACCGGGCTCTGACCGAGGCACAGCGCGGGGAGACCCGGGTCCCACCTCTGAGCCCGGCGGTGTCACACCCGACAGCAAGTAAGGGCATAAAGCAACAGCTCGTATATTTTTAGAGCCTGGATTGAGGCTCTTTCCTCACTTCCTTATTTTGTTTAAAAAAGAAATAATAAAAGATGGTTTTATCCATAGGCCGAAAGTCCCAATAAATTTGAGGAGGGGGGCGAGACAGGGCAGCAAAAAACGGCCTGAAAACCTCTAAACAAATAAACCCACCATCCTTCCCCCCCGCCTCTCCTGCAAGCGCTTCAGCTTTTTCTTCAAATTAATTTTATTCTTTGTTTTTATATAGGCATATATATTAACAGCCTGTCTGTATGGGGATGTGTGTGTAGCTGTTGGCAGACATGTGGAGTTTCCACTCGGCCTTAATGCCAAATTAAAGCTTTATAACTTCAGTAGCTCCTTTTACCAGGGTATTAATAACCACCTCAGACACTGTGGTGCAGTTTATTAATCATTTGTTCATCCAGGGAGCTCGCAAGGGCGACTCGTGCTGTGCCACAGCAGGACGGGCACAGGGCACGGCCATGGGCAGTGGCAGCCCCCTGGGAGGGGATGTGGGCCAGGAGAGGGGAGGAGGATGCTCTGCAGGGCACTTTTTTGTAAATTGGCTAAAAAAGCGTCATCTGAACTCAGAGATCCTGACTCAGGTGCTGGGGGAAGTCTTGCTGCCAGGATGGGGGTGCCAGTGGTCCCAGGCAGGTCCTGTGCTCAGGAAGGGTCACAGGGGATGTCTGCATCTCACCATGCAATGGGGAGCCCTGCACCAGCCCAGTGCCCCACACATGCACCCAGCTCTCCCAAAAGCAGGTGGGGCACAGGAGATGCAGCCCCAGCGCTTGGCCCTGTGGAGTGATGGAGTATGGATGAAGGATGAGGAACCACAAGCCACAGCGAGGACCTGGGGGCATTCCCAGCCTGGTGACCCCATTGTGCCATGCCCACACCTGGCTCTATACCCCTCACCACAGGTTTTGTTTCACCAAAGCTGTCAGTGCCCCAAAAATGGGCTTTTTCTTCCCCCTCCCTGATGCTTCCCACTCCCATGAGGGCACAGTCAGGTTGAGTTGTCTGCACCAGTCCAGGTCAACCTGACAGATCCCAGTTCTACCACCATTCCCTGGACTGGAAATGCTCTCTCCACCTCCATCCCACCTCCTTGTGCCACCCCTGGTCGTTTCAGCCCAGTTCCATCACCCCTTCCCCACAGAGGGTTCAATGCTCCACGCCAGCAGCATGTTCATCTCCTCAGGGAATTGACATTGCTGTTGTTGTTCCTTTGGCTTATCAGACTGACCCAGCCTTACCCTAGAAAATGTGTTTGTTTTTTGCTGTAGGAGCAACAATCTCAAGATGTCCAGCGAGGACACAGCCTCTCCAAAACATGGCCAGACAGACCAAACTTTATTTGCCATCCCAGCCTTCTCCTAAAGCCTTCTCAGGCGACTTAGAATTTTGAAAGTGAAGGTTAAGGTCATTCATGCATACTTTTTCCCTAAATGGATTACTCTGGTGTGGCTGTCTGCAAAGGAAAAAAAAAAATCTATATAAAAATAAAAGAAAAGAACCCCCAACTCCTGAGCAGTTTGGAGAGAGCAGTACATCGGCACTGGAAGACTCAAGGTGCCTGAATATTTATACTCCAGCTGGCAGTTACAAAAAAACTCTTCTTCCCTCCTTTCTACCCACCCCCTCCCCTTTTTAATCTCAGTACAGGCACGTTAGACGCCCTCAGTCAAAGATCTCCTTTGAACTGTGTATGTGAAATGTTTACAGTTTTACATTTCATATTTCAGCGGGGTGGAGGGGACAGGCACAACAGTCACACTCTGTGAATGCCAGAGAGGTAGGAAGGCAGAGGCCAAGGGGGAGGAGGTTTGGCGGTGATGGGAGGGGAATCAAACAGCATCTCCATGCTGCAATTGGAAAATTTTAGACTCCCTACAAAAATATAAAAAAATAATCCCTGGCGGTGTAGGCTGTGCAGGTGCATCCCAGCACACCGGGCCCTTGCACAGGATGGTGGCTCCGGCCTTGGGCAGCCACACAGCACCACATGGGTGACCACTGAGTGACCACTGGGCTGGGCTGGGTTTGCAGTCCCACCCAGGACCCTGAACCAGGACTGTGGAAATGCCAGGGGCTGCAAACCGGGGTGCTGGGGTCTCCCAGGGAGATGCTGCACCTCCCTCCTGGCCCCATAGCACAGCATCATCTGAGGGCATGTGCAATTAGTCACAGGGAAAAGTGGCAAATCCTGGGATGTATTCCCAGAGGGGCTGGTGCTGCCTGGTACAAGAGGATGGTACAGAGCTGCCAGTCCCTGGGCTCCGTCCTCCCAGGGCACAGAGAGGGACTGATGCTGGCAAATAGTGAGGAAAGGCACAGCTCCAATGAGAGCAGGAGCTCAGGACAAGCTCTTCTGCCTGGAAGGCTGTGAGATGGACTGACAGACAAGGAGCTGGGACTGGGTGTGACATTATCTGTCCAAAACCCAGGGGAGCTGTAGGCACAGTAGCATTTGGGCAGCTTGGCCCAGGGAGCACAGGGGAGAGTCCATCCCAGCTGTGAACGCATGTCAGGAGCCTCCCCATGGTTATTTAGATTTATATTATCAGATCTCCTCTTGAAAGCTTCCCCAGCCCTAAGCTGACACCACAGCCAGCCAGGTCCATTGGCAGACACCCTCCAGGCCCATCAGCCTCTAAATCCTTCCTTCCCCACAGACTAAACTTTCTGAGTGCAAGAAATGAGCCAGCAAGCCCGACCCATGGCGTGACATTATCCCAGCAAGACAAGTCCATCCAATGGGACAGGAGCCCTTCCCAGCCCGTGACAGTCACCTGGTGAGGGTGGCTGTCCCTCAAAAGGACAAAGGTTTCGGGGTGATGTGTGCCCAATCCTTGGGGTGTCACCTAGCACATACTCCTGATGCTCTCCAGAAATATCCTGCTAACACATCCCAGCCACAGAGGGTGGCTTTGAAGAGCTCAGTGACAGTCAGAGAACCAGGTGACAGCGGGTTCTGAGGAAAGGCACACCTTGTACCTGCTATCAGTGATGCCCTAATGATGCCCATGAGTTCAGCCTCATCCAAAAAGGACCAGGACCAGGCCCGCCGCTGCCCAGAGTCCTTGCAGCCCCACAGGCACCAACCTTTGCCCCTCTGCAGCCATCTCCCCCTGCCCAGAACCCCTCAAGAGCAGCCTCAGGGATTAACTCCCCAGCAGAACCCCCCTGGCAGCCGAGCAGCCGGACACCCGGGAGGAGCCAGCGCTGTCCCGGGCGCACGGCGGGCGATGCACCCCGGCGCAGGATTGAGCTCACCTCTCTCCACCCCCACTCCACCCCTCTCCTTCCCTGAAGGGATCTGTCAAGTCTCTGCACGATGGAATTTCACTTTGCTATTTTAATGCAATTCTGGCTCAGGCTTAAATGGAACTGGAAACCAAAAGGCCTTAATAAATAAATATTATGATAAGAAATGAAAGCAATGCATACACTCAAGATAATTTGAGGGGGGATAAAAACCTAAGCATTCCTTTCTGTGCCTAAATCATAAAGCTTTACATGAAGCTGGACGCCTTCTCACCAAACCTTTGCCCTGGAAAATCTCTCCTGCTTGCCCAGGCTGCCCTCTGGAGAAGTCGCCTATTGTTTTAGGAACACTTTGAGCCAGATAAGACAATAGCCTTGAAATTCCTTCTAACTTTGTCAGTGACAGGGCTCGGGCGACCATGCGCGTGGCTGGAATCCGCCTACAAGAGATCTTTCATTATATCCTGCGCTCCGAGATTTCATTCACACGCTGTTTAATCTCACCGGACGCACAAACACGCAGCTGCCACAACAGCACAGCCCAAAGCCGGGCTGGAGAAACCTTAATGCCACGGAAAGAAAAAGAGCAAACCCGACAGATTGGACAGATAGTGGTGAATTAAGGAGAAAACCCCCTTTGAGACGGCCAACAGGATCATGTATAGGGCTGTGTGTGCTCGTGTGGGCGCGCTCCCGCGCGTGTGTATAGAAAAATTCTGAGCTAAATATAGAGGTGCTATAGAAAAGCGAAGGTATAGATAGACCATACATAAAGCTCCGTGTGTACGTCTGGGCAGGGGAGGCTCTGGCTCAATGCGGGAGTTGTGAAACAGAAAAGCCTGAAGTTGATAAGGATGGGACATGCCTCTCTTTCCAAGAGACAGGGAAAGAGCTCCCTTAATTTTCAGGCTTTGCTGTGCTCAGCTACCCGAAGTTTTCTGCAGCCAACATCTGAGGTGCCCCCGTGCCGATGTGGAGTCCCCGAGCACAGATGCAGCCTCCCGGCGTTATCGACGCCCGCTCCGCCATCCCTGCCCTCCAACCCAGCCCGGAGCAGCTCCTCGCCCACACCGCCGCCCTGGTAGCCCCATCTCGCAGACACAAAACCAGCAGAGCCCCCCAAGCCACTCCAAACAGCCACGTTTTGCCTGTGATGGGTGCAGGCTTGTTTGCCCAGCCTGATTTTCTGCCCCTGCACCCCCTGCCTTGAGATAAAGAGTCGGAACCAAAGAAACTAAAGTCTAAGAAACGCAACTCATTAAAGAGTTCACAAACCCAACCCCAGTCCAAGGCAGGAGGCGAGAATATCTGCAAGCGACATTTAAAATCCCCTCCACTGTTTGTTGTTACTGCTGCTGCCTTCTCCAGCCTGCACTTAAACCCCAGCTCTAAACGAGGAGATCCGGCTGCCCAATCCACACATCAAACAGCAAAACCTTCGAGCAGGGAAGATTTTCTCTTACCTTGACTGGCTTTATTTGCCAGCGTGTTTCCAGAGTGGAGGAGAAAGAAAAGGATGGAAAATCCAGCAATCTGCAAAGCTCCCATTGCAATCCCAGTCTGCAAGGAGGAGCGGGGGCAAGAAGGGGGATTTCTAGTGCTTTAAAGGAAACAAGGGGCTGAGCATGCGAAGGAAAATCAAGGGGAGGAAGGGGCTCTCTCCTTGCCGTGTGTGAGACAGAGGGAGGGAAGGGAACTGAACTGATGGAAAAAGCTGCTCTGGGTTCAGTTTGGGGCTCTTGGTGTTGCTGAAGAGGAGAGAGCGAGGGAGGGAGACCCAGGGCAGTTGGAGGAAAGTGGACTCTATCGCCCTCTCTCTGGCGGCTGCTCTGATCCCTTCTCCTCCTTTTTTTTTTTNAGCCAATTCCAGTTTTGCAAGAGCAGCAGCAGCAGGAGCAGGAGCAGCAGTGCTGGAGGGGGGAAGCAGGCGCCTTGCCCTGGTGCTGGGGACCTGGGAAAGGGGAGTGGAAAGGAGAGCCCCATCCAAGCAACGCCCTTTTTCTCTCTCCCAGCCTTTCTTTCTTTCTTTCTATTTGGCTTTGGTTACTCCTTCACGGCTCCCCCCCTCGCACCCCCAAGGCTGGGCTTTGCCTGCAGGAATTTACAGTCTGCGCTGAAGGAGAAGGGCCAGTAGCCATGGAGACTGCTTCCCTGGGAGCAGGGAGGTCAGGCGGAGACCATGGGCGATCAATGCATCAATGCAAAGCCCCCCGCAACCCCCAGACCCACCCCGCACCTCGCAGCCCCTCGGCCAGCCGAGGGCTTGGGGTGGCGGCAAGGGGAGGGGGGCCAGGGGGAGGCGTATGGCATGGGAAAAGGCAAGGGGTGGAAAAGAAAAAGGGGAAGAAAAAAAGAAATATATAATCTAAAAACCCGAGAGTTTGCAGATGGCACGACCTGGCTGGGCTGGGTGGCTGCGGGAGCGTCTCGGGGTGCTGGGCAGGGGGAGAGCAGGGCCAGAGAGCAGCTCTGCTGGCTGCAGGGAGAGGTGGGAGGAGGACTGGAAATAAGGGTGGAGGGGGAAGAAAAAGACCTTTCTGAAACATTCAGGGCTTTTTGTTTTCTTGTGGGAGTTTCTCACAGCCCGGCCCCCTGCAGCTGGGGGCACCCCAGGGAGACAGGGGGACCCCCGCCCCACCCCGTGCCCTCCTTGCGCTGGGAGCTGCTGGCACCATCCCTCTTCCGGGGTGTTCCTGCTCCCTGAGCCAGGAGAGACATCTCCAGCCAGGAAACTGCAGCAGGAGATAGGGCAGGGAGCCAGGAGCGGGATCGGGAGGAAGGTGTGCAGTGATTCCACCTGTCCAGGGACAGCGGTCACCCTGCCCACAGGGTCACCCTGCCCATGGGCTCCCCGCAGCCCACCGTGCTGCCCCTGCACCCTCCCGTACCCCCTTTTGTCCTAATAACCCCTAAAGATATGACAAAGGGGGCTGAAGGCAGTGGAAACTGTCCAGCTAAGCCAAGGCACCCACTGTGGAAAGAGGGACCACAACTGGACAGAAGGATGCTGAGGAGTCCCTGGGTCTTTCCCTACAAAAACACCCCTCCTTGCTCTGCCCTCATGGGACAGGGACCTTCCCTTTGGCAGGGGGTTTGCAGGAGCAGGTCTGCTACCCTGGACCATACCAGTAACTCAAACTCATTCCTGGCACAGTCAGGAAGGGGCAAAGATGTGAGAATGATTACTAAAGCTGTAAAAAAATTGTATATAAAAGTATGAACGTGGAGGTGTTGTCCTTAGGATGTGTTGGGAGAGGACCATGACCCACCAGTGGGAATGTGCTATCCCACTCAGCCCTGCTGCTGGAGGAAGCCAGCTCCAGTCTGTGCCAGGAGCTCCTGGGCACAAAGGCTCCTCCCGTGAGGTGCTGAGCAGGACGGGGCTCTGGTCCTCGCAGCCCACATCCTGAGCTGAGAACATCACCCGTGGGGTGCCACCACCCACCCTCCTGTGAGCAGCAAATCAGCAGCTGTGGCACTGCTTTTCTTTCTGGGCCGGGATTTGCCTCAGAAACAAACACAAGTCTCTTATGGCTGTTATAAGAGCAGTCAAAATGGAAACTCTGTGCCGGGTTACGCCGGATCTCCGTGCCCGGCCGCCGCACCTCGCACCCCATCCTGTGATCCTTTATCATCATAACCAGAGGAAAACTAAACAGTCCTCCTCTTCTCCCCCCTCTAACCTATCTTCTAAATCTGGAGACCGATCTCACGGCACGAGGGACAAGACCTTCAGCAATGTTGATTTATAACTGAGCTTCTAAATTGCAGGTTTACGCATTAGTATAAACACCCATAAACCAGCCTTAAATACACAGGATCGCGTGTAATTAAAACGCCAAAACACCGAGCAGCCACGTGACAGCACAGGGCAATGAACAAACCCCTCGCTCGCGCCCAGACTGCCTCAGCAGGGACAAGGTCTCCAGCCAAGTGCTCCCAGTGAAACCAGTGCCTTGCGCTGCAGCGGGGTGGGCCTTGCCTTTGAAGGCATCGCTCGTGTCGCAGGAGCCAAGGGCTCACTCCCGTGTCTCGCTCCTCCAAAGGGGCTGCAAAGAACCACAGCAAAGCAGTGGGGTTGGAGCGAACTGCTGATGTCCAGGAATTCCCAAAAATGTGATTTAATCTTGGTTTCTTCCCAAAGCACTCTTCCTGGCCGAGCGGCCGAAGGGCCGATGGAGGTGCCAGGGCTGCGCACGCCGCGGTGCCCCTGCGAGCACAGGGCTGTCCCCACGGGGAAAGACAGGCAGATGGACATTCCCGAGATCACACAGGGAGTCTGGAGAGAGTGCCATGAATCACACTTAAATCACCTGCAGGACAGCCCAGCGCTTTGGCCCAGTGGCTCCTCACCAGCTCCTGCTGCTGTCACAAGGGGCTGGCACGGATCCATGCCCGGGAGCCCTCTCCAAAACCCTTCACAGGCACTGGGACACCCCTGCCAGCCCCAGCCTTGTGTGTGTGTGTGTGTGTGTGAGTGTGTGTGTGGCAGGGAAGGAGGTGGCAGGGCTCTCCTCCCCGCTGCCTCCACTCCCCGTTGTGCACTTCTGGGCAAAATCCATTTGCTTTGGCTTCATGTAGGGCCAGAAGATTCGGCCCATTGTGCTGTGGCGCTGAAGAGCCGGCGAGGAATTGTCAGCCATGCTGAAACGGTTACATGGGGAGTCATGAAAATTTACTGCACCGCACTCCGGTCCCTCGCCAAGAAATAAAAGCAAAAGATCACAACAGGCATTTTTTTAATTTGAAGCAAAATTAAAAAAAGAACGGATCCGCACTCAGAAAACAACAACCACATCCACAGATCAAAGCAGCTGTTCTCCTCTCATTCGGGGTTTTAAGAGGTTTCTGCAGCTACAGAGATGTTTACACAGGGAGAGAGATACATACATTGTGCTGTCTTGATGCTGCCTCTCCCCCCTTCATCTGGCAAAACATTCCCTGGGAGGCGATATGAGGTCATTCCTAGCCCCTGCCTTGTTTTCCTCAAGCTGCAAGGCTTCGGGGCAAGAGGCAATTCAGTTCCCATTAGCGCACACACATTTGCACTTGGAACCCTCCCATGTACATTTTGCCGGAGGGGAGCTGGGGACGGACAGGGGACCAGCCCTCGCCAGCTTGTTCCCAGAGGGAATTCCAGCAGCCGGAGCTGCCGTGAGGACCAGCGGCTCTGGCAAAGCCCCTGGGAAGGGACATGGAGCCGGGAGGTGGGCTGGCATCCTCTGCAGACCAGCATCTCCTTGCAGACCAGCCGTAATGTTTCTGTGGCTTCCACCACTTTTACGACGAGAGGGGCTGAACGGCTCTGGGGAGCACTAATGGACTGTCAAAGGCTTTTTCCCCTCTGCCTGCTTGGCTGGAGCCCAGCTCCGAGCGGCAGTGAGCCCCACTCCGGTGCCTGCGCAGGGACGGGGGCCGTGGGAACGCGCCAGGGCAGGCGCTGCCTTCACCTCCTGGCATCAGCACCTCGGTCCTGCTGCTCCGTGGGCAGCACCCGCTTTGGCAGACAGAGGGATTCTGGCTGGGAGCCAGCCTGCACTGTCTGTGCAAATGATAAAACCCTCTGTAAAGATTCTCCCCATCTCCAGCATGGATTTAATGCCATGTGCTAGGAAGGAGCTGCATCTTCAGCTCGGACTCTGTGTGCTTGCGTGGTGCTGAGCCAAGAGCTGTTTCTGAGGCTGCACAAGAAGCTGCTGAGAAGCAAAAGTCCCTGAGGCCCTTAGGGCTTGCAGAAGCAGCTATTGAATCAAGCAGTGATACTGTGGGCAGAAGAGTGAACCAGGAGATTTCCCTTTCCCTCCAGTCCATGAGGAGCGGAGGGACAATGCTGCAGTTCCAGGGCAGGACCCCACCTCCTTGGTGCACCCAGCAGCTGGGGGGATGGATGCTGGCACTGTGTCCCAACCCTGCATGCTGGAAGGTGCTGGCTCGAGAAAACAGCAGCCCAGACATTTCAATGCCCCAGCGAGGGCTGTGGTCTACAACTTGGAACAGAATAGACTATTTTTAAAAACCAAGAGGAAAACACAGTATTCCCAGTACCACGCCAACAGTCCGGGCTCACGCGGCTCAGCCGGTCCCCAACACTCATCCCTCATTTCCCCAGCCTACGGTTTGATCCAGATGCCTCCAAGGTGGGTAAAAAAGCACCAAGTCCCACTAAATGACTGCCTGGCACCCTGTGACACCTTTTTTCCAGTGTCATGGAGCTTCCCAAAACGCTGCCTGCGAAAGCCCTTGTTTGTAATTCCCAGTTTGCAGCAGGAGAAGGTGACACACGCTGAGGTGAAGTGACTTACCCCGGCGTCACCAGGAAGGTCGATGGCAGCGCCAGGAATAGCCCCGTTCCCAGTTAACCACTAACCACACTTACCCCAGAATAAGGGTCCCTTTTTCCAGCTGAATTTATAACAGCTTTCCAAGTGACATAAGGTCTTACAGAAATAGGCAGGCTTTTATTCCAGAATAATTACTGGGAGATCAGACTGGAGCGTGTGTAATTACACTGGTGTTGCTGCTGCCGTGAGTCGGACCCTGTGCCGCTGGGAGACAGCTTTTATCTCATCCTGCTTTTCCAGGAGCATGTGTACGTCAACTGAGAGAGCACCAGGATGTGGGTGGAGAGGGAAGGGGCTTTGGGTAGAAAGGAAAGCGATGCATTACTCTCTAAAGCTCCGTTAATCACATTTCCCATAGAAGATGATAAAAGGTCTTCAGCTACTGAAGTCAAAAGGAGTTTTTTGGGGTGTGCTGGGTCACATCCCAGATGGACTCAGCAATGTTCTGTGCATCTGCTTTGAGTTCATACCAGACAAAGCTTTGGAGCAGGTGGGTTTTTTAAAACACATTTTATGTCCCACACCGATAAAATCAACCTCTGAGTCCAGGTCGAGGCCTGAAACAGATTTCTGACAAAAGCTGTGGGGACACATTGTAGGGAAACATCCTTTGAAAGTAACCATCGTTTATCAGGTGCTGATGTGTTTGTGCATTGGCAGGAGCAGTGTCTGCCAGGAATGGGTCTGTGGGGGGCTGTGGGGGGCTATGGGAGGCTATGGGGTGCTGTGGGGGGCTATG